>CM050221.1:6770000-7302500 GCA_027475355.1 Coilia nasus
GCTTTTATCCAACATCACACATTTACATAGGAATAAGCACACTTGCCTGCATACTCCCATATATTTCCACATTGTTTCTGTACTTCCTTTTAAAATATTGAACACCGATGGTTATGACAAGTAATATATTGTGTGTGTGTTTGTGTGTGTGTGTGTGTGTGTGTGTGTGTGTGTGCATGTGTGTGTGTGCGCGTGCGAGTGTACACATGCAAGTGTGTGTACGTTAACCTTCTGCCTGTCTCCATCCACAGGGTTCCGCACACTGCCCATTGAGGACCAAATCACTCTGATCCAGTACTCATGGATGTGTCTGTCCTCCTTTGCCCTCAGCTGGAGGTCCTACAAACACACAAATGCACAGATGCTCTTCTTTGCCCCAGACCTTGTCTTCAATGAGTAAGTACACAGACATCTGCAGAGACAGGTTTAGTCATTATCATTTTGCATGATAGAATTTAATTTGGGTAAAATAATAAATTGAAGTTGGATTAGGATGTACACCAAGTCATTTTATTGGGGTGAATATAGTTTATTTTACAGTTTATTTTATCGATAACTATAATGAGTCCAAGTTGCTTGTACGACTCAGATGTCCTGTCCTACATCAAACTGGGTTTTGTTACATTTTGTTGAAATGTATTGGTCTGAAAACAGTTTTCCTTTGCAGACAGAATGTGTTTTCCATTGCAAGTGGATTATTTTCCCATTTCTCTACATGTTGCAATGTTATGTCTAAGCTATATTGATGTATGTGAAGAGTGAGTTTAGACAGAAGGGGGAATGGGGGTGGGGGGCTTCATTAGAGTGAATACCCAGCAAGTGAGAGTAACAGCAAGACAGAGAGGTTAACAGGGGGAAGCAGCAGCTCATTTTCATCCCTCTCAGTGCTAATGGCTATACTGAGAGAGCACAGTGACCCCTGCAGGACACACGAGGCACTGTAGGCCTAGACAGACAAAAAGAGGGAGAGTACTAATCATCATGGGCTGACCTCAATTACTGCAATAAAAATATTCCTACATAAGTAACTCTTGATATAGATTCAGTGTTGAGCTATATTTTGATTTGATTTTTTTATTTTTTATTTTGCAGCATTTACTAAGTTTGTCATCAGCCCAGTATTACACAGGTACACTGAAGTGTAATGCCACTTCTATTCAGGAAAATTGTGAAAGAAATTTGAAAGTGTTAGATATCAAGAAAATGAGATCTACTTTCAAAACCTCATGTGTGGATATACACACAGACCCTCACACAAATGCAAACACTGTTGTGGAGGCCAAAAATGAATCATGAACATTAGTGCCACACCTCATACATGTGCCTAACGCCTCACTGAAGTGCGCTGTTTGCTCATGTGACAAGATGTACAGCTCATTTTGGTGTGAACATTGTCTGGTCCAAAACCAGGAAGCACTTGGCATGAAATGGCAGTGTTTCCTGGTGAGTTTGTAGTGTTTATGATGTGTAACTGAACCAGATCGACAAACGAAAAAATAAATTGAAAAGAGACCAGCTAGAGAGGGGTAGCAGGCAGTAATCAAATTTGGGTTCAGTCCAGTTAAATGGACCAAGTGTGAGGCAAGTCTTGCCAGGGATAGTGTGAGTACTGGCAATTTACTGCCAGGCCTGCTTATTGCTTACCCTGAAACGCTACCATAAGAAACTAGTCAGAAATGTGTTGGCTTTCAGGCACTACCTAGACAACTAAGTTATCGTCTACAATGAAAATGTAAACACCCTTTAGTTCATGGCAACTGAGGTTTTCATACAGTTAAGGTGTTAAGTCTTTAAACAGACAGAGCTCAGTAGTTGTACATTTAAACAGAGTTGTGACAGATAATAAGTCAGTTGAGAAAATAACATTCTCACAAAACCTCTATGTGACTCAATAGAGTCTCATACATTGACTGTTATTTTAATGGTAAGTTTACTTTTTCTAATCAACTGAATAAAACATGTATGTCAACAAATCAAACCTAATCTCAGAGCACTGCACACTACACTACAGCAAGAGAAAACACTGGCAGTTGCATGGCGGACTGAAAAAACTCCAGTTTTCCAAAATGCATACAGGCACAATGCAGAGCAGCACACAGCATCACTGGTCAGCATGCTCCACCAGTTTGAATGGTACACCATTAGAGTCTGGTAGCGAAATTTTATTCCTGCTGTCATCTCTCTCAACAAGGTTTATGACAACCTACCCTTTTCACACATTTTTATCACTTCATTCATCGCTGTTGCCAGAATCCCTCTCTATAACAACCAAAAGACTGTATCATGGTCAATGTGTGTGTGTGTCTGTGTGTGTGTGTGAATTTGGTAATCAGGAGGAAGCAGAGAGTTGCTATTTGAGGTGCAAGTAGAAGCAAACAATTAAACAAACTTACATTAACTATTGTTTGCATAAGTAAAAAAAACTTGCTTGTGTAAGGTAATCCATTATTTTGACACTTGAGAGTAGATTTTGAACACGTGAGAGTGCCCCTCAGTCTCTGTGTATTGAGGCTCTGGTTTGGCCAAAGAGACATTTCTGGCTGAGGTGCAGTGAGAATTCTTTCAGATGGAAAAATACCTCAAGTTTGGCTGTCAGACACCAACAGACTGACAGATACTGTAAGTGGAGAGAGGAAAGGAGGAGGGTATGATCAATAGCAAAGCTAACAAAACTGCAATGAGACAGACAGACAAACAGACAGACAGAAGGAGAGATAAGCTAGGGGCTAGGATACATGGCAAATGGCCAGAAAGAAATTAGGAGAAGTAGATATGGTATGATTGAGGCAGCACAAAACTTAACAACTCTCACTGCATCACCCAGCTCTCCGACTGGGCTGTGCAAGCACCTTCACATACTTGCACACAGAGAGAAGTGAGGGAAGGTGGAAGTTTCTGTTTCTTTCACTTTAATTTGCTCTTCCAATTCTCTGCCTGTATGAACAAGACATGCAAACTGTATTGTTAGTATCAGGTCATTAGCACAATTTAAAGCATAAATAATAATTTCGATATATCCAGAATTTGTCTTTCACTTTAACTTCAGATTTTTTTACAGGTGCCTTCCTCTTCCTTACACAAGTTGTGGTTGTAAAGTGCCTCAGCCAGGAGCAGAGCCTCTACTGCAACTTTATTTTCTGGACAGAATCACATGAAACAAGTCGATGAGTGCTCCAGCATCCCAGCTTAGGCACATTAGGCGGTGAAGAGGTGAAGCTAGAGGATGCTCACCATCAGTGTGCGCAAACTAAACTGTACAATACAATGATCGTATGCAATTACCCCAATGAGAAGATTTCTATAACCTCTTACAGTACATTCACCCTCTCGGAACTGCATAATGATCTACCCATATCCAATCTGTACAGACCATTTGAAAATTTCCAACACTAAAAGCTGCCTTTCCAATTACGATAAAAGAAACCAAGGTTGATTAAGTCTTAGTATTCTTTATAGGAAACAGGGATGCTGCTTACACCCCATAGACTAAGGCTTACTGCCTATACAGAGATGGGAACTACACCAAAGGGAATAAAAAATAGGAGGACCTTACTATATTACTACCCTCTACAAAACTGGGTCAATAAACAAAACAAAAAAACAAACTCTTTTAAACATGGATGACATGTCTTTCTAGCTTGGTAAATCAGCCCCTCGAACTACACTTGTACAGAGGATCTGGCTGTGCTGTATTGAGAAATGTTTTCTTCTTGGAGGTGTAGCCTCTGCTGAAGTTTAAAATGACTGGGTATGCCTTTACCCAATCATTAACATATAGCAGGGATGTATGCAATTGGTCTGGCTATAAGCCTGCCTAAGCAGCACTACAATTCAAATGTAGCACACAGTCAACATCATCGCTCACGGACATTCCCTCTGTTCACTGATTGGTTAGTGTGATGGTGTGACTATCACTAGGGTTGTGGGTGTGCTCTAACTGCCATACTAATGAGCCTGGCTCTTTGGCATTGTGGTCAAAGTGCACGTTTGGTACCTCAGAGACTCGGGTTCGAAGCCGGGTGGGGTGACTTCTCCTCCTCCTTTGCTACAGATAGGCAAAAATTCTGCCTGAGACAACCATGTCAGTGGAAGCACAGCCAGACCCTCTGTACAAAAAGAAATGAAGTACAGCATGAGGGGCTGGTTTACCAGGCTAATGTCTCTCTGGAATGTCATCATTAAGAACAGACAGAAGCTGAACCATAGACTCAATTAACCTACACACTGGCCTAATAACCCAACCAAAGTGTGAGGTGCTTGTGGTGCATGTGTGAAGAATGTGATGCATGTGTGTGTGAAACAGGACTGTGGGATAGTGTAGATAAACTGTGTGTTTGAAATATTAGTATGACCATGCTCAAAAGGCGACTCAGAGGGAGTGACAACCAATACAGGATCTTCAGTCACGTCTTCTGTGGGCTCTACTGGGACATCTGAGTGTTGCAAGACGCATGATGAGGTACATGCTCCCACAACTGCCTCCAGGGAAGAGACAGCATCATCCAAGAGGGGAAACAGAAACTGCATCACTGAGAGCCGCATGTACAGGGTGAGACTCATGCTGAGTAGAATCAACATCCACCTTGTCATCATCCGTGGAGCTTCTATGCAGTTTCTCATCCAGTGGGAGGAAGTTGACCCTCACAGCAGATTCCAGTGCACTACTTTCTCATTCCCATTGGTGTCACGAATCCTGTACACATGGAGCACTGGCTTGGCAGCAACAACTGTGTAGATGGTGTCTCCCAACCTGTCTGCTAGTTTACATTTGCCATGACAGGCCTTGTTCGCCACCAGCACTTGGTCTCCTACTGACAGTGACTGACCTTCAGTTCTCTTGTGCTGAATTACCTGGTGTTTCCACTCTGTCTCTGTGTGTTTCTGTGCAACAGACATGACAGACTTGAAGTGTTTCAACAAGGAATCCACAGGCACACAGACAAACATAAGGTAAAATGCAGCAAAGCCAGTGGTCTCATGAGCTGTGCAGGTGTAGATGAACATTGTCTAGACCAGGGGTGCCCACTACGTCAATCGCGATGAACCAGTCGCTGGTAGATTGCGTGTTGTCTAAAACGTTTTGTTAGGTTACCGTAACAACTAGAACGGGTACTGGAAAACTGCAGCAAAAAAGGAGTCCTAGCTAGTTCTCTAACTTGTATCTAGCCTATACTGTTCATAAAAACAGTGACTTCCCCCCGACAAGCGAACTGAGAAATGTGACGGAATTAAAAATACAGTTAAGCGGGCATCTGAGGCCACTTGTGTTTCTGTCGAGGAGGGAAGTGCTTTACAGTTTGGCAAGGTCACCACAAGACAACATTTCTTACAGTCCTGTGGCACAGGAGTGGACAAACACAATAACAAAATGACATAATGACGCAATGCCCCGTTAATGCGGGCTCTTGCATGGCATAATAATGCACTGTCACAACAACGCAATGCCCCGTTGATGCAGGCTCTTGCGTGAACACAGGTCAACAGTCCTTGCAAACCAGAGGCACTACAACAAGGGAAGTTCATTTAGGCGCAGTCGGGTTTGTTATTGTCCCCAGGGAGCAACAAGGGTGAGGAAAAACTCAGTTTGTTTGATTTATGTGAATTCAAGGAAGAAACCTCAGGTATCAGTGAGGAAAACTCCCTGGTTTTCTAGTAAGAAACCTCAGGCAGAACCACGTCCCCAAGGGGAGCCCATCTGCCGAGGCTGGTAACGGAAGTCTCTGACTGTCTGAAGGGCCTTTGATCTGAGCAAGGAAGTCTGTATGAAGGGACTTTGATCCGAGCAGTTAGGTATAGGCAAGGTTGAACAGGTAGGTCTTTAGTTGTTATTTGAAGGCGTCGATGGATTCTGTTTCTCTGATGTGCTGTGGTAGGGCATCCATCTCTTTGGGGCGTAGTTGGCTGATTCCCCGATCCTTTTGGGTGGTGCGTCTGAAATCCTCAGGAGACCAGCATCAGCGGATCTAAGGGCTCGTGCAGGGGTGTAAGAGGATAATGTGTCAGTAATATAGCATGGGGCAAGGCCATTTGTAGCTTTAAATGCTAGTAGTAGTAGTAAGTCAATTCTGTAAGATATAGGTAGCCAGTGTAGTTCGGCCAGTACAGGAGTAATGTGCTCCATTGTTCTTGTTTTTGTTAGTAATCTTGCAGCCGAATTTTGAATAAGCTGAGTCTTTCAATTAAATTTTTTGGGAGGCCTGTGAATAAGGCATTGCAGTAGTCCAATCTACTTGATAAATGCGTGAACAAGTTTTTCGGCGTCTGGCTAGGTCAAGAAGGGGCGATATATCTTAGATGGAAGTATGCTGTTTTAGCAACTTTGCTGATGTGAGGTTTGAGGCTTAGGTCAGAGTCAAGGATGACACCTAGGCTAGTTACCTGTTCTCTGACATGTTGGTTTAGGTTACCTAGACTGGGGAGGGGAGCTTCACTTTTATATTTAGGGCCAATAAGCAGTAGTTCAGTTTTGTTTTAGTTTAATTTTAGAAAGCTATTGCTCATCCAATGCGTGACAGCTAACAGGTTAAAGACTGTAGAGCTGTTTTGTTTGGCTCAACTGAGATACAAAGTTGTGTGTCATCGGCATAACTATGAAAGTCTTTATTATGTTTTTTGATAATGTTGACTAATGGTAGCATATATAATGAAAAAAGGAGGGGGCCAAGGCAGTTGCCTTGAGAAACACTGAAGGGTGCATCATGGTTTTTGGATACATGATCTACTATACTAATATAGAATTGTCTTCTGGTGATGTATGACTCAAGCCATTTTAGTACATGGCCTGAAAGGCCCAGTTTTGAGACAGCATTTTTAAAGGTGCTTGGGAAAACACCTGTGAAAATGGAGGCGTTAATGATCTGTAATAAGGGTGTGGAGACGTAGTTCAAATTGTTTTTCATAAGAAAGGTGGGAATGGGGTCAAGGCTGCATGTTGACTGCTTGCTTTGTTTAACAAGATTATAGAGTTCATCTTCTGTAATGGCACTAAAATTCTGTAGGGTTGGTGGTTCCCTGCTGGGGGCATCATGGAGGTATTTAGAGTCGCGAGTGATTTCTACTCTAAGGGCTAATATTTTGTCTGTAAAAAATTCTGCAAACTCTTCACATTTTGATGTGGTGGATAGACTAAGCATATAAAAAACTGGCGCAGGATTTAGCACTTTTTCCACGATTGTGGAGAATAATTCTCTTGTGTTGTTGTGATGGTCTGCAATAATTTTTGATAAATAGATTCTTCTTTCCACGCGTATTGCATTGTTGTAGGTGATAATATGTTCTTTTAGGATTATACGATTAACTTCTAATTTAGATTTTCTCCATGCTTGTTCTGCTGCTCTGCATATTACTAGGTTGAGCGTGTTCCTTAACCGATAGGTAGCTTCTGTTACATACTGATATAGTCCAAAAATGTCCAGGATGTTCAGCAGGTCTTTACCATTTAAGTCACAGCTTTTATTAACATGAATTGTAAAATCTTCCGTGATAATTATTCTGTCATAGTTTGTAAGCACCGTTGACATGAGGGTGGATAAGTCAGATAAGGTTGGGCAGCCCCGTCCTTTTTTAACAAGGTTTCCATAAGGAACATAAATTGTAGTTTATTGTCGGAGATGTACTCATTTATAAAAAAGCTGTTATTGGTGAGGGATTTTACATTAAGGACAGCAGCATTTATGATGATTTTAGGCTTATTAACCCGGCGCCTGAGCAGGATATTAATTAGATTGTTAGGTACGCAGCCTGTGGTTCTATGTTTGCATTGCCTATGGTGGGTTATAAAGGGAGGAATTTTATGGCGCAAATTATCTGACTGGGCCAGGTATACAGTATTCAGAGAACTCTTGAGGAGGAGGTGAGGAGGTGAGATATATCACCAGCTCGGGTTAAGTTGCTATCGAGGTGTACTGGCTTAGAACTTGTCAGTCTGGCGTCTGATGGGCTTCCAGTGCTAGCGCCAGGTTGCTAGCTAGCAGGCTCGCTCCAACCCTGTTCAGGTGTCGTCCGTCCCATGCGAACCGGTTGTGTCTTCTCCAGAAGCTCCCGAGGTATCTTATGAGATTTACTGACACTGGCAAGTTGAAGGAGTTCTGTAATCAGCTCGCTCTCAAAGCTTGTCTCCTGGTCAGAGTAGATGCACTCAGGGAGAAGAAAACAGTACTTGAGACTGGCGTGTCAAACAAAAAACATTACTTGCACACTTGGTTCTCTGTATGGCTGTCTGGCTGTATCTCTGTCTGGCTTAGTGGCTTGACAAAGGGGTCTCTACTCAGTGCATCAGTAACAACGTTCAACCCATTCAATGTTCAAGCCTGCAGTCAAAGCAAATAGAGACTTTGCGATGGAGGAACAGCCTGGGATGAAGTGAGGGTAATATAGGACCATGCGTAAGAACGACCATATCCTCTCCTGGGATGGGTTGCAGCCATCTGACACCATAACATCACAGCAATCTTGTCCTCATTCACTGACACTCCGTTACTGTTGACTACATGGCCCAAAAAATTAATAGACTGCCTCAGGAAGTAGCACTTCTGTGACAGCTTAAGGTTGTTGAATCTCAGCTGGCTGAAAACAGTCCTCAGATGCTTAAGACCCTAATCAACAGATGTGAAAGAAAGCAGATCATCAAGGACACATATTCAACACCATCATCCATCAGCAGCTGATATCGAATTTAGGTGAACTCGGCCTGAACCCAACCCTCTGCAACTGGATCCTGATCCTGTCCGCTGCTGTTCACACTCCTCACCTATGACTGTGCAGCAATGCACAGCTCAAACCACACCATCAAGTTTGCAGATGACACTACCGTGGTGGGTCTGATCAGCAGAGGCAACGAGGCCCCGTACAGAGAGGAGGTGGCTCAGCTCAGCAACTGGTGCACCGACAACAACCTGTCCCTCAACGTGGACAAAACAAAAGAACTGGTCATCAACTATAAACGGACTTTGCATAAACACATCCCACTGTGCATCAACAATCTTCCAGTACAGATTGTCCATAGCACAGCATTTCTGGGCATACACATAACTGATGAACTCTCATGGACTCTCAACACCACACAAATCACAAAGAAAGCCCAGCAGCATCTGCACTTTCTGAGAAGACTGCGTAAAGGCCATCTCCCAACCTCCATCCTCACAACTTTCTACAGAGGGACAATTGAGAGCATCCTCAGCAGCGTCATCACAGCGTGGCTTGGAAACTGCACCACTGCAAACTGTAAGGCCCTGCAGTGGATTGTGAGGACAGCCTAAAAGATCACCACCTGCCACTCCTCTCAGACATCCACAGCACACGCTGTCTGCGGAAAGACAAGAACATTGTCAAAGACTCTACTCATCCCTCCCATGGACTATTCACCTTACTACCATCTGGTAGAAGGTTCCGCAGCATCACTGCGCACATCCAGAATAGGGAATAGCTTCTTCCCACAGGCAGTCAGACTGCTGAACAGCCGTAGTGCAATTGGACTGTAAATGTATGGTAACTTAGGATGCAAACCAGCGCATCACAGCACACTGCACCTTCATGCCCCCTGCACTTTCTTGCTGCGATTACTTATATTTATGTAGAATAGTTGTTTGGTTACAAATCATACCACTAGCCTTGCTGCTATTATTTATATTTATGTAGAACAGTCATTTGTTTTCAAATCACACCACTAGCCACAGTGCTCTGCTAAAAGCCATGCCCTGTCTAGAGTGTTTGTTGTAGGTCACCTGTAACTCTGACCTGACTTGTTTACAACTGTGTTGTACTGTATGTACAGTACTGTGCAAAAGTCTTAGGCAGGTGTGAAAAAATGCTGTCAACTAGAAATGCCTTAAAAATGGAAGTGTTAATCATTTATGTTCATCAATTAACAAAATGCTGTGATTGAACAAAAGAGAAACCTAAATCAAATCAATATTTGGTGTGACCACCCTTTGCCTTTAAAAGAGCATCAGTTCTTCTAGGTATATTGCATAGAGTTTTTGAATGTGGATGTATGCTTCCTGACATATACAACCAATTTGGTGTAGTTGGTTCATCATAAACTTGACTATAATCCTGCAAAATTCCTGACATTGTGTGTACCCCTCTGTGTGTACACTTTGTGTGCACCTGCCTAACACTTGTCAAAAAACAACTTATGCCTTAAGTTATGCCTTATATCTTATGCCTTAAGTCCTTTCAGCCTTATGGGTGTTTTAACATTAAACATGTGGATGGCTAAAAAGACACAGTACTGTCCAAAGATTTAGGCAGATGCCTTTAAACCAGCATCAGTTCACACACAGGGTACACAAAAAGTCAGGTATTTTGCAATAGACCTAGAAGAATTGATGCTCTTTTAAAGGCAAAGGGTGGTCACACCAAATATTGATTTAATTTCGGTTTCTCTTTTGTCCGGTCACTGCATTTTGCTAATTGATGAACATAAATGATTAACACTTACATTTTTGAAGGCATTCCTAGTTGACAGCATTTTTTTCACACCTGCCTAAGACTTTTGCACAGTACTGTACATATGTGTACAAGAGTGTGTACGTGTGCATGTGTAGTTGTGTGTGTGAGTTTGTGAGTGAATCTGTGTAGCCCCTCGAAAGTGTATGTAGGCACTATTACGTATCTGTCTCGTCCATACTGTGCTTTAACAGTTGCGTGTGTCACCAATTGTTCCCAGTGAAATGTTGTCTCGTCTCACTATGTACTGTGTATATGGCTGAAACGACAATAAAAACATACTTGACTTGACAACATAAAAGGCTGGGAAAATTCAGGTCATCAAAGATACTGAGCATCATCTTCATAAAGGACGCTGGACTACACAGCCCTTGAAGTAAACGGTTATGCTCATACAACCTGAATGGTGTGGTAAAAACAGTGAATTTCCTATCAGCCTTATGCAGTGGGACATCTTTATCCATACCACGACCAGGGGGGAGACAATGTCATTGGGCATGTCTGACACTGTCCCAGTATGATGTTCAGATCCTTCATTGCTAGACATGATGATACATTGGCTATTTTAGCATTGAGTTGCAGAGTGATTAGATTAGGAATCTTCCTTGGGATCCAGCATAGCTGTGAGAAGTTTCCCTACCAAAGTATTTTTTGGAGCAGAGTGAGCAGAGCTGGGCTCATCAATGACTGTGCTACCTGGAGACACAGGAACATCACTAAGATCACACAGGTTTTGGCCACTGGCCCGCTGGCCTGGGACAACTAGAGTGGGTACAACGACATTTGTCTCATACACTTCAATTTCAAGGCCATAGAAACACTTCGGATAGGTTGTTGAGCCACCACAGCGTACAAGCCCTGGGCAAAACACCAGGAGAATGAAGTTTCTTCTCTGCCTCTTCACTTAGTGTACAAAACATGACAAGAATGCAGCATTCTTCTCAAAGTGACCTTTTCACTGTGTACACAGGTGTATGAAACAGCTCACTTGATCCTTCAGGTTTCTGTGAACTGATGAGAATCGGTACCTGTCCTGCTGGCAAAAGCTGACAGTTGTTACTGTACTGACAGTTGGTACTTGTAATGGAAGCCATGGGAATCTCTGCCTCCTCGGAATTAAATGAATAGTGACAATAAGAAAAGAATCAATGCTCATTAAAAATTCTGCAGTTAAATCACATGTGTTCTATACATTTGCAGGTTGTGTACATTGTATTTTTAACCATGACTGACAAAATTAAAGATCTGAAATGTCAAATCTCTACCGCATTTTCTCGTACGAGGTTGCACCTGATGAAAATCCATTGGGAACGTACTGTAGTAAGCTACTGTTATGACGTAGCCAAGGGAAGTGAAAGGTAGCTCACAGCCTCTTGGCTTCACCCTAATTTTTCTATTGAGGAAAATTGGGGAGAATCCGCCAATCAGATGTGGCTGTTATGTCACTCTGTCTGCAATGCAACAGACAAAGAACTTCCTGTGGGTGTGTAAAGCAATCTAGTGAACGGAAGCCTCAACGACAATAAACGGTACATCACAAGTGGGCGGATCTAGAAAACCTGCCTAAAATTGTCGCTCACCTATCAGATCAGATACGTAAATTATTTTAAAAAAAATTGTTCACATCTCGAGTAGGGTGGTCATTCATTCAGGGACTGTGTCATTGGTCGAGAGGCAATGACTTTACAAAGTTGCCATTTGAGCAACAACTTCTGGTAAAAGAGAAGGGGTGGCCTACACCTACAAATGATATTAGACTGTATTATTATTTTTTTGGATATACAGCAAAGGTTTTTTAAATTAGCTTAACTTATCACACTGCACAGTATATCCTGATAACGTGAAACTTATTGACCAAATTTTTCCCTGTCCAGAACAGCCACACAATGCTACTGGTAGATGCTACTGACAAATTTAGTCAGAAAACCATGACATTCCAAAAGGTTCACATATTTTCAAGCACCACTGTATATAGACACTATTCAGTTTTGACACTAACCAGAACAGTACAAGAAGCCGGGGACCACTGTCTGAAGTAGCCTGAATTCATTTTACCACACACGGATTAATAGATAAACACAAATGTAATATAAACAAACAGACATCTCACTCTCTCTATATATTTCGGTGCCCCCTATGCACCGCATATGTTGCAACCCCCATTTTTGCATCCATGAGTCTAATAATGAAATTAGAATGCTTCCAGCTGATTTACTGTTATTGTTGGTGAATAGTAGTTATAAAAAGTGTTCTCACATTCAAGACTATTTACTTCAGGATGGAGGACATAAAAGTACTAACCTAAGCTTATTTTTCCATCCAGTCAGTGTGCACAACATAATAGCCGATAGTGGTAAGGACTTAAGCTAATTTCCCCTCTTTTTACAATACAGACTAACTTGGCCATAGAACATTAACCAAAATTATTTTATTGATGTTTTTATCATTTTGTTAAATTGACCAATTTTACTCATTACATAGCGTAAATGTTCTGAGAGCTTACTACAGTTTTTACTGGGCTACATGTTGCTGTCACTGAAGAACAGCCGTCGCCACCACCACCAAAGGCATCAGCCCCAGCAAACCTGTATTTTTGGCACATTTGACAGTGTTTGCTTGAAGAGCAAGTTTTGTTTTTTTGGTCTCCTTAAGTTTTTCTGTCTCCTTTGCGTTTTGTGTCCATCTCAGAAGATCCCAACAGATAACGTTCATCATACACTGCTCTGCACACCGGCACACTGAGACAAAGGTGTGGAGGAGGTGTTTCATGATATGATTGGGCCAGCCCCATAACCAATTTGCCACAGATCAGCGTGTGCCAAGGGCCGGTAGTTGGGGGGAAAAAACTTTTTTTTTTTGTGGAATACATTACGCAGTCAGGACCGAAGCAAAAGGGCTTGGTTTTTAACAATAGCGGTTTTAGACTATCGGGCCAAAAGCATGCCAGCATGTGCATGTCGGGACCAGGCCATTCAGACTGTCAGGCCCAGGTGCTAGTTGGTGCCAAAAGTGGTCCATTTTGAAGGCTATTCCCCTCACAGTTTGGCCCTACAAAAACCATTGGCCAAGAGGGGCTACTTCGGGCTAGCCTGGTAAACCATTTTTCATTTATTTCATTTTGTACAGAGGGTCTGGAGTCACTGCCATTGAAATTCATGTATGAGGACCGAGCAACTCTTAGCCAATCAGCTAACAGAGGGAGTGTTCGTGAGCCATGATGTTGACTTTGTGTGCTACATTTGAATTGTAGTATGTAGGTAGGCTAATTGCATACATGACGACCAGACGTTAGGGATTGGGTAAAGGCAGAGGCACTTTTTTGAAACTTCAGCAGAGTCCACACCTCCAGGAAGAAATCATTTCTCAGTGCAGCAACTCCAGACCCTCTGTACAAAATGAAATGAAGTACGAGGGGAAGATTTACCCGGCTACTTTGGGCTAGAGGCGGCATCAAGGTGAAGGGCAGGATGTACCTGTGACAAGGTTCATTAAGCAAAGGGAACTGGACAAAAGTCAGGCTATTCGTGATATCGATTGAGTTTGGTTCCTGTTTCTTTCTTGAAATCTGATGTAGGGTGAAGATGCACTGGGTGGAAGGGGTCTGTTTCTGAGGATTTTTGTAGTCACATATTTCTGGATATTTACAATATTATATGAAGATATATAGATGGATACACTCTGGTTACATATTGTCTATGCTAGTACAAAAGTAGTGCTATCATCACACACTTTAGTCCTATAAAGTTTAATAATAATAATACGTTTAATAATAAATAAAATATAAATGAAAAAAGAGTGTGGTCCCAAATAGCACGTCAACCCATCAGGAAAATGCCTGGGGTGCCAGATGCCAAGTCCGATCCTGGCCTCTGCTCATAACCACATCATATAATAGTGAACTTTTCGGTGCAATGTGATGAGTGTGATCACAGCATGAGTATCTTGCACATTAATTGCACATGTATTGTGGCTTTATTTGCAAGACTTTTCACATAGTACAGTGCTGTGAAAGCAAAGAATTACTGTGTGTCAGTAGTCAGTAATGATGACAAACTAAAACTTGGTAAACAGAGGTGCTGTTTATCTCTCTCTCAATAAGTGAATAAAGTAACATATGCTTGAAATACTAATTTTTTGTTCTTTTGGATCTTTTGTCTCCTTTCCTCCACATCTCTTTCTTTCCTTTTACTCCTTCCCTCTTTCACCCGGCTCTCCAGGGAACGAATGCAGCAATCAGCCATGTATGATCTGTGTGTAGGCATGAGGCAGGTGAGCCAGGAGTTTGTGCGGCTACAACTCACCTATGATGAATTCCTGGCCATGAAGGTGTTACTGCTTCTTAGCACAGGTACAGTATGTACACAGCACAGTATGTACAGTGTGTGTGTGTGTGTGTGTGTGTGTGTGTGTGTGTGTGTGTGTGTGGGTGGGTGGGTGAGAGAGAGAGCCTGAGAAACTCAAAAGAATATTAAAAATCTGAAATTTGTTTCAAACAGTAAATCTGAGTAAAATATTATGACATTGTATTACTGTGGTCATCTGTCATGTCTGAGCCTTTTTCAGTGTTTTGAAGTAGGTCTCAGGGAATGTGCTGGTTATTTATAGATATAAAAGATATAGATAGATATAAAAGATATAAAATGTATAGTGATATAGACATTAGCTCTTCAAGTTGTGTCAACCCCCATGTCCTAAACCAAACATTTAGATTCCATTCTAGTCGATTTAGCCGGAAAGTAAATAGGTGCATTTTTCAAACATTAGACAGAGCAGTTGGGATGCCTGATGTCTTAATGAATGGAATCTTACAGTAAAGCCTCTTAGATCATAGCATTAAGCTTATTATTGTGAGCATTCAGTTGCTGGCTGTTATTCTGAACATGAATTTTGAAGTGGCAAGGTAGTCAGTTTTCATATCACATGGTTAATTTTATAGCTTGAGGCCAGCTAAAGGAGATAAAGAGGAGGAGAGATTAACAAACCTATTATTCCCACAAGCTGCCCAGGCTCTTCTCAGACGAATTTCTGTAATGGCTTTTAGTAATACATTAATGAATACCTCTTTGTTTTTGGAGGGCAGAGTGTTGCCATGTACAAACATATACATACTCACACACATATGCATGCGCACGCACACACACACTCACACACACACACACACACACACACAAACTCACAATGTAGACAGGATAAAAATCTTTATGAAAGTAGGGCAAAGTTTAGGTGTAATTTTTTAGCACAGATGCGATCCCAGGCAGCTGCTGCAACTTCTTACGCCCTTATCCACTGGACCCCATCCAAACAGCCCTGCTGCACTCAATAAAGGCCAGTCAGATGGGAGGCAAACAGCCAAAAGCCAGTGTTTTCCTTATGCTGCTCTTAAACGTGGTCCTCAAAGTGGACTAGAGGAAGGGGAGAGAGAGAGAGATTGGAAAGATTGAAAAAAGGGGGAAGAATTTTGGAAGTTGGAAATTT
The DNA here is from genome assembly GCA_027475355.1 of Coilia nasus. Taxonomy (NCBI): domain Eukaryota; kingdom Metazoa; phylum Chordata; class Actinopteri; order Clupeiformes; family Engraulidae; genus Coilia; species Coilia nasus. The sequence continues at coordinate 6,785,925 of CM050221.1, forward strand.
AAGCTACATATACATCATAGAGTAACTGCTTCATAAAGGCAGAAGTCTATTTCTGCCACCATGGCTTTATGCAGTTTGTACATGGTTGTGCATTATGTGTGCATGGATTCATTAGGATGTCCATTTCTATAATGACTAGATACCAGACATTTCTGCAGTGGAGGTGCTCCTGACCTGGTAGACAAGGGCCAGGTGGACAGATGCGTGTGCAAAGTTTCTTGTCGTTTTGACCTTTGCTAAAAATTTCAACCTGGGACTTTAGGCACTCATGTGACTTTGGTCTTGATGGTTTTGATTAGTATAGTAAGTGAGAGAGAAAAGCAAATGACATTGAATGAATTTATAAGCTACTGTATGGCAGACTTTAACAAGACGTGTGTATTAGTCCTAGTTCAGACTGTGAACAACAACGACTATATCTCAGCGGCTGCACAATACAGGGGAATGTTCAAATCAATGTGTATAAATAGACACTTGTTGCATAGGAACCACAGATGCTGTCAACTCTAACTAGAACTACTTTGTGGTGTGGAGACTGAACCAAACTGAAATACAGTTAAATGACACTTAAAAACAAATAACAAATGTGTCTATAATCTATAATGTATTGTGTTAGCAAGGGAACTGTTGTGCAAAAGCAATGTAACACTTGTGTTCATGAAAGTGAATAAGTCTGGTCCACCAGGCTATTTTAGGCCAACGGTCCTTTAAAAATATGTATAAATATATAACACTGTTTGTGTCTTTTGCAGCCTGTTCTTTGGAATACAGATGAAAAGATATTGCATGCATGTTCCTGTAGTGGGCTCAGTGGACAGTCACATACTTTTGAAACCAATTTCAAAATCAATTTTATTTACAGGTTAAGAGGGGTAAGACAGTATAGAAAAACAGAAAAAAGAGAAATGAGGATAGAGAGGTCATCCACTGTGTGACACCAGAAAGGTCAAATTCATGAAGCACACTAAAATAAAAATATAATCTATTTACACTGTGAAGTGAAAAAACATTCATTTGGAGAAAGACACATTTTGTAGTCATGAGCAGGTTAGTGGATCACAGGGATACTCTCAGGTGAGATTGTTGTAATACCCTGTATCCTCTGATCTGCAGGACAAACTAGTCAAATACACATGTTCATGTACTTGTGGTCTGTTATTCAATATATATTTAACAAGCGCTTAAAGACTGGAGCACATGGAGATCTCACAGAGGACACTAAACTGTCCTCACAAGAGTATCCAGAGGCCTGGGGCAGTTGGCCGCTCAGTCAGGAGCAAAATAAAAGAGCTATTTGCTCCCTGACATGACAGCCAGTACGGAGGCGTAATAAGGCCAGTTTCCATCCAGCAGAGTCCTAAATGCCAGCCCTATGGCTAATGAGGCCTATGTGGGTCAGTAGGAGAGCACAGGAGAGGGGTTTAGCACATTCCTGCCGAACACACAAAAGGGAACTAGCATGCAGAATTACCTGGCCCCCTCCTCCTACCTCTGTCACTGACACTGTCACCTCACCCTCAAACTCCACTGACAATATATTTACAAGTCTTTCTCCTGTAAAGCTAAGAAAAAAAGCTGTGCACTCTAACATGCCCCCTCAGTATTGAAGAGCGGTTGTTCATGAGTAGGATATTTTATTTTAGACATCAGGCCATGTCATCTCTCCCCTGTGTCTTGGTGCTGATTGGAATATAAACACAGGGTGACACAATGGTGACAGAACAAAATGACAGGATCTCTAGCTGTTTCAGTTTCTGACCAACAATAACAAGCAGCCTGTCAGTTTTATACAAGCTGGGTGAATTTCTCCTTGCTCAGTGAAATAAAAACAAGTGAGGCAAGCAAAATAATGTTTGTGATACATGTTTGTTAAATTTACACAAGACACCATGTGGTGGTAATACTTAAAAATGTTATAAACATATATATTTCTAAAGCCGTGATTTAAGGGTGTGCAGTATGGTCAGAATCCCCCGTAAAGGCAGCCATATTACAGTGGTACTTTCAGAAGCAGTGAGGATGGAATCAATAGCCCATAGCTAAACAGTTCATAACTGACACTGGCCCCACGTGTATCTCAATCATGTCTGGGCATAGACTGGGCTGCAAACAGCTGCTTTGCCTCCACTGAGAAATCATTTCTGTTGTATGTTTCTGCTGGTCTGATAATGCAGTTGCACAACGAATGACTTAAATGCTCTGCTTATACACTTGCTATAACAATACATCTTTAAAAACAAGTTTGGCTTCCATTTATCTCGTCATGCAGTGTACTAAGCATTAGCTAATCCAATGCATCTGGTGTTTGAAAAAAAGCAATTGCTGAAAATTTTTTTGTACTGTCCCATGCATCAGCTTCATTCTTCAGGGAGTAAGTGAGCAGTTACCCCTTATCCCAGATGGCTCTGCTCCCCATCCCTCTGTCTCTCTGCAAGATGTCTAACTCCATTTATCTTATATCTCATTGTGCAAATGTTTCTGCATTGGGTATATATTTCCCTGCTTTTAAATAAAACTCTGGATGCTACTGTGACTGCAGGGAACCTATTCACATCACAGCTTCTTTAAAACAAGGATGACAGTCAGGAAATGGGGTACTGTCACTAGCCAGTGGTAGGATGTAGCACACTTTGAAAACCATGTTTGATTACAGATTAATTCAAAATTAAGGTATACACTTATCAAAATATATCTAGGAAAAATGTATTTGTTGTAATGCATGAATGTATCAAGAATGAAAGTATGCTAAAACAAGCAAAGGCTACACTTGGATCAAGAGCCTGACTTATAACAAGTAGACTCTCCTCTGTTGGCTGCTCTCTGATGGCATGGCTGCTTTGTCTCTTTCTTACAGTTCCTAAAGATGGTCTGAAGAACCAGGCTGCATTTGAGGAGATGAGGGTGAACTACATCAAGGAGATGAGACGAGCTGTGGGAAAGGCCACCAACAACTCGGGCCAGACATGGCAGCGCTTCTTTCAACTGACCAAGCTTTTGGATGCTATGCATGATGTAAGTTGTGCATTCAGTATCTTTAGCAAAGGACCATGTCCATACATAAAATAATAAATAATGCAAATGATTTTGCTTTGAGGACATTATGTAACAATAACAAACAAAATATAATAATTGGTTACTTCATTATTTAATAATTCATGCATTTTGTAGTAGTTTACTCATTTTGTAATCAACGTCTTGAACACAATATGTAATACATTTCTCCGCATTTTGTAATACATTATTACATATTGCAGAGGCTATTACAACATTTTTTTTAGATGGAAATGTAATAACATGGTGTATTATGTAATTTAATGGCAAAATATTTTGTAGGTTATTACATAATCCACCATGTTATTACATTGCCATCCCAAAAACATCAGCTCCCACATTTTGTAATAGCCTCTGCAATATGTAATAATGCATTACAAAATGCAGAGAAATATATTAAAAGTTGTGTTCAAGAAGTTTATTAGAAAATGGGAAAATTATTACAAAAATGTGTAAATTATTACAAAATAAAGTGAAAATCTACATGGAAATCAACATGGAGTCCCTCCGATCAGGGTGGTGACCAGTGTCTTGGGGGTTGCTGCTAAGAGTCAGTAGCTCCCCCCAGTGGCCTTCTGTTGCCACATGTCTAAGCTGATCTCTTCACCTGGTTTTACCTCATTGGTAAAAGTCATCTGAAAAGCTCAACCTACCATTACCATTACAATTGTGTATTGCTTTTTAAAATAGTTTTTTTTTTACAATTTGAAGTTTTCTGTCCCGTAGCTTGTGGGGAGTCTTCTGGACTTCTGCTTCTACACGTTCCGGGAGTCTCATGTTCTAAAGGTGGAGTTCCCCGAGATGCTGGTGGAGATAATCAGTGATCAGATACCAAAGGTGGAGTCGGGCCTCACACAAACACTCTTCTTTCACAAGAAGTAACACACTGAACCCAGCACTTCAGGCCATGAGGGTAATGAGCAGGAGGAATTGTGGAAAAAACGAGAGCCTGGAAACCCAGACACCACCTTCAAGTTTTTGAGATGCAAACATAAGGATACTAGGAGCCTAACCAGAGACAGAAGCTTATGTCAAAGATAGCAGGTTCCAGGATTGCTTTTCACCAGTCAGGTCACGTAGAAAGAGAGAGAACCAGAGATGATGTGAGGTGGTGTCAAACAACTACACAGTTTGGACAATGTGTAAGTGTTCTTTTTTTTTCTCTCAGAGCAGCAGTGACAACATGCTCCTTATTGCCCCAAAGAAAATTATGACAATTTTTTTTCTATGGATATAAAGCCATTTCTTTGCATTTCTTTGGTCAAATAGGGCAAATTCACAATCTCATTCACACATAGATGCACACACACATGCAAACATGCACACAGACATGCGTTTCATGTGCACACAGACACACACACATTCACACAGACAGAAAGACACACACACACACACACACACACACACACACACACACACACACACACACACACACACACTTTAAACCCCACATACACTGCATCAGATTATTCTGGCTTTTTGGCAAGTCAGTTTGCATACCATTCCTTGTGAAGAGGAAAAGGCAGATTCATCCATAGGAAAGATGATGCAGCCTTTACACAGAATACAGTAGGAATACCTTCAAGATATGTGCAAATTAAACAAGGCAATTTCAACGTGCTCCAAGGGCTATGACATTGAAACTCAACAGTGTCTAATTGGTATTTTTAAATGCAAACAGAAACAACACACTTTAATTCAAACCATTGCATTACAATCAAAACCTACTCAGATATGCAAAACATAAAATTATTAAAATGAAGATAAGACTTTTTATGAATAAAAACAATGTGTTTGGTATGTAAAAGGGTTGCATAAGTTGAACTTGTGTCTTTTTGATACTAACAAATAAAGCTTAATGATGTGCATACATACCATCAATAATTTTGTAAGAACATATTAAGTATACTGGCACTACATCAAACATACGGCACTTAGTCTTTTCAGAATACCTGCATTAGCAAGAATATTTGGCAGTGGCATCCAAAAAGACATTCCAAACTACTGTAAGTACAATGAAATCGCCCCATGATTACTGCCAGATGGCAGTTCACACACTGAAAAAATGTTAATAGCCACAAGAGGCTAATAGCCATGTCCAGCATTAGGAAAGAGCGCTGTTCCAGTAGGTGTACAGAACCTGCAGTATTTACCTTAAAAGTTAATGGAGTGCAATGCCTTTATGCTTGGCAAATGTTTGGCAAACCCAGAAACATTTACACATGATTTACAAGTAGAAAAACAGCCCTTTTTCAAAATCCCCATCTAAATACTGGATAAAATAGTGTTTTCTAATTGTGTGTAAGTTTTTTTTTCTTAAAAATGTAATAAAAAAATAAAAACAAAAATGAAACAAGAAAAACACACGGTCCAAAATGTTGGACACTATTTTATATTAAAGGTGCTTCTTTTCATAAAAAAACAAGCATATTTAACATATTTTAACAGTAGCTGCACATGTACAGATACACAGGTAATACAAAGCTTAAAAAATCATATACTTTCTTCATACTGGAAAACAAAGCATTTTTTCAAAGAGCTAACGCTGAAAAACAATAGTAGTCTGTGGCAGAGCTGTCTGCATACATACTGTACGTCTGGTACACAATATTTGCTTCTGACGATTTTGTGGTTTCCAAATGTACTTCTAAGGTTTGGATTTAATTTATTTGAAATGCTCCCTATTTCTTAACACTTCTGGGCCAATTGTTAGTGAATGCTGTCTGGAGAACAGGATTCTGAGGTGTGCAATGTTTGAAATCCATAGGAAACTCCACAGGTTCTTTCCCAGCCACAAGTGCAGCAGGAGGAGCAACAGAGTGAAATGGGTGTTCAACCTTAATGAGTGTGTGTGTTTCCTCCAGCCCTTTCCTCTCCTCCTCCTTTGTGTGGAAATACTGACTGAAGCTATGTTGATCCCCTTCTCCAGAGGGCATTGTTGGGTGCTCACAAGAGGAGGATTTAGGCTTTTGACTGAAGTAAGATTTGCACAGGAGATGTAAATGTGATAATTGATATATTAAGTAAGCAGGAACTGTCTGGGACAAGAAACGTGTCTGTGTGCATGTGTGTGTGTGTGAGAGAAAGAGAGACAGAGATAGCGAAAGAGAGAGAGAGAGAGAGAGAGAGAGAAACCTACCATGTGCTGTGTAAATCACTGGCTCATGCAGTAGGTTTTACATGGTGCCACAAAATGGCAGAGATAGCCCTTAGGTAATGGGATGTGCCCTTTCTCTGTCTACACCCTGCTGTATGACTAAGCGTTTGTGAAGGAAATGAAAACTATAAGCTGAAAGGATTTTTGTTTCCCATCTTTGTTCTTATTTGTTTTCTTTTTCCCTGTCTATTTTGATAAAAATATATGTAAATCAGACTCACAAAAGGTTCATAGACTGTATGGGAAAGTATTTTTTGAAAGAATTATATTTTGCTGGAAAACAATATATTAGTACTTTGTCTAAAAGATACAACAAAAGTCTATGAGATTTTTTTTTGTAAAGTGATAATGTTTATGCATGCTTTTTGACCAGATGTTTACAGTGTATTTAAGAAGGGAAATCTGTGCCTTTTTACTCTCACATGAAAGGTTACCATTTTACAGTATCTGTTGTAAATAAATGAGTCCCATTGTGATGGAGATTTCTACTTTTATCCATCTGTGGTTGGAACACTAGTCTCCCATGTGTTTGTCTGTCTGGCGTGTTCCCCTGCTATGTTGTGGTTTTAGAGCAAAACCTGTGAGAGAATGAAAGAAAGAGATAAATGAATGTACTTAACATGATGAGAAACACTTTATAACATGAATGTTAGATTCACAGACCGTTTTTGTCTCCTTTTTGTTTGTTTTAAAATAATGTGAATTTTAAAGGATTTTTTCTTAGTATGGTGGTTTTGTACATTTGTTTGTTTAATTTCTTTTCTTTATGTGTCAATACAACCTAAGTACAATAGGAAATCATTCAAAGCTAGTTCCTATTCCATTGTGTAGATCCTACTCATGGGATGCATAAGGATAGGTAGTTGAGGTTTATTTCATGTACTTATCCCTTGATAGAAGTTTATTTAAAACTGCAGATTTCACCCAGGATAGATTCACACATCTTAGGAACAGGAAAAGGGTGGAAAGACAGTAGACAGTGAAAGAAAGTGCTTGGCTTTTCTTACATGGTGATATACACAGGGCATTGGCAAGTTGAGATAACAAGAATTTATCAACAAAAAGGAAAACACAAGAACAGTAGCTGGATATCTGATGTGCAGCATGTTGTGCAGTAGTCACACATAGCACTCAGTATCCAGTGTACACAGTCCAGTGCCACAGTTATGCGTGTTGTATTTTACAAGGGGCTTACAATAGACCCAGTCATATCTTGGATTTGGAAATCAAGCTAATAAAATAGCTGAATCTCTCAAATTCTGTGTTGACAGATAGATCACTCAGTAACCTACCAGAGAGCACTGCATTGTTACTGATGGTTGATTTCATCTCTTAAGTTAATTCCCACATGAGCAAACTTCTATGAGTGTTTGTGTAAGGTAGTTCTGACAACACATAACTACAGAAACCCATGCTTCTGGGCATTGTTTAACCAGCTATTATACTGTATTGCTCCTCTATACTACTGCGGTATACCAACACTATGCATTTGTATAAAGCACCTACCGCAGAGAATGGACTTCTGCAGAGCTACAACATACACACAGACTTCAGTAGGTAGCTTTTCAATCAGTATTTTGCAGCTGAAATGAGCTCTGTTCCTCTTCATGGACAAGAGTTTTTTTTTTTCACAGCCCCTAATGTGTCTTTTTGGTTTGTGTTGTTTTTGCCATCATACTTGTTAAAACTGATCTTGTGTAAAGCAACAAAGCCATATCTCCTATTGTGACGCAAGACGCATTTCCTGTTTCCTTACAAAGTAACAGCTATAAAAATCAGAAATGTTTTTAATCCAATGCTTTGTACAATATTTGTCAGCAGTTGTCAACAAAGATCATCAATATTCTTGTTCATGACTTTAAGGCAAAATACGCAACTAGTTCCTACAAACTGTATATCTTGATGCAGATATTGCCATAACTGTGTTTGCAAAAATATCAAGGGATTCCAATAAACCCCCTAACTGACACATGGTGATATGTGCCTTTATTTGAATTCTCACGCTCTTTTATGACTCATTCAAGGCCCACCATCCTGAAGACAACATGGATGGGAAGAAATAAAAATAACTAAAGGGGTTGGGTATTAAACATAGCAGTGCACTATATATAATAATTATACAATATAAATTCTAATGAACAAATGTTTGCATAAAACTGCATACAACACACTTTTCCCATTTATTATTTAAATATATTTTCATTGTTGCATGCAAAATTAAAAAAATGTTTAAAAAACACACCCTCTGTGGCTGAGGATGAAAAGACAGTGAAATAGGGAATGAAAGTGACAGAGATTAAAAAAAAGAACTTAATTTAACCTCATTAAGAGGCTGCATTTAAAAAGCTGCCTGGCTGCCAGATTGTAAGTGCAGACAGTATTACTTTTGCTCTTTTGCGCAAATCCACAGCCCACTCCAAATCTTCCCTCAGACTGGCAGAGAAATACAATCTATTGGATCAGGCAGATTTCAGGGCCAGGCCTGCACACATGGTTGCTTCAATGCCCCACTTTCTGCCTTCTAGCACAGCCTGTTGAATTTCTCATTTTTGTGCTTTGTTTTTCTTTCACCAATCCACCACCATCTTTATCAAATGCATTTTTTCCTCACTGCCTTGTTCTCATAGCTGTGACTCACTATGACTTTTTAATCTCTCTACTGCTTTCTGTTTCTCTGATGCAGTCATCCACAACATAGGCAGTAATGCAATTTGCAGGTTCCAATCACATGCACATGCTTGCACATTGGGAGGCTTGGGGAGAGAACAGAATCTCCTTAGGATAACACTGGCTCTTATCACAGAGGTTGTCCAAGAGTGTTAGTACCAGGGGAGCAAAAAGTTAAGAGAGAGAAAAGGGGAGGGAGGGAGGGAGGGAAAAAATGGTACATCAACACTGGCGTGGTGTCTACTGTGAAGTGAGAGTGTAGAGAATTCTGGGAGGGGGTGGTGGGCTGCAACAGCTAAGTAGGTAAACCCATGTCATTACATCTGGCTAGCCTGATTATGGAAGCAATGCTGGGCCTATTTTTAGACGCCCTTCCCCTCCATGTCATACCCAATCACAGGCTCCATTAGTCTGTCTGTGAGTGCACAGTCATATTTGTTACGTAACCTAGGTAAGAGCCTATGACAGACAACCCCTGGAAGTGGTTTATACCCTAATAAAACAAAGCCAGTGTGCAAATTTTGACATCACAGAAGTGGCTGAAATACAGTAATGTGCAAAAGTTTTAGGCAGGTGTGACTGCCTTTAAAAACTGAAGTGTTATTCCTTTATGTTCATCAATTAACAAAATGGAGTGACTAAACAAAAAAGAAACCCAAATCAAATCAATATTTGGTGTGATCACCCTTTGCCTTCAACAGAGCATCAATTCTTCTAGGTATATTTGCATAGAGTTTTTGAAGGAACTTGGCTGTTAGCTTGCACCAAACATCTTGCAGAACTACCACAGATCTTCTGTGGATGTATGCTTCCTGACATATGCAACCAATTTGGTGTAACTTGTTGATCATACACTTGACTATAATCCTGCAAAATCCCTGACTTTGTTTGATTTGATTTAGGTTTCTCTTTTGTTCAGTCACTGCATTTTGTTAATTGATAAGTATAAATGATTAACACTTCCATTTTTGAAGGCATTCCTAGTTGACAGCATTTTTTCACACCTGGCTAAGACCTTTGCACAGTACTGTATGTGAATAAACAGGCCTGTAGGTATAGAATCCACACCATTGAGATCTGTGGTATACTCTCAGTCTATGACACAAAATAACAAATGCTAGAGTGACTAATAAAATATTTTATTGGCTTAACATTGATCAACAGGATAACCAATAATACAAAAGTGAAATGCATGCCAAGACCAAACAAACCTTATCAATCACTGTCTTAAATTAGCAAGCAACCATTCCCTCATGAAGAACACAAAAAAGCTTTCAAGGAAATGAAAATATATATATATATAAAAAAAACAAATCAAGAGAATAAGATAGGAGTGTGGACTTAGAGAGAGGAGTTATACTGTGACTAGAATCACTGAGCCCAACAGCGATGGACATCCAGCAGACCTAACCACAGAACTGCTTCTGGAGGTCATTTTTTCCACAACAAAGACATAAGAAACATGTAAGACATGACATTATGTAATGGTGCATTTTGATGTGATATATGTGTTATTATATAAAATTATTTGTCTTTTTTATTTTTATCAGTAAAAATCACTTAAATTATATACATCATTAAAATACTTGCTCTGCCCAAAATGTTTGGACGGCGTCAAATGTGGAAGGACACTGGCAAGGTGGAAGCAATGGAACTATGATATTGGAACTGGAGTTAAATATAAAATCAATTGAAAAAATAAAATAAAATAAAATACATCAGCATCCTTTTAAAACTCTGGAGTACAACAAATAATCAAATGAACTGCATGCATTGTGTAAGTAAAACAACAAAAAACAGTCATGCAGAATTTCCTAAAGCATATTATGAAAGAAACATTAGTTAATTATGCTGGGAATCATTGGAAATGTTGCATGCCAGAAGCCCAGAATGTTTGTGGGAAGCTCTGAAATGCACAGTTTAAGCTGTGTCGTGTCTGGGGTTCCCATCAGCGTGCTGTTTTCACCTCTCTCCCAGTGACGTTAGCAGCCACACATGCTGTCTCTTCCTCACTCATGCTATCATCAAGTCAAGCTGTGTAATGCACAATTTTTTTGTCTTCTCACGAAGAGCAGGCAGATGGGTTTTTGTTTAAAAAAAAAAAAAAGGATATGAAGCACGAGAAAATTTTCGCTGTGACCATGGATACCATGTATAAAAGGAGTATCAGGAGTGTGTGTGTGTGTGTGTTACAACATCTCCACATAGTTTTCAGGGATGAGGCCCCTCTTCCCCTCCAGGACTCCCTCCAGCCAGCCGGGCTCCCGGGACAGAGTTACTGCAGAGACAGGAGGCACACATATCATTCAGAATGACAGTGATAAAAAATCAGGTTCAACAAGTGTGTAGGAAACCTCTTCAAGTGTGACATGTCTAAAGGTCACGGAAAGAAAGAAAGAAAAACAAAACCAAAAATAACAGCAATTTATTTCTGTAACGGCAAAAACTGATGTGTTTTGACTAATGAACATCTAGCTCAGGGGTGTTTAATTAAAAGTCACCGAGGTCCAGTTATAAAATTTTGCCCAAGTAGAAGGTCCGAGCCAAAGTCCCGTATGTCCACATTTTCAAAAGGTAACAATAGTTATTTTTAACTTCAAATGGAGGAAATAAGACAACATATTCCAGCCTACCTCTTTTATCATATTATAGTCCCATGCAGTCAAATAAGTGTAAGGTTTTTATTTCAAATCAAGCAAAAGGGAAACCTCAGAATAAAATAAATAATAGTGTAAACTGAGTGGAACTCTTTTTCTCTATAATGCAAGAGGTCCATGCTTGAACAATTGAAGGCCTGTTCAAGTAGAAAAGTAAACTTAGGAAACATTAACTAAATGAACTCGCTGAATGTTTTTTTATGTTGCCCTAAAATCCATGCTATTTTTAAAGCGCACTGATTTGCACGTTGTTGGGCTGTGAATGTGTGTGTGATAAGTCAGGCTGATCTAGCACAGTGGTTCTTAAACTTTTTGTCTGGTGACCCCACAAAAAAAACTGATGAGGTCTGGCGACCCCACGTTTGCCCCAAACCCCTTGCAATTGCATTGGGCAGGCTAGATCTGTCCAATTTTTAGGCTGGCCAATAGAACAAGAAATGTGGCTAGTAATGTTGTTTTGTTTTGGGAGCAGCAAATTGCATTGTTTCAGGAGCGTGTAGGGGCCCTCACCCAGAAATTTTCCTATGAATTATATGTAATTTCGTGCATTCTGGTGCATTTTTACAGGCTCTTAGATCTATAGAAATGGGTTTTGGATTGTATCTATAGAAATACGCTTAGCATTTAATTCAATGCCTTAATTGGTCGCTACTTAAAAGCATAGTGATTTGGTGAAACTAAAATGTCAATGCAACACCATCACAAAAACTAGGTAATTTTAACTCCTCCTGCCCCTGCCACTCCAGCGCTGAGAGAATGAGAACTAGGATGATATGCTACAGACTGAACAACAGCACAATAGCAGTTTTGCTAGTTGTGCTAACTTCAATATGAAGCTGTAAGCAGGTTGTGGATGGATGTTGAATGCAGAAAGACAACATGAACGACGTCAAACAAGGACCATAGCAACAATATATACAAAAACACTTCAGTCAGTGTTAGTTAGCAAATTTAAAGGCGATGTAAAGTAGTTTAGCAACTCAATTTCAACCTTATGGAAAAGCAATGTTAGCCAACCAATGCTGCCCTCAACCTGTCAGAGAAGTTACGCATCCTACCTGCAGTGTTTCAAGTGCACAACTTCTTCCTTATTCTATCTGCCACTTTCTCTTTCCCTCTTGTCTTTTTTAACACTGTGTGTCACAGAACGTTTATTCGTGGTTTTCTCCATCGTGACTATGCGAGAATCGAGAGCATACTGTATATAAAACGAGTCGTTTGGCAGCCAGCGCACCCAAGCCCACCGTCTCAACATTCCAAAATAGAATGTTGAACCGCTGACCAAAAAGCCTACAAGAAGCCATGAATCGCTGTCTAAATTAGTCAAAATTCATTTCAATACACACAGATTAATGACATAGCCATGTTTAACCAATAAACGCAAAGGTAATATGAACAAACAGGCATTTATCTGTCATTTGTCAGTCTCTCTATGCGCCGCATGTTGCATACCCTTCTTTTGCACCACAGCATTGTTTCTGTTGGAACCGTAGCTCTTGTCTATAAGCTGAACACTGTTAACAGCACCTATGAATACGAAAAAAGCAGATTTGAGTTTTACTTTGTTCTTAGTTTCACCTGGCGAAATAACGTGCTACTTTCAGACAGAAAAAATAATTCGGCAACCCTTACTTTAAGAATCACTGATCTAGCATACTGCGCTTGCAGTTCGGTAATTTTCTGTTGCCCTCAGCTGGGACTCTGCGGGATAAGTTTGCTCAAAGGAGCCGTGTTTCGTCTCATAGTGGCACTTCACATTCCCGCTTTTAATCAATGCCACGGTCTCAGAGCATATGAGGCAGACAGGTTTGGAACTGCTGACCAGGAGTATGAACATATATTTTGCTGCCCATTCGTCTTCAAAACAACGCTATTCAGTGTCTACCTTTCTCCTTTTCAAGCAAGCCATGTGTCGGTGGTATCTAGCCTGCGTTGCCTTCTTCCTGCTGTGTCGCGAATGTCAGTGTTTAAGTTTGTGCTGTTTGTGTGATTTTGGGGTTGCTAGGAATAATGTTGGTGTGGTTTTTGGGTGCAATGAATTCTGGGGATGTAATCTAGACTGAGCACGGAGAATTTCCATGAGGACACTGTATTCTAATATGATGCGATGAGGCTCTGTTGCCAACAACAAACAGACCTTTCCACGCTGTGTCATTGACTACCAGCGCTACATTGCCGTATTAACTGAAGTAGCAGAGCCCGCTGTAAATAACCACGGCCGTTCCAAACCGCTCCATGAAAATGACACTACTTATTTTGGCATTGGTCACCGGTCTGGACAGAACTATCTCCCTGTCCGGATCTGGACCGGAGTCCGCTAATCCGTGATACCCGATCTAGCTATTTATTGCTGTAACACAACCAATTTGATAAATCTTTATCAGATAGCCTTTGTCTGGCGACCAACTGATTCAACTGTTTTTTTCTCCTACTGACATAAAAAGTAAGACATGATATTACATCCCCGATACGGGGTGAAGTGGTTCAATGGTAAGCAACAGCCACCAGGCCAGAGCAGGGAACCAGATGTGAGACTGGCCATCAGAAGGCATAGAGAAAACAGAAAAAACAGACTCAAAAGAAGTACTACTCAGTCTTGTGGGGTGGTGAGATATAGGGAAAATATTCAGGCAACACCAGGTGCTTTTTTTCCTTCAATGCAGCCTAATATCCTTGCATTGAGCAGGGACAAAAAGGCACGATCAGCACTATTCAAATTCGCAACAGGCACCATCGCCATTTCATCAAACCCGTTAGTCTCCAAAAAACTCAAGACTTTGATCATCCAGCTGGTCAGTTTTTTCTCTCACTCTGATTACAACTTTCTCCTGTCATTCGCAGATTGATCTGCATGTGTGTGCCTGCATGTGTACATAGGTGGGAAAGTGTGTGTGTGTGTGTATGCATAAAAGGATGTGGTGGCTTCCTTCAAATCTCCCACTCGTTTTTCTACTTTTCTTTTCTATTACTTCAATTTCTAATGAGACACCGTCCATCCTCTCCACTTTAGTTCCCAAGTCTCTGTGGAGTCCAATAAACCAATGTGCTGTCCCATCCAGCCCTGTCCTGTTGTCTTGTGCTGTTCTGGGCTGGGCTGAGCAGACAATAAGAGAGGGCTGACACTCACCATCGTGGAAGATTGCGCCAGCCTGGAAGGAGAGCTCCGAGTCATGCTCCGCCTCACAGGGGTAGACAGCCTTGGCCTTCCGCTGGCTGACACTGAGAAATGGAGGCAATCAGTGAGGGGAGAATCTCTGCCTTACAGACCAGCCTTCAATCAAGAAAACAGTCACACTTCACAGTGTGTTTGTATGTGTGCATGTGTGTTTGTGTTCGCATGCAACAACTGCAAACTACAAAAAGTACTGTTACATAATCAACATGTTCAATCTACTAAAAATGCCTACCAGCCCACCATCACCTAACTGTGTGTGTGTGTGTGCGCACGCGTCTGTGCATGCTCTGCACCGCTGCATAGTGTAAATGCTTGCTTGTGCTTCTTAGTCTGTAAATGTTCAAATTTGCAGACATAGGCTGTACTGCTGTTTGGTCTCTGCTGGAGTCTGTTCCACACTTTAACACTTAAACCCTGACAGTCTGCACAGCACAAAGAAAGAAAAACTAGGGAAAATGGATATCTACAGGGCATGAGTAAAAATACATAAAAAGGCACAATTCAGTCAACATCAACAAAAGCCTACTGTTCTTTCTTTAGCTACCCTGACATCATGTGCACACTATCTAACCATCTGACTTGAGTGATGGCCTCCCTTCTCAGAAGATGTAACTTTAAGTTACCTGCTCTTGTGCTCTTCAAATAACGTCAATAGAGAATTTAATTAGCTTTATGCCCAGGTTAAACATTTACTGATACCTGTGTCATGAATAAAAGTGTATAAAATAGTATTTGTGCATCAGAGCAATCTTGCCACAAGTGAGGATTTTTTAATGGGAACTATTAAGCACAAACAAAAGCTGCTCGTTTGCTACCTGGCTGACTGATAAATATTTCATGTGTTTCCTGGGAGCAACAACACTGTATTTGAGATAGAGATGGGAAGAGCACAAACACCTCCACTCTACACAAACACAGACAGCTTGGTGTGACGGATGCCAAGACAGACAATATTTACATACAACAAAACAGCAGGGAGGTGATGGGCAAAATAAGCCATATTTTTTAGGCTGCATCTTCTGTGCCTATGTAAACTGGGGTTCATAGAATTGCTCAAGAGGGGAACATTCGGAGTTCTACAAGAGAAAAGTATGGAATATGTGAACTGAGAGTTGAGACTTTATATTAACCACTTCTCATGTGTTTCCAAAGGAGGTACTATGTACTATGTGAAATATCTAATTCTAGAAATGTAATCATTAATTCCTGTATTTCAAACAACTGCATTTTACCACAGGAAGCTTGTTAGGTTGTGTATATCCACTTTTGTCCAAACTACCAACTTCCATTTTCAAGTTATATTAGGGAGAAACTATTTGATATAGACTAGACACATTTTCAGAAAAAGTCCCCGTATAAGGATTCTAGAAGCATTTTTTTAGTAAAAGTTGGGAACTGACTTTTTTTTAACATAATTGAGGTATGCCGATTTTAACTAGGCTGGTTCCCAATCTGAATTTTGAGTTTTTACTATCTAATTTGCCACCAAATTGGTGATTTTTGGCACTGTACTTTAGCAAGCACTGCTTTGAAACAAATACACATTACTCACATGTGTGCATCTACAAATATTCAAATATACAGGCCAAAAAAAAGAGAAAATCATTACAAATATGTTTTTTTTTATGCTGTAATATGCTAATTAGCCACTGCCATTACCAAGAAATACATTTTCTGTTCAGAGATATATTTCAAGGCCCAAAAGGACATATTTGAAGCATTTTTCTTTAGGGTTTGTAGAATTATAAAACATTACACTAACACCGGAGGACAACTTTATGAATTTATTTTACCGCAAGCAATGTCAGAGTGACAGACAGGATGATATTACATAGGTTAGTGTTGTTTTTAATTGTTTTTTTATTTAGTATATATATATATATATATATATACACACACATACACACACACACATTACATTACATTACACTTAGCAGACGCTTTTATCCAAAGCGACTTACAAAAGGAGGACATAATAGCAAACAGATGTGTAGAGAACATTGAAGGTACCTATGTAAAGAGATGGTTAGTAGAATTTGGTTTTGTTAAGCAGTCTCGGAAAAGAAGGGTCTTCACAAGCTTTTTGAAGGTCGAGAGGGAAGTTGCTGCTCTTGTAGGGACTGGTAGGTTGTTCCACAACTGAGGGACAACAACCGAGAAAAGTTTAGAGTGACCTCGCTTTGTCTTGGGAGAGGGTACGGCCAGGCGGTTCGTATTGGAGGATCGCAGCATTCTGGACGGGGTGTAAGCATTCAGTATGACGTTGAGATAGGTGGGGGCGGATCCAGAAGTGACTTTGTAGGCTAGAGTCAAAGCTTTGTGTTGAATTCTGGCAGCCACCGGGAGCCAATGCAGGTTGATGAAGAGAGGAGTGAAATGCGACCTTTTGGGTTGATTGAAAACCAGTCGTGCTGCTGCATTCTGACCCATTTGCAATGGTTTGATTGCACAAGCAGGAAGGCCAACCCGAAGGGCGTTGCAATAGTCGAGGCGAGAGATGACCATAGCCAGAACCAGAAGCTGAGTAGCATATTGGGTCAGGTACGGTCTGATTTTTCTAATGTTGTATAGCGCATAACGGCATGACCGCGCTACGGAGGCAATGTGGTCAGAAAAAGATAGCCGGTCATCAATCACGACGCCGAGGTTTTTAGCAACCTTGTTCGGAGCAATCGTGACAGTGTCCATCTTCAGGCTGATATCATGGTGGATTGACTCCTGGGCTGGGATCACCAGGAGTTCAGTCTTAGACAGATTGAGCTGGAGGTGGTGTTCCTTCATCCATGCGGAGAGTGCGGAGAGACAGGCAGAGATGCGTGCAGAGACTGTGGTGTCATCTGGTCGAAACGACAAGTACAGCTGTGTATCATCAGCATAGCAGTGATAGGAGAAGCCGTGTGAGCAGATGATGCGGCCCAGCGAGGTGGTGTAGATAGCGAAGAGAAGGGGGCCCAGCACCGACCCTTGGGGAACACCTGTGGAGAGAGTGTGAGTTGATGACAGTTGTCCTTGCCAAGACACTTCAAAGGAGCGTCCAGTGAGGTAGGATGTAAACCAGGAGTGTGCTATGCCTGTGATGCCTATGTGTGAGAGTGTAGTTAGCAGTATGCTGTGGTTGACTGTATCGAAGGCTGCCGATAAGTCGAGTAGGATAAGTACTGATGACTGACCTTCAGTTCTGGCTACTCTGAGGGCTTCTGTGACGGAAAGCAGTGCTGTTTCAGTGGAGTGGCCGCTTCTAAAGCCAGACTGCTTCGGGTCAAGTAGGTCATTCTGGGTGAGGAAATTAACTACCTGCTTAGAGACCGCCCTCTCGATGGCTTTCGAGAGGAAGGGAAGCAGTGAGACCGGCCGATAGTTCTCCACCTGGGCGGGGTTGAGTGTGGTCTTTTTGAGCAGTGGTGTGACCCTAGCCTGTTTGAAGGCGGCTGGTACTATACCTGATGATAGCGAAGCATTCATCACGGACGTGATCGATGGGACTACTGTTGGGGCGATGGCTTGCAGCAGATTCGAGGGGACGGGGTCTAGTGGGCAGGTGGTAGGACGGCTTCCAGTGATGAGTTTGAAGACGTCGCTTTCGGAGAGAGGGGTGAATGAGGAGAGTGTTGCATCGTAGATCGTGGGAGGTTGCAGGTTGAGGCCGGGTGGGTCGCAGAACACACACACACACATAATATATATGTGTGTATATACTATACATGTACGTGTGTGTGTTTGAGTAAAAAAACTGGTCAGGGTGAAAAAAAAACTGGTCAGGGTGAAATGGCGGAAGGGTGGGGAAGAGTGTGGGTTGGTGGGCAGAGAGTTTTTTTTACTAATTTTTAAAGTATCGTAATGAGTCTGGTCATCATTCTGTTACTGGCATGCACATTGTTCATTGTTCATTATTCTGTTGCTGGCATGATTGTAACCCTGATTTTAGGTCCAAAAGAATTATGTTGTATGCATTTTTTCATCTAAAAGGCTTCTGGAGCTATATCTCTGGACCAATGGAGGTAGAGCTATGACCTGTAGACCACACCCTTCATCATGTGACAAAAGTGCCCCATGAGTTACCCATTAAGTCAAGGTGTGAATTGGAATAAGCATTATTATGATCACAGGATCCAGAGAACGTTAACTGATCTGATGGTGAAGAGCAGTTAAACATCCCAGGTTGAGATCTCAAGGCAGAATGGTATGTAGCAGATAGATGATGATGCAGCCCCTCTCCTCTGTTTACACAAATCTTAGCACTCCTCACTGCACTGTACTGCATAAAACGCACTGTTGAGGTTGTGTTTTGGAGATTTGTTCTTGGGGTAAAACAGTGTCTGCTTGTTGCCAGGCTTGAAGTATACTAGGACCCAGCACAGCTGCTAAAACCACATTCTTCACCATTCTGTTTTTAACTGTGGCATAAAATTAATGGAAAACGTGGTTTAGCTCAATTTTTGTCACCGACTGGAAATCAATAACCATTTTTTTCTCTACACACCTAGTTTGACAACAGTGAACAGACCAAATACTCTGCCTAACTGTATTGACTTTGTTTCTCGACAGCAGCTCATCAAAAACTATCTCCTATTTTCGTATGTCTTGCTCTGGACCAGTAATTTTAAAATGTGTTCTGGATGGCCACACCCACATCTGCAGCAACTCACCTAGCAGAGCTGCATTCACCTGGACAATCAGGTTTGCATATGCATGGTCAATGTGGACAGTCAATATGCACTATACGCATGGACAAACATTTGGGCTGAAATTACCACCATTACTACAGAGTTCATCCAGAATCCATGTCCATAAAAGTATATCGGGGCTTTTAGCTCTGTCTCCGTTCACCAGCAGGAATATAATTCACATAATCAAATATATGTTTCGCTGGGATTCGTGTTAAAATGCTGGTGTAAAAAACCACAGCAAATACATTATAGTGTAAAAAAACTGCCGTAACAGTGTGTTATACAGTATGTATAAAGCACACAGCAAAACGCTGTAGCAAAGACCATGAAACCACACATAAGAGAGGAAAGCCTTATTTTTTACAATGTGCTAGACATGCTGCTTAGTTGGTGCTCCTTTTGACTGGAGATGATGGAATGAGGAGCACTAGTCGAGATGAGCCCATATGTAACTTACCTATCTTCTGCTGGCTCGCCATCCGTAACTGCTCTTGGGGCTTTGCTGGAGGACGCCTGGGGCGTAGCTGAGGTAGCTGTGACAGAGTTCATCCACGAGGCCATGGCAGAGCACATCCTACACACATGACACAAAAACCCTCACAGGCTGACAAAACAATCTCACCAATTCCTGCATCACAGTTAGCACAATAACTGTGTTTATTATTTACTGTGAATGTGTGTGCTAATGTGTGTGAATTGTGACTGTGCACTCTTAACATGACTCTCATCCAGAGCTGCTGGAGTTACAGTGGGAATGTCCAGAAGCCAAGTGCTCAGCAAACATTAACATCCCTTCACTGACTGCTTTGACAGCTCTAGTCTCCCCTCCCAACAGTGTTTTTTTCTCCCTCCCACCTCTAACTCACTTTCAGACTTTTCTCTCTCTTAGTCTCCCATGCCCTCATTGCAGCTAGAAATCTACCAACTCATACTAAAACCAACTGCAGTCAGGATAAAATAATGTCCTCTTATCGTGCATATAATGATGAACATGTTATGGCTGAAACAGACAGGAAAGTGCAAAGATGGACATGATGAAATATGGATGGGGTGATTACAGGAATTGTTATCGAAAAAAAAAAAAAAAAAACCTTGATTATGAAACACTCTGGCAAACACTGAGGCATATTTAATGTAAAATTACATTGAGCTTCACTTCATTTCTGTCCTCCCTTTGTGTTTTGTGTGTTTCTTCCTGCAGCCCTGCCCCTCACTCTGCAGTTTGGCTCTCCTCTCCTCTGCTCAGTTCAAATAATAGCTCCTACCTCCAGCCTTAGGAAAAACAGGCAATGTTTTCCAGTGAGATCCTCTGATAGGAAAGTTTACTTAAAAAAAGAACATGGCAGTGTATTTCGAATAGCTCAGGTAATATGCTGGTGGTAGATTAACCAACAGTTTTTGCAGGTTTTGTTGAAACAGAGTGGGCTGAAATACATACATACATGTATACCCAAACGTAACAGAAGACAGAAACAGGCAGAAGGTGGGGAAAAATGGGTGACAGAGCCTAAGGGAGTGAGAAAAATCTAGAGAAAGGCTTAGTTAACAGAGGGAGGAGACACTGAGGGAGAAACAGAAAATCAAAGAGACAGCAAGGCAGACAAATATGGAAAGACTGAGTTAGAGAGGGGGGCAGAGGAGAAGGCGGCAGGAGAGAGGAAAACAAAAGAAACAAGACAGAGGAAAAAGAGCAGATAGAGAGCAAGGAAGAGCAAACGACAGGGAGAGAGAGGGAGAGGGAGTCGGCGTCAGACGGCTGGGACAGTAGATGAGTGCGGGTGATTAATGGTTCTGCAGTCGGTGAGCAGCAGCAGCAGCAGGAGTCTCTAGCTCACTGCAGTGCAGCACAGACTCACATTAACCCTCTGACACAGGCCTGCTGCCAGCTCTCTCTTGCTTTCTCACTCACAAGCACACACGCTTTAATCCCTCTCTCTCACACACATTGAGACTTTCACACACGCGTTCCCCCAAAAGTCAGACACACACCATCATCCACACAGAGTATTAAAAATTATGCAAATAGAAATGCTAGTATAAAACTTTTCTAAAATCCAACTAACTATAGTGATCTTCAATTATTCACTTTATTTTGTGAAAGCTAATTCTGAAATTAAATTCCTGTCACTATACTTACCATACCGTTTCGATCTCTTGATTCTGACTTAGAATGTTAGTGTACAGTCTACATATACACATACAAACACAAAACTGAAACACATATTTTTGCACATCTTGTCAGTAGCGATGTTGTAAGGCTGTAATCCACTGAGTTGACAGACAGTGGCCTTTGAGGTCCTAGATTTTTTAATTGTGTTCTGCATCTTGGCCTAGATACAGTCCCTGACAAAAGTCTTGTCGCTTATCTAAGTTGTAGAAACAACAAATAATAACTTGACTTGTAGTTGATCAATTTAAATCAGAAATGTCTTGTATGAAAGGCAAAGCGCTCTATATTATGCTTATTAAACCAAAAGAACGTTCTGTATCATTCACTGAGTTTTAATATTTGTTTACAAGAAAAAAGGTCAGATTTTGCTTGAACATAAGTCTTGTAGTGTACAAAAATAATGTGGAAATTATACTTTATGTTGAATACACAAACATGCTACAATAACATTAAAACATAAAATCATGGTACCTTGGAAAAAATAATTAACATCGTGTATGACTTCCATGAGGCTGGAGAATTGCATCTACATGCCTTGGCAATGGGTCAAATAACTTACTGATGAAGCCATCTGGAATGGCAAAGAAAATAATCTTGCAGGACTCCCAGAGTTCATCAAGATTTTTTAGTTTGATCCTCCCTTCATCTTACCCCAGACATGCTCAATAATGTTCATGTCTGGTGACTGGGCTGGCCAATCCTGGAGCACCTTTATCTTCTTGCTTTCAGGAACTTGGATGTGGAGGCTGAATATGAGAAGGAGTGCCATCCTGCTGCAGAATTTGTCCTCTCTTGTGGATTGGAATGTAATGGGCAGCAGAAATGTCTTGATACTTAAGGCTGTTTATGTTGCCCTCCACTCTGCAGAGCTCTCGGACACCCCAAAGCATGATTTTTCTTCCATTACACTTAACTGTTTTCGGGGTGAATCTTGGGTTCATGTGGGTTCCAACAGGTCTTCTGCGGTATTTGCGACGATTGGGATGTTGTGCAATGGATGCTTCATCATAAAAATAAACCTTCTGCCACTTTTCACAAATAAACTTACAACATGGCCACATGATAAACTAGTCACAAAGAGGTATTTTGAAGCGCACACACACTATAACACACCAACAAAGCCCTTCAATCAGGCACATTGAACAGGATCAGGCAGCACTGGGATGGTTTATTGTGCTTAAGAACCGGCCACAGCTTCCTAGGACCCTGATACATCATAGCAAGCACTGGGAGAAATTATGAAGGCAACACAGACAGCACGACACCTGCTGACACAAAACTAGGAGGGCCTCCCCTAAAGGACAGCAGTCATGGCAAGGGTAAACAAGATAAACATGGCGCCATGTTGACACGTTTACACGGGCAACTGCACAGCCACCTGTCCTGCCTGCAAATGAGAAGTCAGATTTATAGTGCTGCATGGCGACGATCCCCTCTCTCCTCCAGCAGAATGAGGAGACTCGACGGCAGTTACATAATGTTAGTTGGCTGGAGGAGTCAAGCCCCTAGATATATTGTTAAGAAACTGCCATAACTACAATTGGCCTGTGTCCAAAAAGAATGACTTTTTCCAAAGTTAAAGTTTTGGTACTTTCATTTTTTTTCCCTCTAAACTTTTCAATATCTCCTGCATGACAGTGAGCTAGAGAAAGTGTGTGTGACTGAGAGAGGCAGACAGATAGGGAGAAAGAGACAGGACGACAGTGAGAGAGGAGGAGAATAAGTTCATTCCAAGGTGCCTCTTGTACTATGACAGTACAAGGACCAAATTTCTCCTGCACCATCAGCATTCAACACAAGCACTGCAGATAGAAGTCACTCTCAAGGGCTAAGCAGAGACAGCAGACCACCACACAGACGGACGGAGACTGTGACAGAGAGACAGAGTGATAGACAGAATGAGAGGGGAATCAAGAGAAATAATGGGAGGGAGAAAGACTAAGAGTGCAAGACCAGTTTTGTGCAGTAATAAGTCTTAGTAGAACAGGAGAAGAAAACCTTGAGAAGAAAAACAAAAGCAGTGGAATTTACAAAATCAAACAGAAACCACTACAACCACTTCTGTTTTTCAACACTTTTTTCTGAAAGCACTTGCCCCTGAATTTGTAGATGATGAACTGATGATTGTTCTGCTCCCTGCAGAAATTAATATTTGCTTCAGATAAAAAGTAAGGTTTTGTGTTTGAACTCTGTACTAAAATATGGTGTGTCAACACATTTTTGGCATGCATACATTGGCTGAGATATAAGCACACAATCACAAATGCAGTACGTATTATCTTACCCTGAGGAGTCTGGGCTAGGTGTGGTCTGGCTTGTGTCGTGGGGGTTTTGGGCCCTCTGTGGAGGGGTTCCTGGGGCAGAGGTGTTTGAGGAGTGCGAGGACACAGACTCGTTGCTGCCTAGAGATGCCTCGTCAAGTGCAGGAGTGCCACTTTCACTTCCCACAGACACTAAACCCACAGATGGCAAGAGCTCAGGTCAGACACACCACTAGAAGTATCAAACAAGGCTGTAGGGCTAAACTGTACATTTAGTCATAAATTAACTCACATTTTCATCTTTTCAATGGGATATGTTCTCAATCAATGAAAAAGATAGCAGTTGTTGCCGGTTCAGAATGCTCGTTTCACTCGCGCAATCCGTGATTCACGCAGTCCGTGAAATGTCAGTACCACTGCAGCCGCTAGGGGCAGCATAGGAACACAGAAGTTTACGCTGAAGTAAAGATCCTATTTCGAAGGTTGACCCACCCACGGCACAACTTGCAGTATTTAGTTGACTGTAAACGTGCCATTATCACGTAATCACGCGATTCAAACGCACTGAAATTAAATTGATGCGCAGAGATAGTGACAATACAGCTGTCAAAACGTTTAAAAAGCCATCATCAGACATCAGTTAGCAAAAATCTATTCAGCTTTGGTCTATTGAATGAGGAGTTAGTCTTCAGATCAGAGAGTTGGAGGTTCGTATCCCACCCTGTCCACCTTGATGGTATACTCGTTTATTCCACTTTCTTGTAAAAGTTGTGGATTCATAAGAATATAATTTCCTCCACTACATGCATCGGCTTTGCCATCTGGCCAATTTTTCACACGTTAGTTGGTATCACCATCGTATAATTTCAACAATGATAGATACATGACTGGGTGACAAGACTGGCATATTTGTCATGTATATTTGAAAAACTGACTTCATATATCTCTGTGGTATGTCTCTGCTCTAAACTGTCGAGGGCCGCTTTGAATGTCCTTATGCCATTTGGCTCAATGTATTTATTTGAAAAGACTTTCTCCGCGCTGACTTACATTAAGAATAAATACAGGTCTCAGCTTAACTTGGAAGATGAAATATGGGTGGCCATCTCCAAAATTAAACATATGTGGACCTGCTTTGCTTCGCGCACAGCGCTCATCCATCACATTGAGTTTTTTTCTGCATACATAACTTTATAACTGTTCCATGTTACTTGCTTGTTTGTAATATGTCCGTACATGCTCAGCATTTTACATAAGTTATGATGGGGGGCTGCCTATTTGTTTTGCGCTGCCTGGTTGTTTTGTTTGGTAATAAAATACACAAGCTCAGAGATTGTGTTCAGTTTTGTTTTTGCTCTACGGCCTTAAAACAGGAGATCGCAGATCGTCAGCAGCCTAAAACTGGGGGTCGCGGGACGGATCCGCGTACCAGATCAATGCCAGTTTAATTTTTGTCTTGTATTCGCCATTCATATGTTTATTTTAATTTAAATAAATATTAAAGTAATATTGTTTACATTATGCATTGACTGATAACCGTGAGTGTAAAAGCCCTGGTTCTTCTGTTTCTTTGGTATGAGTGCCATATCGCTACGATGTACCTTTCCAAAGTAATTCAACTGAGAAGAATAGGTGTAAATTTGCCCACACTTTGCGGGCGTGGGGCCCATAGGGTTAATAAACTCCGCCACAAAACAAATTTGGCACTCGCAGGTAGCTCAGTGACAAAGTCGTGACACTCCCGACACTGTTTCTCCATTCAGTCATGGGTTCCTTTGCACACCTGGTAGCATTTAGCCTATGTTCCTTATTACAATCACCACTTGACAACATTTCAGCCGAGTAACGTTGGAACGCTGTTGCATTCAGTCATGGATCACTGACCTGTTATACCAGAAACTGCACATGTATTTACTAAACTCCCTCCTGCATGACCACTCTACCAGTCACCACTGATAACTACAGCAACCCCCTAAGTTGGGCATTCATTGAACAACCCTGCAAATTTGCAAGAAGTATAAAAAAAACTATGTGTAAAAAAGTCATGGTTTAACACACCAATTAAATAAATGTAAATTGTTTTTACTCAAGTGAACTAAATTCTACAGTCTCTCTTTTTGTGTTAGATTTGGCTGGTAACATTTAAATTGCCCACCGTGATGCTCTGGATTAAATAACTCCTTGTCAAATTAATTGAAACAAACAAATGACTAGGCCTATAGCGTTGCCCTGTGTCGTTTGAGGATACTTTTTATGGAGTTTCGCAGTGCTGAAATGTGCAGCTTCCAACATGAAATGAACACTTCTCAGTGTCTCCTTAACTTGGTGCATCATAACGGTGTTCTCTGCAGCATTGTGTTTTAAAGGCAGAGCTCCCAAGTGCAACCTGGTGGGTGTTTGGGTACATGACAGGTCATTACAGAAAAGGCTGCGTGAATCCAGTTTCACACCACGAGACTCACGCGTGAAACCGAGCAAACTGAAACGACAACATCTGTAATATGTACAAGGGAAGTACAAACAAATTCACCTAAGGGCTCTTTTGATAATTAGAACTCATTGCTGGCCAAAATGCTTTCTAGGAATGTTGTACATCATATGTCTTGCTTTAATATCTAAACAATATTTTGAATTTTGCCATATTACTCACAGAAATCAAGTTTACTAGACCAAATGTAGTCCTGAAGTGAAGTTACTTGGTTACGTGGCTAAGTACTCACTCTCAGAGGAGATCCCAAGCAAACTGGAGACCACAGTAAACACAATGGTGTGTTAATGAATACAGTATGAGACTGTGTTTCCCCGCCAGTGTGTGTAGGGGTGCTAAGGTTGGGTTGAGTTAGGATGATCCTAAGGGCCCTGCACTGAGGCAAGGGTCCTCCACAAAATATAATGACCAGGATGGGAAAAAATATACTTCTTTCAAAGTAACAAAAATGTGTGTGTGTGTATGTGTTGGATTTTCCTGTAAAAGTTCCTTAAAAGATAGATACTGTGTTTGTGGGTGTAGATAGTGTATTATTTTGTAGATGGGGATTATGTTTTAAAGTGAGAACTGCTATTGTATCATTTCTTACTGGTATAGCAAACGGTCACTCCTCAATGTATTGTTGTCAAACAATTCCAATGTAAACAATGCCGTATAGGAGATAATTTGGCCGGCCTGTTGATTAAAATCATTAGGTATAGTAGGTATGTGTGAGTGTAAGTGCCTCACCACATCTCTTGGACCGGTCTTGCAATTGACAGTGGCTGTTTAACTAGATAATAAGTGGACACTTCGATCATTCTAAAGCTTTATACAACACATAGGCTGGTTCATGTGAATGTTTAATTCCTATTTTGTCAGATAATATTAGTATTGCAAAGCCTAAGGCAGCGTACAATCAATTCATCTTTTGTGTGCCAGTTTCAAAGTTATGCAGTTCTGTACATAGCTGAGTAGATACAATGCCTACTCATGCCAAACACCTAACAGCTATAAAAGCTTAAATTGAAGCTTCACATGACTTCCTAGGGTGTGTTGTTTCTGCATCTTTTTTTTTTTTTTTTTTTTTTAAAAGGAACTTTTCTGTGCATTGTGCACCTGATGTCAAGTCAGCAGCATCTACAGACATGCTCAAGTCTTTGATACAAGCTGTAATTGTCTTCAGCCTGAGAAAACTGCAGAGTATTTAAAATCCAAAAGATGTTGGACCAAGGTAAGACTCAGATGTTATGCCTCAAATGTTTTGACTGCCTGTCATCTTTTTTTTTTTGTCTCACGAGTAAGTCTTAGGCCTCATTTCCACCAACTTGAGCGTGTACAGCGCGTATCCGTGTACAATAGGTTTGTAGGGACAGAATAGTGACAGAATACGCTCAGATCAAGCGTGCAGTGGAAATGGTCTAATCTGTTAACCTGCATTCTAAACGAATACGGACAGAAAATGGGCACGCGCTGTACATGCAGAGTGTGGAAATGAGCCCTTAGTAGACTGCACTCTATTTTCTCACTTGCTCCAGGTCTACATCTCTCAACCATATGAGGGTGGTGAAGGCCAGCTCTGCTCAGCTTTGACAAGTCACTCATTCAGCAGACATGCAATGCGAGTAAATATGTGTGTGGAGGGTGATGCTAATGTTTCTCATGTAATGTCATGGGGTATGGTAATACTGCTTCTCTAAGCTGCGGGATTCAGATCCACAATGGCAGTACACCAGTTAAAAAGTAGTGAAGCAATAGTTATCTGACATAAACATCACAGGCCTGTATGTGTGTGGTAGTGCTCAGGGCAGTAGTGCGATACCTGTCTGGATGTCGAGCACCTGTGGATTGTACACAGCAAGGGGTCTGTTCTGGCGACCTAGCTTCTTCGACTGGCGTGTGGGAGCTGAGAAGGCCGCTGCAGAGGAACATTCACTGGGGGTATCACCAAAAATCTAGAGACAAAAGTGAAATATGTGAGTCTTAACAGTGTCCTGGTAGTGTGGACATATTTAGGCTTGGCTTCAACTTTAGGATTTCCCAAGCGCGAGCAGCACCAATGGACAAGTGTAGGTCTCAACTCGGAGAGAGATAGTGGGTTCACAACTAAAAAATGGAAGCAGAATACAGAGGCTGAAATATGATATTGCTGGGAAACATCTTTTTTGTCTCCTTTTGTTCATCCTTGTTTTTTCCACTATGACACTCTCCTGCAAATTCCTCCTTCCTGTTTCATCTCCATCTCTTCATTTCATTATCCCACACCCACTTCATTCCCTTCTTTCTCTACTCCTCACAGTCATTATTCTTATCATTCTTTCCCGACTTCTCTCTTCTTCATTCTCCTCTGTCTTCTGCTCCATCTTTCTTTAGCACAGATGGATCAGAATGCAGAGAGCTGTCTGCTCACAGCATCTAGAGCTATCGACAGCCTGGAGAGTCAGACAAGAAGCTAATATCTGTCTGAGAGAGAGAGAGAAACAGACCAACAGAAAGAGACTCAGAGAGTTGGACAGATAGAGCAGCAGACTGCCAAGTCATTGCTCTGAATCTCAGACTGCATCTCTTCTCAGTCTCACTGTACTGTAACAGCACAGAATATTAAATCTCCCTCTACTTCACTCCTCCATCTTTACTGCCTCGCCACACTGTGCTCCAGGTTCAGACTGCACTGTGTTCGTGAAGGTATAAACATTAAACAGTTTTGTTTTTAGTTCATTTTGCTTACTTGTCAATTAAATTAAGATTGGTAGGGATCAGATAACTGGGTTCAAATGTGAGCTACGATGCATTCAGTCTAGACACAGTGTTATAAAAGAGAGATCTGGAAACAGACTCACATACTTTCCTATTTAATTAGAGCGCTTTCATTTTAAGAATATCACAATTAACATGCATTGAAAAGGTATTGTCTGCCTTATGAAATGTAGACAGAACAGTTGGCAGATTAGAAGTTAATCTCACTCATCCATGCTATTGGTGACATTTAGAGAGGATTAAAAAAGGTTTTCCTGAACATGGTATTAAAGAAAAGGCCTGTGGGCCAAACTCATTTGTTAAATTAAAAAAAGACCTAACTTTTATTGTCTCTTCCAACAGACTGCTATATCCCAAGATTTGACCAGGGTTAATCCTAGGTTGATTTTTAAGTATTAAATACTTAACCTGTGTTAGCTGAAAAGCACAAAAGTACGCAAGCACTTACAGTACAGCTTATAGTGGCGTATTTTATAACAAGTGATTCTGGTGCTGCCTTTTAATACTAAGGCACTGCCTTGCAATATTTTGTATTGCCTCAAAATGATGTGTTACCATGCATTATTTTGTGTTGCCTTGCAATATTGTGTATTTTGTGAAATATTTTTATGTTCTTCAGTTAAGAAGAACTGCAAGTTGTATTGCAAAAGAATGTGAAAGTTATTTGATGCATTAAAAAACTACAGTAGTTCAAATTAAAATGTTTACAGGCTACTGACTTTAGATTATGCTGGTAATCTCCACTCAAGGCTTGATTTAAATTGGTGCATGGGTTTCACCTTGGTCAAACAACCCTGATTCGATCCTGGTCTTTGGCTTGAATGTCATACTAGTTGGTGCACTGTCCTTTGGCTATGTGACTTTGTAGGTAAACACAGGGCTCCCCCTACTGGACGCTAGTCCTACACCACATCACTGTAAAAACAGAGTAGTCCGTACATCCACTCACATCACAGACACACACAGCTACTTATGCCAATGTTAAATGAGAATTCTCATATTTAGTTGATTATAATAATTTGCCTTCATGTCAAACAACACTACATTAAATGTATGTCTGTCTCAGAAACTTGTACTGTGTTCTGCACAGACATAAATGTCCTCACCTTTTCATGCTGCTCAATGAGGATCTCTACAACAATGTTTTGAAACTTGAGATCCATGATGGCAGCCACAGTTTCCTCCTGTGGGCGCATGAGTGTGGGGCCAAAGACCACACCAAGATTTGCCACCGTCATCAGGTTCTGTTTACTGTGGGCTGCCACACTAGAAAAAAGGAAAACAAAGACACAGAAAAGTCACAGAGAGCAGCTGAGACACAGGGCATCAGTTAAGTTAAGGTCTAATCAGGGCATTGATGAACATAAGGGTTTTGAATAACAGTCTTGGAACAGGGATGTACTGAGAACAGAAAAAATAAGTTCTGTCTGTCATACCAGTCTTTGCTCTTTACCACTGACCTCTACAGTGTCATCTTTAAGTGCTCTGATATGGGCTGACTGGACCTGATGTGGGTCATTAAAAGAAAAATTAGCTTGCCTTTGGCCAAATCAGAGTGTGCTGCCAACAGTGATTGGGCTTTATCATTGTAAAATATGGCTTTTTTAAGTGGTTAACTCTTTGGTCCAGAGCGCCTATTCTTGACCTCTGTGACCATATAATGAATTACTGTATGCATATTATTCAGCTGCTAGCTTTTCTTTCTGAATAAAAGATAGTAAAACAGCCCAATTTCTGTTATATTGACAACATACACATTACCACAAAATGAAAGCGCCCCACCCCATTATCCGAAATCATCAAACAAAACAAATGATAATTTGTTGAAACAGCCTTATAGCTATTTACATTTCCCCTTTGCAAAGGGTGAATGCTACATTGGAATTCACCTGAAAGCTGTAAAAGTCTTTGTGGTGTTTGTGCTGTTATGTCAATGTGCAGATTTCATCCATCTGCACAGGTCTGACCTGACTGCTTTGAGCATACGTCAGTTAAATATTCCAAACAAGGGATCTCTGACTGCACCAATAAAATCACCTTTCCAAACCTATTTCACATATTAGAGAGAGCAACCTACTCTCTTGCCCTTTCTCCACTTCTTCACACCAGAAATTTCATGCCTGATAAAGCTAATTTCATTTTAAATTCCTCTATTATATTTATACATAATGCAGCAGCCCAAAATGCAAAATGCCAGAGGGAAAGAGATTACATGCTTATCCCCAATTTGTTCCTATTTAAAATAAAAGGTGAAAATACAGGCCAAGGTAAACCCTTGTACTATTAATTAACATTATATCGAAAACGTTTATTCCATCTTATCTCACAGAGAACAGAAAGGTTACATAAATCTGAGCTGTTTGGGAGGCTGCTCTAATCCCTGGAAAGAAGAGGAAGGATGCAGTCTGGCCACTGTGTTTCTGCATCTGTGAGAGGCAGAGATAGCAGAGCAAGAGAGAGATGCAGAGACGGATATGCGGATGTAGAGATGATGGACAGATGCAGAGGCAGACAGACAGATAGACTGCCTGACTGACTGAAGGAAACTGAGCTTCCTCTGCTGTGTAACCTCTCTCTCCTCCCCATGGACATCT
The DNA here is from genome assembly GCA_027475355.1 of Coilia nasus. Classification (NCBI taxonomy): domain Eukaryota; kingdom Metazoa; phylum Chordata; class Actinopteri; order Clupeiformes; family Engraulidae; genus Coilia; species Coilia nasus. The sequence continues at coordinate 6,817,548 of CM050221.1, forward strand.
GTCGCTGAGGGGGCGTGCTGTTGCTGGGCGACGAAGGGTAGCCTTCAGAAAAGTCAGCTCCGTGTATGAGAGCAAGAGAGAGAGAGAGTGAATGTGTGGGAGAGGGAGAGCAGGAGAAAGTAAGAGAAGATGTGAGAGAGGGAATGCAGTAGAAAATACAGAAGAGAGTATGGCTAAAGAAATCTTGCAACTCAGGAAGCTTATGAGTAAGAAAACTCAACAAAGGACCAAAGGAAGACGATTCCTTTTCTTTTTTAAAGAATATAAGAAGAGCTACAAGCAAAAACATCTAAAAATAAAACGGCCAGACAACAATACAAAATAGTCTGGAATAAGGATACAAAGGAAAATAGACAGCAATGCTACAAAGGCTTTTGGTAATCCATTTACTCTGCCACAGAACTAACTTTAAACGAATCAGCTGACTTCATACAAAATGGGGCAGAACCACCAGAGGATACAGTGTATAAAATGGGGCTGTGAAAAAGAACCCAACGGTCGATTTGCTAACATGCTAAATAACTAAAGCATGAGTGAAACCATGAAACCATTTTGGCATTGAGGCTTACCCAGAAACAAACTGAACAGAGTTTAAATTAGTCAACAGTTTCTCACCACATCAAATTTTCAATTTAAATGATGAGGCCAGATAAATCACATATTGCACAAGGTGACTAAATCAGCTGACACCACTTTCTCTAAAGTGTAATTACTTGTACAAATCACACATTAATATTCAGAGTAGAGAGAGCCCTTATGCATCAATCTGTGTACATGCACAGTAGCAAAAGAATGTCCCTTAACTGAAAACTGTGTGCAATACAATGTCCTACTTCTACTGCTAGCACACAACGAAACATGCAGACCCATGCAACTGTCACACGGCCCAGTCAGAAATGTGTTTCTGTGGTGGAAATTCAAACATTTTTTTTACACTTTTAAAAGAAGAGACTGCAGCACTAAATCGTGTGCAGTGTACTCTCCCTCTGCTTGGCAGAAACAAAGGTGCTTTGATCATCAAAGCAATGCATTTGTATGATGAAGCGTTTTGAAGTGTGGTAAATGCTTTAGTTTGTCTGGCTCAAGTACACTGTTAACTACTAGTGCCTGGCTATCCTAACTAGCCAGTGACTAGATAGCTATGCAACTATCTGAACTGAACACTGCTTGTTGGACTTTTCTAGTGCAAAATGTAAGTCTTTATGACAAAATATTCTTGAGAATTTTTGAAACTTCCTCCCATGCAGGTGACATATATTGTGAAAAACTTTCTTGATCGTTCTGGCTTCCTAGCCAGGTTTTCTCACGAGAGTGAGGATTAAATGCCAGAGTTATTTTTTGTAAGTAGACTCCCTTTAAAGGACCTGAATAAGGGAGGTCTTGATAAGTCAGATTTATTTAAAAACAAAACACAAAGACAGAAAATCTATAAACCTAAAATAACACAGATCAAACAATAGGACACATGAACGTAAAAACAAAACAAAAGGAACAAAATAAATATATTTAAAAAAAAAAACATTCAAACAAAAGACACCCGAGCCATACTCCCACACAGTGTCAGAGCAAACGGCTGTATATTTTATGCTCTTTCTTAAGTAGATACTATAGATACTATAGGTGTGATCCTTCTCAGCCCTTTACATATACAGTACATTAAAATGCACATATTATACTCTTTTTCAAGAAGTTAGAATAGGTCTGTAAGCTATAAAAGCATCTTTATCAAGTTGCTTGCATAAAATCACTGCCACATAAAGATCTCACCGTTTCAATTCTTGCCAGTTTTTTTCCCTTTCAGTCAGCCTGTTGCCATAACGCTCAGGATGTTCTTGTTCTATGTTCTCTATGTTCACTCAACATATACAGCGTTTGGCGGATGGATGCGTGTGTGTGTGTGTGTGTGTGTGTGTGTGTGTGGAGTGTTTATAGGAGCAGCACACACCCAAAACAGACTCTTTTGTAAAAGTTTAATTTAAAATGCCACTGACCCAGGATTGACAACAAAAATGTACAGTAAAAATGTGTTTTGTAAAAAAAACTTTCAGGAAAAAGTAAGGTTCTGTGTCACATTTTACCACACATTCAGTCTGTAAGGACAAATAGCAGAAAAGAGAAAGAAATTGAGGAAAAGCCACTCAGTTAAACCTAAACAGAAGATGTTAAGGTGCTACTCACGTTGCTAGGTGCTTCATGAGCAGTCCCAGTACCAGTCTGTTCTTCTCTGGCAGTTTGTGCACCAGGCAGTGGATGGCCTGCAGACGGGCCTCTGGGCTGCCAGATTCTAAGTCCAGACAAGAACAGACACAGACAGTCCCACATATGAGATCATGATCATGTATTCTCTTCTATATTTTGACTGCTTTAGTACTTTCAGTCAAGTAGAAAAATATTATGTCCTTATGAGTGTACACTGAATTTGTGCCATGATCCAACCAGTCAGAGGTAAGTGGGGAAACTCCGTTGTAAAATGAAAACTGGCATGGTAAAACATCATACCGAGGTATTAGTGGGGAGCCTATGTATCTGATTTGGGGGCCCGTTGGCTTTGCATGTTAATTTTTGGAGACCATAATATATTTATTCTAGGGGGTCTAAGGAATTAGAAAAAACATGTCTCCATTTTTTTCTTGCCACTGTTAGTGACTAGAAAAAGGTGAGATTTGTAAACATACATTATCTATGGGCGATTCTACAGAATTGGTGCAAATTGCTGTCCCTGAACCAAAAATATAGTTTAAAACCCTTTTTTGTAGGAACATTTTTGATATAAAGATGTAAGCAAATAACAATCAAAACCCATGAAATATTTGATGTAGCTGCTAGCTTATTGTAGAAAATATTTACGAAAATGAACCGAATTAACCAAAACGTGTTGAAATGTTGGTTGTGACGTCATTGTTCGGTAGAGACAAAATGGCACTGTTTTCTTCATTTTGATAAATAAATAGAATATAAATATAAGTAGAATAGAAAAAAATTGATAAATACGTTGTTTCATGTTGGCGCCGTGGTGAAAGTCCACACAAGTCGATTGATTAAATTTTATTAACGGTTTGACTTTGGACGTTCATCACTCCACCGACATGAAACAACACCATGATACTTCCTCTGAAAACACCAAGGGAATAGGAACGTATGCAGAAGTGGAAACCCTTATGGGGAAAGCGCAACTCGGAAACTAGCCTTTAGCATTCCATTGACTTCCATTCATTTTAACATCACTTTGAAATCAAATAACTTTACATGAGATGCATAAAGACACAGCAAAACACATTTGCTCTGGAAATCTCATGTTATTGCCTTGTAAGAAACATTTATCTGAAATAATGCTAAAAATGACTTTACAAATTATGCAATGGCTATTAGTGAGTTTCTGTCGCACAGGAGAAAATTTACCGTACTCTTTGGATAACAAGCCATCCATGTCCATTTACTGTATTCATGTTGGGGAAACATTTCCATCAGTATTTCTCGCAAAATAAACTTAGGAATTCGTATTTGTTTGTAAACGGAATTGCTATTTTTATAGATTTTACTATTCGATGCAAGTGAAGCCCAAAGAAAAATGGCTTAGCTAAGCTACACGCTGTAGTTTGGTATGAACATGCTAACTAGCTAGCTCCCTTGATGCTGGCTTGCAAGACTGCCTGGAACCAAAGTTAGTAGAAGAAGAATCAAGTTCCCACGTACAGTATGAGCCTCCCACTCCAGTAAATGATTGCAGCTACGCTGTGTGATTTGTGATTGAGCATCTACCACTCAATTTATGGTATTCGGGTTTGTTGGCCAACGTCACTGAACATCACCCCGAGCCTGCGCAGTAGCCTGGTGACCAATTCGACAATTTAAAATCTGGTTTCATTGGTTCCCATTAAAATGGTACCATTTGGAGTTTTCTTTGAGCTAGTTTAATTGTTTAAAAACAATGTTATCTTCAAGCTTTACATGATGCCCTTAGCAATAGCATTGCCAGTGTTTTCAACCAAAATGTTAAACATTTTAAAAACTTCGAAATGCAATGGGCTAGTTCGGGATTGATCCTCACTGGAAATAAAAACTCTGCATGATGTTTTAACATTCCAATTTTCATTTTCCACTAAGCTATACCTAGACATCAGAAACGGGAAGAAGGGAAACTGAAGAATATGAAGTAGTTAACCAACATTTTTATATAATTTATATGTATATTTTGGAAAAATATGTGTTTTTGTTATTTGAAAATATCTCTTCATTTTTAGTTAGATACATTTTTAAACTAAGGAATTCTTGACTCTGAAATCTGTATCTGTATCAGTGTATGTCATTGTAACCATGAAATTGTCGAGACTGTTCAGAGATGTGCCTGTGTGGAGCAGATGAAGGTTTGTGGAAATGTCAGCCAGGGAGATATGGTGGGAATTGATGATGAGAAAAAGGATATTTGGCAATTGTGGATTGATGGCAATTGTGAAACTTAGACAGCAACACATAAGGAATTAAATGTTTCATTGGAAAAGGTTTCAGTTGCTCAATTGTTGTTGCTTATAAGCTGTTTTTTATTGTTGAAATATTACTGGTTAAAATAACTCTATAAAACAAAGTTTTGATGTTCAAAAAATATATGTTTGAACGCCTAGCATTATATTCTCTTTTAAACTGTATGTTACAAAATACTTAGATAAAAAAAAAAATATGTAAAATAATTATAAAAACAAACATACCAGAAAACAACATTATATGTGAACTGTTCTAATAAAAATATTAATACAGGCCATATTTATGGCGTCCATTGCAGCAAAATATCAAACTTAAGGGGAAAAGGGTAAGAAACTGGGGGAAAAAATGGAGACATCATTTTTCTCAAAGTTCAGGGACCCCAGAAGACAACTGAACCACTCTCCAAAAATTAACATTGAAATCCCACGCAAATACATAGGCTCCCCCACTATGTGTTTGCCAAGGAACAAAAGCAACAAAACTGTGCTAGCCTGTTGCATTTCAAACTTTACTATTTTTACTGTTTTGGTCGAGAATACCAACTAAACTAGCACTAGGGGCAAAGCCAGTGTTTAAACTATTATTTTTAAACCACTAAGTAAGCATTAATGAATGCCCGATGAACCAGTTTTGGTGAAAAATGTTTTAGTGCTTCGGTTTCAGGCTATTTCAGTTTGTTTAGAGAGATGGAGTGGGGAGAATGACAGGTTCTGGGCTAAGCTAGTCACAGGCTACAACCATTCAAAGCCCATTCAGCCATAGCGAACCAAATAGAAGATTTAAACATTCTAAACAAAAACACATACTTACCTATATTTTGCTAGGTGAATGTGTGCTGCAATGAGACTCCTCCAGTAATCATAACTATGGCATGTTTTTTTTCTAATTCACAAACTTAAGTGACTTCAATTGCCTTTTTCTCATTCGCTTGTTTTCAGTCTATTTTCTTTCATCAACTAATTGAGGCAATCGGGGTAGAAGAAACATTTTCACATGCAGCATGCATATACAACTGGGAGTGACCTACTGTATTTCAAAAAGAGCAAGTACTAAACCGTTTCTCAGGGAATGACATCTTCAAAAAAGTAGTTTCACCCTTCCTTGCTGGTATAAAAAGGGCCCTGACATTCAAAATGAGGCATTGAGAACTTTGTAAGTGTTCACATCGTTTATTACAAGTAGTGTTTTTACAGGTAGTACCTTTCCGTAGTTTCTAGTCATCACTATGATGAAAGTCCAAACAAGTCCATTTAGTTCCAGCCGTCTCTTTTTGGCAGCCCTTTCATCAGCTGTGCTTGAATAAGATGGATGAGCTTCGAGCGAGGATACAGTTTCAAAGAGACATCAGGGACTGTAACATCCTGTGCTTTGCAGAGACATGGCTCACGGAACTTGTACCGGACTGCACTATCACTCCGGCAGAGTTTTTCTGTTACTCGGCCCAACAGAGGAATCTGGAAAGTCTAAAGGTGGTGGAGTATCATGATGAACACCAGATGGTGCAACTCAAAGAACGTCACCATCTTCTCCAAATCATGCTCGGCTCATCTGGAACATCTAGCAATTGTGTGCTGACCTGTCTATCTACCTCATGAGTTTACATCTGTCATAATCACTGCTGTCTATATCCCCACAAGCAAATACAGACACCACTATAACAGAGATGCAGGAAGTGTTAAATAGGAAACAACTAGTGGTATAACGATACTCCGTTTTGGGTCAGTTATCGGTTTGTGACCAACGCGGTCCGACTGAACCGGTTCGTCGAGCCCAGATCGGTTTAAATGCACAACAAACGGTCCGATGGCCCGGTCCGACGGCCCCAAATCGGTTTCCAGCACATACATTCATGTACATTGTTGTATTACAAATACATATATAAATGTATGCACAAAACAGCATGTCATGTTGCAATCATGTTTTGTAAGGTGTATTCGGGGTTAATATAAGCCGTGTTTCCATTAGGGGAGGTTCCGATGGTAATTCAGGGAGAGGGAAGATCTCAGGGAATGTTGTTTGCGTGGCCTCTCACCCCAGATGTCTCCACTACAACAGAACCCCACGTAAACAAAGGAAAACGTCTGTGTCTCAGAGCAGTGAACATGACTGATTGCCGGCTTGCATATGTGTTGATTTATGGATTAAACTGGATAAATCCTAAAAGGTTGTGGTTAGTGTTCCTATTTATTGTGAGTTTCCAGCAGTATTAGCCCATTTATGTCTAATATGTTTGATAAGATAAGATGTGAAAAGAGTGAAGATAATGCATCAACGTGTTGCTCCCAAGGTGTTACTGCGCCTTTCATTGTAGTGCCATTTTCTATCTGCATACAAAGACAAGTTTCATTTTGAGTAACTACACTTGGGTTGTCTAACAAGTCAGGTAAGTGTATTTAAATAGGTAAAACAGGGAAGAGCATGGCCACTTCTAACTTCAGCCCTGTTTTTTACTCAATGCCATGCTACATTCTAACAAATTATCGCAGCGTGTTTGACTGCCTGGTGGCATGCATAAAGGCCTGAGAGGTAATGGCAGTTGTTTAATAATGTCCATTTTTTCATTTTTGATATCTAGTAACCTTTTTGTTTTTGTTGTATTTCAAGTACATGCCGATTGTGAACTTAAGGCAGGCATCTGGTTACCAGTTTTTGTATTTTTATTCTCTGGGATACAAAATAAACAGAAGAATGCTGTTTTGAAATGTCTTCTTTTTTCTTAGTAACAAAGGGCTTTGGAATTGTCAATATGTATGGAATCGAACTGAACCGTACCAGATCAAATCTTACCAAATCGGTCACTATTTTTTATTAATCGTCCCTGAATCGGATCATAGCCTGTGAATCGAGATCGAATCGGACCGTTTTGTGGGTAAAAGATTCACACCCCTACAAACAAAATAAGCACCCGGGGGCTGCGCTTATTGTGGCTGGTGATTTCAACCAGGTACATCTAAACCGGTTCACGCCTGAATTTATTGAATACATCAACTTCCCCACATGAGGTGACAATATATTGGACAATTGGCACACACAGTTCAGGGACAGTTATAAAGCTAAGTCTCTACCAGCTTCCGGAAAATCAGACCATGCCGCTGTTTTCCTGATGCCTACATACTGACAGAGAAGTCAGGAGGAAAAGGCAGTGATGAAGGGGGTCAGCGTTAGACAAACCAATCAGAGGCCAGGCTACAGGAAATCCTTGGCAACGTTGACTTGGAGATGTTCCAAACAACTTCGGCCGATATCAACGAGTTTACGGAAATGGCATTGAGTTACATCAGTGCGCTAACTGATACCATAATTCCAACTGTAAAGATAAAAACTTTTCCAAATCAGAAGCCATGGGTGGCCTTAAAGACACCACTTATAATGCATGGCTTACTTTGGCGACATATCGGATTACAAAGCAGCATCATACAGTTTACGGAGAACTATCAAAGATGCAAAGTGGTGCTATCGGGGCAGAGTTGAAGCTGAATTCATGTACCCAGTACATGTGAGGAAGGGACTACGAACCATCACAGGCTTTGAAAGAAAATTCCCTTCTTTGACGACTGTGAGTAAATCCCTACCGAGTGAGCTAAATGCTTTTTATGCTCGCTTTGATGCTCAATATACAGTAGATCTTGTACAAGCTGCCGTAAACTGTGATGCTAGTGGGGATACACCCTTTTGTGTCACTGAGACTGATGTGAGGAATGTCTTAAGCAAGGTAAATTATAGGAAGGCTTCTGGACCAGATGGTCTGTCTACCAGAGTTCTGAAATCCTGTTCTGTTCAGCTAGCTCCTGTGTTTACTTACATCTTCAACACATCATTGGCTCAAGAGACAGTTCCAACTTGCTTCCAACAAGCAGTCCATTATTGGTCCATTGTCAAAAAAACAAAAGTCTGTCACGTCTAAATGACTATCGACCAGTGGCCTTAACAGCTACAGTGATGAAGTGTTTTGAGAGGCTTGTGAAAAACATGATTTGCTCATCTATGCCAAGCTTAGGGCTGGGCGATTTACCCGAAAATCGAAATCGAAATCAAAAATTTAATAAAAAACTCGATTCACGATTCGAATCGATGCCACCCCCACCCACCACCGCCCAATTTAAAATGAAAACTACTTACTGTAAATTTATTTCTACAATATACATTTATTTTGAGAAAAATAAGTGCTTCAGTCTGCAGTCACTGAATTCAGCAGAAAAAAAGTGTGTGTAGTTTCATAGACTTGTGCTTTAATGAATTACTGAGGGCTCATTCACACCGACTTGACCGTGTTCAGCGCGTAGCTGTGTTCCGTGCGTGGGCGTATTTTGAGCGTATGAGCATTCACACCGGACACACATGTCAGCGTATACAGCGCGTGAGCAGGAATTCAGCTGCCAGCCCCGTCTTTAAATGCACTTGGCCAGTGTCTTTACGTGCACATAGCCATGTTTCCCATTGATCTCTCACATTAAATAAACACAATATGTGTTTCTCTGGTTTTATTTCCTTACTTTAAACGCTGTTTAGAAAGCACCACTGCACCTATAACCATTAACCATCAATACTGGAGCTGCCCAAGGCTGTGTTTTGAGTCCTCTGTTGTACAACATCTACACGCATGACTGCAAAGCCAGCAGTAGTCACACCTCCATTATCAAGTTTCCTGATGACACTGTGGTCGTGGGCTTAATCAGCAACAACGAGCAGGCCTACTTGGATCAAGTTGAAGAGGTGGCACAGTGGTTCCAGTCTAACAGCTTGACGCTGAATGTCAGTAACAAAGGAAATGGTGGTGAATTATAGGAGGGAGAAGGAGTTATATTCCACTAGTGATCAGCAGCCAACCTGTAGAGAGAGACCCAAGTTTTAAATACCTTGGTGTCCACATCACTAAAGATCTTACATGGACTGTTAACACACAATATGTACTGAAAAAGTCTAGACAACGACTCTTCTTCCTTCGTCAACTAAGGAAATTCAAGGTTTCTTCATTTGTCCTGAAGGCCTTCTACACTTCAGCGTGATTTCATTTTTGTTGGAAAATCATAGGCATCTCCCCTTGATCAGCTTGCTGCATGCCCCCTGAATACACTGTGGCCTGGTCTTGGGAGACACCACAGGGGCTGTAAATGTCAAACAAACACTAGTGACACAGGCTGTGCACCAAAATATAACAAACCATGTTCCAGCCAAACACCACCAAGATTCTACAAGAAGTGTTTCTTTTGCATAACCTCATATAATAATTTTAATATATCAGCTGTAACTGATAACCTAATATTGTGAAAATATTGTATAAAGACTCAGAGGAGTCCAATCCTTTGGACCCTTGGAAGTACTCTTCTGGAATAGATGTCTTGCAGAGCAGGGAGTGGAGTTCTGGTGGTGCATTCAGCTGAACATACTACTCTCTGCAGAGTACTGCAGTATCTGGCTGTGGAGTTCCCATACCAGGTGATAATGCTACCTGTTAGTACACTCTCTACGGCTGCTACTCTCAATGACAGACTCAACAGAAACGTTTCCCTTCAAGCACAGGTCAGTGTACTACCCCACACCTGCCTGTGTGCTTTTGATCACCCACACAAACACAAACAAGAGCACAATGACAGCCAACCTTAGCAGACCCAAAGACTGCTCATAGCTGCTGGTGACAAGCTCAGCCAAATATTATTTACAGATCCCCTTTTCCATCTTATATCATAACAGCATTGCATGCAACTGATAATCACCCACAGGCTTCCAGGGGTGATAGTAAAAATAAATCCTGAGCCTGAACTTTTTCCTGGGAGGTATGCAGTAGCCTGGGTGTGCCCATACTGCCTGTGACGCTGCATTTACATTTCGCGAGCAAGTCAGTCTGGCCAAGCTGCCTATCTAAACCATTTCTGCTCAGTCCTCAGATAGGGGGCCAATGAAAGTCGAGCATTTCAAAAGGCAATGACGCGATAGTTTGGCGACCGGAAATCTGTCTCAGTCACTGTGTACATGGCGAACGTGGAGCAAACGCAAGATTTCAGTGCATCTGTAGCTGCTGTTTGGGACGAATTCGAAGGGAAGTTCTATATGAAAATAGAGCAAAGGGCAGCACTTGAAGCTTTTGTTGCTTCAGTAAAAGTTTAATGTATCAGTTAGCCCCGCTGGTAGCCAAGTCCAGTGTGCTTTGCGCTGTTGTTGTGGTCATTTCGCCTTTGATCGCACTGATTCGTTTTTCGAATATCAATATTAAATGGCCAACACCAGCCACTCTCATGTTCACCTCACAAGTCCGACAAAAATAATTTAACGCCATTTCTATATGACTACAGGCTACTACTACTTTTTGTTTGGATCAAGCCATTTCTTCTGCTGGGGTATACGTCAGAGGGCTGTGAGGGGTGTGATTGATTGAAGCTTCGTCCGGTAGCAAACAGAGGCATTTGAAAGAGGCCGGTTAAGCCCGCCTTCTGAGAAATGGGTTTACAACACAGCTTGGCCAGACCAATGCTCGCAGAGCATTGACAAGTTGCGATAGCCAGGCTAGGTACGCAAGCCCCTGCGCCAACATGTCCTGATCAATGAAATTGCCAAGCGGCATCCACGGCTGAGCTTCCCTGGGATAACATTTTGATAAATAGTCCATTAAATTGAAGATTCTGATGGCTTTTGTGGATATAAATGAACATAATTCATACATGACATGAACAAACCCAGAACAAGCCTACAGTGCTGCTCATAAGTTTACATACCCTTACAGAATTCATGGTTTCTTGCCCATTTGTAAGAGAAAATGAATGACACAAAAACCTTTTTTTTCCTACGTGTGGTTAGTGGACAGTTGAAGCCATTTATTGTGAAACAAATGTGAGAACTCAATTTAAACCAAAATAACAACAGAAACTACCCAAATTACCCTGATCAAAAGTTTACATATCCCAGTTCTTAACCCTCTAGGCGCCAGGGTTTTTTTTTTTAATGCTCAATTTTGACATCTAAATTTTAAAAGGCTGTGGCTTGAAATTGGTAACAGATACAGCCTGACTGTAAATTTGACAAATGTTGAGGATGACCCAAAGTTTATGTTGGCAGTAAATTTACCCATCTAATTTGCATATTGTGATGTCACAGGGTGGCGGCCATCTTGCATTTTGACGTTTTTTTCATGAAATGCAGAGATTTTTCAATAAATGCTCAACCCATTTCATAACATTTGCCCCTTACCATCACTGTTATGTGTTGCACATACATTATGGTCAGGAAAACAATAAATTGTAAGCCAACAGTGTACATTATAACTAATATAGAGCCATATAGTAACAAACGCATGTGAACGGTAGGCTGGTCTTTTGCCTGCATGTGCCTAAAGTGTGCCTATCTGTCCAGGTGACAGTCTTTGTGGTTTTTCAGTGTGTAGTACCTCTCATTGCAAGGTCCAGCACACAGACCCACTCCACAGTTGTTACATGTGTATTTTGTCTGATGGTGGCCTTTGGGGCAGGTACAGTCAGAGCAAACTACAAAAACTGGTCGATTATCACCATATTGCATAGCCAGTCACACTGTAAGTCTTACTGACATTTCTGAAAATGGGCATGGGCATATTGATTTGTTTTAGTTGTGAACAAATTCAAGAAATCAGTTGGAAACAACATATAGGGCCAATTTATCATTGGTCATCTCTCTGTCCCTCCTATATCCAATTGGCTTACCTAGGGGCTTTATCCAGTTTTGGTATTGTTCCTCATCACCGTTGCTAAAACACACCCAGGCTCTAATTAGGCCTACTAATTATTACCATCATCATTCACACCTGCAGCCTGAACACACATGCAGCCTCTGTGTCGTTTCCCCCCTTTCCCTTATGCGCACGGAGAGTGAGCACTCCCGATTGTATTTTACTACCTCTCCCGCGGTTGAAAGATTCATCGTCGCTACTTTCATTTTTATTGGCATTCCTACTGACTACAACAGCTCTTCTACGGACAATCCGACCACTGCCACCCTCCTGGCATTGAACACGGAGACTAAAACATGCGTATTACTTGCTCAGTGATCAACACTTCGCATAATCTCGCCACACAAAAGCGCGTCGCGACGATGAAAAAAAACGCACATCTACACTTCTTCCAAGCCACATCCTAAAAAGCTCTACTGACACTGCAACCTCCAACAACTCTCCTGCAAACACTACCATGTGTATCTAAGTCACCTCCGTCTGTGTTAGGCAAAGAATCAATGTTTTGTTTGAGCACTGTGGCTTTGCTCAACATTGCCATTGCTTGGCAGGCGCACCAGGACAAACGTGGGCACTGAATGAGAAATGCCGTCATCTACTGAAGGCATATACTCTTATTCAGAAACAAAACATGTGAACAAAAGAAACAAACCACCATAACAGGTTACCTTTATAGTTGCAGTTTGCTGTTTATTCAACGGAATTATTTGCAAAATCTGACTACATCGCATTAGCTTCATTAGCTCACTGGTAAACTAGCTCTGCTACTAACATGTCTGCCAACTAGTGGAGAGGAGTATAAATGTGATTTGACACCATATTTGACACAGCGAGCTGTTTTATTCAATACCGCATCCTGTCGCAATTCTGCGACTTTGGCGCTTAGAGGGTTAATACAGTGTATTTCCCCCTTTGACATCAATAACAGCTTTAAGTCTGTGTGATTACATATTATGATTACATATTATTTTACCCATTTTTACAGTGTATTCATTGGTCAAATAAACGCCAGTATTAAAGAACCCAACCCTGCTGTGTTGTTATGAGAGCTAATGATAGCAACATCACACGACATAAGCAAGATGTATGATTTTGCGAAATAAAACTGCGAATAATGCCTACCAAAGGGCAAATTAGTTAAGTGTGCTGTGGTCAAAAAACAAGAATGCTGTTACAATGTCGATATACTTTGGGTTGGTACTGCCATAAGCCGCTGAATAATTGCCAAAAAAGAATATCTCGCTGATACTTGAGCGCAAATAAGCGGGAGGTCATAATGTAAAGCCCAGGTTCCGCTGTTTTAAAACTGTTCTGCTGTTTAGTAAGAGTGCCATCTCGCTACAATGTACCGAACTTTTACAAGAACGAGCAATAAACGAGTAAAAATATCAGGACAGGATTCCAACCTTTTACTACCCGAAATAAAGACCAATTCCATAGCCACTAGACCACAGCTGAATAGGCACTCTCACACCAATATCAGTACCTCTTGTGTGTCTCACAAACCAAACATTCTCTGTGTTACTGTGGTAAATGTTCCACTTCATGGCCAACGTGCAAATATATTACAGTTGTGCTGTCCTAACTCAGCAAAACTCAATCGGTTTGTAGAAATGACTATAATACTGCTGTTTAAATTGTTAAACTTTAAAGTCATGGCATACGGTTTTAACAAGGAAAACAAGATGACGTGACTTTGCTTTTTAAACGTTTTGACAGCTGTATTGTCACTATGTCTGCACATGGATTTAATTTCACTGCAACTGAACCGCAGGATTACGAGATAATGGCACTTTTACAGTCAACTAAATACTGCAAGTTTTGCCGTGGGTGTGCCAACCTTGGAAGTGAGATCTTTACTTCAGCGTAAACCTCTGTGGTCCTATGCTGTCCCTAGCGGCGGCAGTGGTAATGACATTTCACGGACTTCATGAATCTCGGATTGCGCGAGTGACATGAGCATTCTGAAATGACAACATCTGTATACACACCCACTAATTACAAGCTAACAGATCACAGGTGAAGATAGTTACCTTTAATACCCATTCAATCTCAATTGTTTCAGGTTAGGTGCAGATTATCAGGCCAAATTACAAGGGTATGTAAACTTTTGATCAGGGTGATTTGGATAGTTTCTTTCAACCACTATCCAAGAGTGAAAGAAAACATTTTGTGTTATCATTAATTTTCTCTGAGAAATGGCCAAGAAAAAAAACATTGTGTCGGGGTATGTACTTATGGGCAGCACTGTATATTACAGTAGCATCTTTGTGTAGAGCACCAGAGCTTTTGGGACACTGGGCCTGGTAGGTCTGTTAAGGAATCCAACCCTGCTTTTAACTAGTCACTTACTTGCATACATATTGCTTGTAAGTAACTAGGAATGAGCAATAAGAGCTGCTAATATTCTTATAGTGAGACTTCATATCTTGTTGTACAGTATAGAAGAAAAACGAAGATGCAACATCAATATTCACTAAAACAAAAAGTAAAGTGGTCAATATCTAACATATAGGATTCTTCACACAGCCAAAATATGATCTACACAACCAAGTGTCAGAATGTTGTTTATAAGACAAGCTGTACACTCTTATGCCATTGTATCCATACATATATGCCCATCCATATGTTATGGAAAGCAAACCATTAAGGAAGCCAGAAATTATCTGTATATCAGATCCACAGTGTAAACGCACTAAAGCCAGATCTGATACTTCTTCAAAAACAATAGTTTTTGTCTTTGTGGGTCATTCTACCAAATCGTTACCTTTTGCGTCCCAGAGAAATAAACTGTCATAAAATCATTACAATAACAAATACATGAATAATTTCAAAGCACAACATTAACCTGTCTTCTATAATCAACTTGACCTTAGAATTAAGGTAATTAATTATTATTTTCCAGTGTTAAATTTGCATTTATGTTGATAAGGCAGGGAGTTTAGCCTGTCCCTTACTATAAAAGGTCTTTTTAATTATAATTTTTTGGGAAAATTTACAGGAAGTCACATCACTTACAGGAAGAGGATTTTCACCACATAAAACACAAATAAGTTTCACTCTTCTATAATGTGGAATTTTGTAATCTTATAAGACAGTTGGGGGTGGGGACAACATACAACATCATTACTGTTACCTTATTTTAACCCATTACTTAAAAAGATATGTTTTATATATTAATATTTACCAAATATACAAGTAATATCCTTTCAAACTGTATGAAATCTGCTCTTGTGACCTTGACCGTTAGCTAGCTAGGGGCAAATCAGCTGTCTGATTTGTCATTCTGAACCGTCATTCCTGTTACTTTCCCAGAGTAAAACTATTGAAATCCTACAGTAACAGGAGTAACATTGACTTCGATAAATCATATAATGAAGTAAATAATGTGTCATAAAATAAATCAAATAAATAACCTGAGATGGCACCATATAATTTATTGTCACTTTAGGATGTCTTCTTTCGGTAGATATTTTAAAAATGGTGAAAAAGATGATTTAAAAAAAAAAAAATCCAAAGCTGAAAAGGTACCGATTCGGTGGAATCACCCTTGTCTTTTTCAGGCCATTAAATATTGAGACCAGTCACCTACTGTACAGAAGCATTTCTAATATCTTCTTGCAATTACATGTACGAAACAGTGCATCACTTATTAAAAAATACAAAATCAGAGGCCAAACTTTTAATGTGAGGTGTCCACTTATTTTGCATACAGATTCAGTATATGTGACTACTGAATTTACAGTCAACACAAGTCAAAACAATAAACTAAGTTTACTACCTTGTACTACATTAGGAAACATGTATTGCATTGGTGTTACAGACCAAAATATTTAAATGCAACTGTCTGCATACATATTACTTACTGGCAGGTATGATGAACTCCTTGTACAACCCATAAGTCATCAGAGGTTCAGGCAAACTCCTAAACCACAAGGAAGAGAGGAATGTGGTGTGTAAAAGAGGGCAAAAGTGAGACCAAATATTTAAATACGCCATAATTAAACCTAAAATCAAAGTTTATCCAAAGACAACGTTGCAATTAGGTCATGACAGATGAAAGAGGCCTCCTCAAACACATAAACATACACAAACAAACATACCACACAGAGCGATCTTCAGGATTCAAAGCATACGATATAAGATTCGACTAAAGGTAATTTCTGCAATTCCAATCCCATACAGTTTGTCAAAGCCACTCACAGACCCCTAGCTGCCCACCCAGTGCTCTAAGGCTCTAAGGTAACTTAGTGTTATTTTCATGTTCACATGGTATAAATTCACATTTACAGTTTATATTTTCATTAAAATTGTCATTAAATAGTTTATTTGCATATTACTGTTATTATTATTATTATTATCATTATTATTATTATTATTATTATTATCGTGTCATTATAATGGTTGGCCCTCACACATGTTCACCTCACCAAATCCTGCCCCCTTGTCAAAAAGTTTGGACAACCCTGACATAGACGGTAGGGTTGCAATTAGCAACAACCTTCTTTGAGACCAAAATCAAATCACAGACTACCTTTTTGTTTAAGGACATTTGTCTGATTTCTCCACACACCTAACATACAGTACACATCAGTCTGTATTTTAACAATGTGACAGTATCATCAGTCCATTACAATATATACACCATTACTTTTAAGGACTTATGGCCTCCCATGGGAAGAAGGGAACGAAGAACAAATATGCAATCCCATGACCTATTGGCACTCAAGATGAGAGTGCTTCCTGTGGAGGGCATGCAGTAAAGTGGCCAAACAAAACACATGTGGCGCTGCCCTCAGTGGCCTCCCTGTCCCAAAAGCATCTGAGTGATTCTGCTTCAAATCCCATGCAGCCTGGAGAAGCCCCTTCCACACAGCACACACAACAATCAATCCCCAAACCATTCCTCACACAAACATTATAGGACAGCTATACATGCACAATCTAGTCACAAAGCCTCTCTGTCACCTACCTACACAATGCACACTGCACTATCAACAACCATGCAGCCCCTGATGCCAGTTAAGTGGGTCTACACTGTATCTAGACCAATGCATTAATGTCTTACCTGAGGTAGAGTTTCAGGGCGCTAGTGATTGTCTTCACATCCCAATCTTCACATACAGCAAGATCCAATTCATTACTCTTCTCATCTACGAAATGACAGCATATGGAATAACAACAACTCAGTCAAACTGTTAAACTAAAACCGCACCTACGAACATCCATGGTTAAATCTGAACTGAAACAGCAAAGGAGGAAAAATTACATATAATGATGAGATGAAAGCTGTACAATAACAGATAAATGAGCACAATCAATGGGGAAAAAGAAAGGCATAGCTAAGGAAGGGAGGCATACAGTATAGAGAAGTGACTATACCTTAACAAAAAATCTCTGGAGGCCCTAAGTAACAACAGTATACTTAAGAGTACTTAATCACACCTATTAATTTCACTAAGTTTCCCATAGTCAAATGGTTACTAGCTGCACGGTATGCGTGTATATGTAAACCTCCCTCCAAACGCCCTCAAAGACATGCAAGTAAGTGGATCTAGCATCCTGAGGTTTTAGTTTGCTTCCTAGCGTGCAGAGTTAGTGCAGGGATGAACTTCACAGGCTACATACAGACTGTAATGTTCTCAGCTTCTTCTCAACATGAATAATCACTACTCCTGGTCAGACAGTCACTATAAGTCTTTATTTCTTCCTGCCTCCCGTACACGTCATGTACTTCTCCACGTAATTACAAATACTGCTGTGCTAAAAAAAACCAAATCGATACAGCAATATCTATATTTTTAAAAAATGATATAATATCGATATTCTGGCTCTAAATATCAATACACCCCTCAGTAGCTGCACTATTGAAATGCACTATTGATTCTAAACCAAAATGTAGTAAATGTACTTTGTTCAGTACAAATGTAATTTAGCCATATTGTATTCTTTTGCACAAATAGTTTTTATAAGTTGACTGCAGGTACCTAGTAAGACTGGGCACCTTTTCTGTGACATATTTAGTAAAAAGCATTAAAAAATGCACTTTATTTTCCTGTTCAATAAATTGAACATAAAAATAATATTTGTCTGGTTTTGTTGAGTGAATGACATTGAGTAAGAATTCTAAAGTAATATGTATCGGAATCGAATTGAATTGCACTGGACAATCACCATGTCCTAGATGATACCCAGCCCTAATTACAAATAAACGTGAGCTGCCAGACACTACATCCCTCCCCTTCTACACAGTGACTTACATTGCTTTAAGTCATTACACAGCCAAGTTAACTTGACAATATATATCAACCTGTAATAACACATGTAACCCAGTAATACTGTTTTCATAGCATATTACACTTGCACTAGACTTGCATAACCTTACTGTCACACATCTTCATGTTCACTACACTTGCATAAAACACAACTTCCACTACATCATACTGTAACCAAAATACTTTTGTTAAGGTTAGAGATGTATTCAATCTTATCTATTTAAACAAAAACCTTATTAAACAGATCAACTCAATTTCACAAAAACTTCTTCAGTTTACTTAGTATAGCTACAGTACAAAATATATCAAGAAAACATCAATTTATGAAACTTAAACTTCTCCACCCACACAACATATATCGAAAAATACATATATTTCTTGTTTTTTCATGTTATGATACTCTCAACAGCGAGCGGTGGACTACGCTGCCATTAAGACATGTACCAGGGTTTATTCTGCCTCTTTTGGCACTGTCTGTCTATGTGACATAGTGTGTGAGATGAGCTGGTAGCCTCCTGGCTCTCTGGGGTGTACTGCCCTGCTGGGGGGTGTCATCAGCCACTTTCACAGCAGGTCTAATTACACAATTCAGCTCAGCAGTGTCTTGTGCAGGCTCAACCCATCGATGCACAAATGATACATGACGCATCATCTTGTTGCCATCCTTTTCAATGATGACTGACTGACCTTTTCGATTTATCACTGTATAGGGGTCACGTTCATATGGTGTTGAAAGTCTGTTTTGCTTATGCTGCCGTAACAGTACTTTGTCACCCTGTTTCACCGTGCTTTCTTTTGCTCTTCTGACTTTGTTTGCATTTACACGTCCCTTCTCCTTCCTCACAGCATCAGCTGTACGAATAGCAGCGTCCTGTCTTGCAGGATTCAGCTGGGATTCTGATACTTCAGGAAGTTTGATTCTTATCTGCCGGTTGAATATTAGCTCGGCCGGACTGCGACCTGTCACACAAAGGGGGGTACTGCGATAAGCCAGAAGAAAAATGTCTAGCTCAGTGCGCCAGTCCTTCCCTTCAGAATGAGCTGCACATAATGGCCTTACAAAGTGTTCTGATCTGCCTTTCAACTTCACCATTTGCTTGAGGCCAGTATGGCGTGACACGACAATGTGTGATCCCATGTTCCTGTAGATATGTTTTGAATTTCTTTGACACAAATGTTGTGCCATTGTCCGTCACTATGCATTCTGGGAGCCCGTGTGTTGCAAATGAGTGTCTTAGACGATTTATTATATTCACAGAGGTGGGGTTCTGAAGGATAATAAACACTCACCCAACTAAAGTAGTATTCAGTCAGGACCAGCAGATGGCACCCTGATGGAACTTCCCCACTTCTGTGTCTAAACCTAATTAACAACTAAGATGCCGACAAAACAGCCTAAACCTCCAAAGACGACAATATTGCATGTCCCCTCTAGCCCGGGGCAACTAGCAAACTCCAGTGCTAGTAACAACAACGTGGATGCAGCTAGCCCAAATCAAATTTTCAACAATGAAAGTATTTCGTGTCGAGATTTGACACTCTACTTGGCACTATTCAGGGAATACAAGGTAAACTGAAGGAGTTATCAGGTGAGTGACAGAAGCCGAGGAGAGAATTAGCACCAATCAAGACAACATCTCTCTGAAAGCACGATCTCAAACAATGAAACCCACCTTGGAAGGACTGGTGCACAAAGTGGATGATTTAGAGAACTGGGCTCACCGTTGGAATCTTAGATTGGTTGGTCTCCCCGGGGGCTAATATGTGTGCATTTTGCGAAAAAATGATCCCTGAAGTGCTTGGTGAACACAACTTTCCAGGGCCAATATCCATTGAAAGGGCGAATAGGCAGAGTGAGAGAGCCCAAAGATCGATCCCCTGTGTCCGAGAGTGGTATCAAAGAAGTTTGCGAACTACGTGGATAAATTGCAGGTCATGAAAGCTGCAAGACGTGACGGCCAGATCTTGCATGACGACCAGAGGATTATGTTTTTTCCCAACGTCTCCTCTGACCTGCTCAAGCGTAGAAAAGTTTTCGACTGCGTAAAGAAACAACTGGCTGCCCTCTCGTGCTCAGGTCTGCCGTACGGAATAGCCCATCCTGCCAAACTACAAATCACGGTAAAGGGAAAACAACACATGTTGAACATTGCATCGGGAGCAGAGGAATTCGTCCGAAGGCTGAAGGCTGACATTCAAGGGGTTGACACAAGGGAGGAGGCTGGACCGAACATTGATTAATCAATCCTTCTTTTGCGAACTGCTGTCATAAGCAATAATAAGTTCATTGACTATTTAAATATTGTGAAGTAAACATTTAAGACTGCCCAACTGTAAAGCATTTCAAAGTGTTCTCTAATGATACTTCTGGGTGGAGCTCTGTGAAGTTCCACTGGTATGCTGTTCCTCACTGTGTTATTGGTATAGGTGGACCGGCTAAGCTCCATAGCCAGGCCCCTCGTTGGGGGCATTGGGAAGTTTGTGGGAGGGGAGTGTGTATATGCTCCTTTGGCTCATAATTACCTCAGCAATAATACTGCCAGAAAATAATACTCCCAAAAAATTCAACATATCTGCACTTCAGTTTACCTCCTGAAATCGAAGGGGTTTAAATAAGCTTGAGCTAAAGCTAAAAGTAAGCTTAAGCTAAAACAAGTAATGAATAGAATTAAACAGCTTCAGGTTAAGACAGTCTTTCTCCAAGAGACCAGCTTGACTTCTGATGATGTAGTTGGAGTTAGGAGGAGATGGCCAAGTCGTGTGTTTTCAGCTTCTTTTAGTTCACTCTCGTGGGGTGGTAACTCTAACACATAATTCTGTACCTTTTCAATTTATTGGTGTGAATGAAAGTCTTGGCAGATATCTTATATTTCGGTGTGAAATTCTATAGGTGAAGCTGAATGTAGTTAACCTGTATGGGCCCAATGACAACTAGATGTACCGCATAGCGATACATGGTATGACCACCGCAGTGTATTGAATTATGGGAACTGTTGGTATGAGTGTGTGGTAGAGCAGTGTTGAGATGAGATTTTGTGTGGAAATGATTTCCTGGAAGTGGGCATGGATGTGGGTTTTGAATGAATGACTTTGTATGTGTTTGTATAGTGTGCAGGAGTGATTTGTGAAAGGAATAGGCAAAATTAGATTTTGTACAATTACAGCGGCCCCTATGGGCCCAATTTTATGGCATGTGCTGTGCTTTTATTGGTCTTTGTGTTGATCGTGCATGACATATGTTTTGCAGTTCCTACCTTCTTAGTCCAAGATATTGGCAATTCAAAAAAAAAAAAAGAAAAAAAAGAAAGCTGTTTAGAGATGGCATGTCAACTTTGATCAAATTTCAGCAATTAAAAGCCAAGATATGGACTTTTGAAGAATTTTAAGCTATGTGTTAAATGTTCATTGACGTGCAACTTCGAAACGGTTCATCTCAAGATAAATCCTTTCATAACTTTTTGTCAGCATTGTCTGTAGATGGCATATATCAACTTTGGTGAGATTCACATGAATGGCTTATGACAAGTTCGTTCAGATTTGTTTTCGCAATATTAAAATTTCACGGAAATTGTTCTCGTTGGAAGTGGGCGTCGACGAGTGTTTTCAATGCGTGAGGACCAATAGATTTCACAATAAAAAAAAATGGTTGTAAACATTAGCATTCTCTAGATAATAGGCAAAATAACATTTTGTACAATTACAGCACCCCCTATGGACCAAATTGTATGGCACGTGTTGTGGTTTTAGAGTTCTTTGTGCTTTTCATGCATGACGTATTTTGCGCAGTTCCCACCTCAGTCCAAGATATTGGCAACTCAAAATCCCAATTTTTGCATATACCCTTACCACTAGGTGGCGCTATGCTTCAAGTGAGTGTTTATGGGCTGGGTCGATATGCCTCTTTAACACCGACATACTAACACAAAATCGTTGTCTTGGGCAAAATTGTTGACAAGTTATTTAACAAAAACTGTTTTTTAACACCTAGCTTCGCCAATAAACATCGCCCCCTATGACGAAATGTCACAAAATTTAGTACACATGAAAAGAAAGCTGTTTAGAGATGGCATGTCAACTTTGACCTAATTTGAGCAATTAAAAGCCAAGATATGGACATTTGAAGAATTTTAAGCTACGTGTTATTTGTTCATTCACGTGTAACTTCAGAACGGTTTATCTGAAGATAAATCCTTTGATAACTTTTTGTCAGCATTGTCTGTAGATGACATATACCAAATTTGGTGAGATTCACATGAACGGCCTATGACAAGTTCGTTCAGATTCGTTTTCGCAATGTTAAAATTTCACGGAAATTGTTCTTGTTGGAAGTGGGCGTCAACCAGTGTTTTCAATGCGTGAGGGTCAATAGGTTTCACAATAAAAAAAAATTGTTGTAAACATAAGCATTCACTAGATAATAGGCAAAATGACATTTTCTACAATTACAGCGCCCCCTATGGACCAAATTTTATGGCATGTGCTGTGGTGTTAGAGGTCTTTGTGGTGATCGTGCATGATGTATTTTGTGCAGTTTCCACCTTCTTGGTTCAAGATATTGGCAACTCAAAATCCCAAATTTTGCATTTACCCATATCACTAGGTGGCGCTATGCTTCAAGTGAGCGTTTATGGGCTGGGTCAATACGTCTCTGTAACACCGACATATCACAAAAATTTCATGTTGTTGGGTGAAACGTTCACCGAGTTATTCAGCAAAAACTTTTGCCGGTCTCCCCCTCTTTAACGGACACTGGCACAGCGGGTGGTTGGCCCTGGGGGACCAAAAGGCGTTATTCGCTTACAAACGTCTAGGGCTACATGTCTACAAACATTCATGTCCACCCGAGTTTCAGTGTCCCGGGAATCGTTGACGAAAAATCGGTGAATAAAATAAAAAAAATTAAAAAGGGAAAAATTTCGCGGCAACTCCAATATGACCACTTTTTTCTAGCTTCGCTAGTGGCGGTCATAAATATTGTATACATAGACCACTGCAAAACATAACCTGAGCTGGACTCACTCAGCACAAAGACCTTGTAGCCATATTTGTCAGGTTTTTTCGGATTGTACTGTTTCAAGGTGGACTTTCCCTTGAATGCGATGGTCATTTCATCCAGAGAAAGCTCCTTGAGTGGACCATAAACAGTTGTGAATTTTGGAATGATCAGGTCAATTACTGGACGCACCTTGAATAGCCTGTCATGACCTGGCTGACCCCTCCCCACATAGTTACTGTTGTTCACAAAGTGAAGGAAAGACAGGATGATTTCAAATCTGTTTCTAGACATTATTTTGCTAAAACCAGGTGTGTGAGTTAGCCAAAATTCTCCCCAGTAATCTTCAATTTCTGGCTTCTCTACCAGCCCCATACTCAAATGCAGTGCTAGGAAGGCCTTCATCTCTGACACAGTAACATCATACCAATCATGGAATCTGGAACTGGGTTTCAGCTGTTGTGAATTTAGAAACTGATGGGCATATCGATTGGTTTCATTGGTGATGTGGTTCCAAAAGTCATCGGTCAGAAAGTGGGACAAAAAGTCTAAGGGTGCAGCACTTGTCAAATCTTTCTCCCCTAAATAACCAACAGGCTCATCAAAGCATCTCATCCAGTCCTGATACACTTCCTCATTTCTCAAAATAAACCCAGCCACCGTCATCACCATTTCCAGCCCCATTTAGGATCAGATCACCCCTGCTGCCTCTACCACGTCTCCCAGCTCTGCCACGCACAGCACGGCTCCGTGCAGCGCGGCCACTCCCACCTCGTTGTGGCACTGGATCAATGGAGCTACTGCTACTCCCAGCCCTATTTCTCCTACCCCTGCCGCCTCTACCTCTACCAACAACTTTTCTATTGGCACTACGACCACGTTCACCCCTACCACCCACATCCCTGTTGGGCAAATGATGAAAATGGACACTGGTTTGTGCTTCGTGAACACTCTCGCCTTGCACGGCGTCACCACTGCTCTGAAAAGTTTCACCCGGAGAACAGCGATTGTTAGACGACCGATCGTCATTTCCAAAGGGCAAATATTCCTCTTCGGAGTCAGAATCGGCGAATAACATTTGCAGTACGTCCTCATGGTTCAACTTTTTAGCAGCCATTTGGTGATTTTTTTCTCACAAATGTCACTTTACTCTTGCGCTAACTACTGAACTGCTTCCGTGTGTATGGGTACGATAGCTCACACTTGCTCTGCTATTTCCTCGAATACTTTGACTAGGAACATGACGTCATTTTGGTCTCAAATCGAAGTACTACATGTCTGCCAACTAGTAGTAGGGAATACAAATTACATATTACAACGTACTTAGAAGTACAGTCTATTTTATTCAATATGACGCCTTGTCGCAATTCTGCAACTTTGGCGCTTAGAGGGTTAAATCTGCTGGCTGACCTCTACATCTAGGACAAAATGGTTCAACATTAGGATAAATTCTTGCCAACCTAGCCTGGGTTAAATGAACCCTATGCACCACTTTCAGCTGCATTAACCCATGAAGTGCAGATGTATATGATGTATGTACTAGGTCTAACACTGCCTCCCAGTCATCTTTTGTCATGACCACTCCCAAATCATTGTCCCAGACCCTTTTTATATGTTCAATTGAATGCGGGTTAATGTTAATAATAAGCCCATTAATTCGTGCTACTAGGCCTTTAAAATTGGAACTCAGCTCAAGTACGCAGTCACACTCAACCCTTGGTGGTTTCTCAGGAAATATAGTAAATGTCTTCTTCACAAAATTTCTAATCTGGAGATAACGGAAGAAATGTGTTTTAGGTAAGTTATAACTTTGGGCCAGTTCAGAAAAGGATGCAAATAAATCATTGTTATACAAGTTATGGATTGTTTTGATCCCTTTATTGGACCACAAGCTAAATGTATGGTCTGTACAAGACGGGGTAAACATGTGGTTGGATTTAACAGGAGAAAGAAGGGAAGCTCCCTGGAACCCAAAATGTCTTCTGAATTGTGCCCAAATTCGTCTGCGTACAAAGAAACTTTAAACTCCTGTCCCTCCCGTTGTGCACCTTTAAAGTCTTTACAGAGCCGGAGAGCTATTGCTAAGGGCTCAATAGCCAGTGCAAATAGGAGCGGGGAGAGGGGGCATCCTTGTTTCGTCCCTCTTCCTAAGGTAAAGTAGGGAGACTGTACGCCATTGGAAACAACAGATGCTAATGGTGAAGAATACAGGAGCTTAATCCAAGATATAAACCCGTCCCCAAACCCAAACTTCTTAAGTGTGAAAAATAGATATGTAAACTCCACGCGGTCAAAGGCCTTCTCCGCGTCTAGGGAGATTACTACTTCAGGGCACTTTGATCCGGCTGAATGGATGATATTAAATAGTTTCCTTAAATTTGAATATGAATGTCTTGCCTGGACAAAACCTGTTTGGTCGGGTGAAACAATATCTGGGATTACATTTTCCAACCTCTTTGCCAAAACTTTAGAAAGCACTTTGAAATCAACATTAAGCAAGGAAATAGGTCGATAGGATGTGCACAGTAATGGGTCTTTATCCTTCTTTGCCAACAGTGTAATAGAAGCCTGCCTCAGCATCATAGGTAAACTACCTGAGGAAAGCGCTTCCTACACGGTTTGTAGAATTGGTGCCAACTGATGAGAAAACTTTTTGTAGAATTCAACTGTATATCCGTCAGGGCCAGGGGACTTGTTGTTGTGCATTGATTTAATGGCTGTAATGATCTCAGAGGTTGAGATGTCTGCGCTCAGTTTTTTATTTTGTTCCTCTGACACAGCTGGGACAGTAATGTTTTCAAAGAAGGTATGCAATAGTTCCTCATTTCTACATTCTGATGTATAAAGGTTAATATAGAAGTCTTGAAATGTTTTGTTTATATGGTTATGATCCGTCAAGGTCTCTCCTGTGTGTGATTGGATCTTTGTGATGGAGCGTGATGCAGCTGCCTGCCTTGCTTGACGTGCTAATAATCTACTCGCCTTATCCCCATGTTCATATACATTGTGCCTGGATTTCAGAAGAAGGTGTGCAGCCTCTTCAGTAGAAAGGAGATTATATTCAGATTGAAGCCTTAAACGTTCCTTATAGAGACCTGAGTCTGGGGAGTGCGCATATATTAAGTCAATATCAAGAATGCGTTAAACTTTTTTCTCTTTTGATTCTAGATGAATATGCTATAATTTGCCCTCGTATATAGGCTTTCAGCGTTTCCCACGATGTGGCTTGCGAGATCTCAGGGTATGTATTTGTCTCTAGGAAAAAACAAATCTGATTTGATATTAATTCTACAAATATGTAATCTGATAACAATAGCGGATTCAGTTTCCAAATCCTGTTAATAGGTGGACGGTTTGGAATACTCAAGTCAAGCACAACAGCACCGTGGTCAGAAATAATAATGCTATTATATGAAATTGCCTTGACCTTAGATAACAGCCTATTATCTAGTAAGAAATAATCAATACGAGTGTAGGTGTGGTGTAAGTTAGAGAAGAAAGAATACACTCTGGTCTGAGGAAACTGAAACCTCCACACATCTGAGAGGCCACACTGACTCATGAAATTTTTTACCACTCCAGCAGATCTAGAAGGATTTTGGGACACTTTGGATGATCTATCTAAATTGACATCTAATACAAGATTGAAGTCTCCACCCACCAAAAGAAAATTAGTGTCCATATTAGGAATTAAAGACCAGAACCACAGGATTGGCAAAAAGTTGTCCAACTACTATAATGTATCGTCCGTTTGGGTCTTTAATTTCTTGTTTAAACTCAAATGAGATGTTTTTATTTACTAAAATGACTACACCTCTTGCTTTGGCATTGAAAAGAAAAAGAAAAGAAAAGAAAGGAAAGAAAAGAAAAGAAAAGAAGAAAAAAAAGGGGGGGGGGGGGGTGGAAAACAAACAATGTACCTATAAGTCCTAAACCCATCCCAAATACCCTTGAACACTTGTGCTTACTTCTAATTCGCACATTCAACACTGTTAACTCTGTCTGTCTAAACAATAGGGAACATTTTAAACCATGGCCATTTTGTCAATGGTGTAAACATTGTCCAACTGATCCATACTGTGTATCACACTAGTAAGAATGTAAAAGACAGCAAAGAGTTGAATAAGATTAAAAGAGGGAAAAAAAATTAAGAAAAAAAAAACATTCAGTGATCAATCAGCAACTTTACTGCTATACTTTGAATAGTTAAAAGCAGTGTGGGTGACATTGCCATTTATACTCATGTTACATTAAACCAATATCAAGCTTACACAAAAGTTCAGAACAACACCCCTGAGCTCTTTAAGTGGTGAACACCGCGTAAAAAAGGGGGGGGGGGGGCGACTACCTGGGCCACAGCAAGCATGGAATCGCACAGGAACACTCACCAAACCGTACCGTCAAACCGTCCAGCTGTTCTAGACATTATGTAAGGAAAACTGTCCTGGTTATCATCCCTGTAACGCTGATCGTGGGGCATCAAGGAACGCAGCGGCTTCTTCTGGTGTGAGGAACTCGTGTGCGGCACCGTTGAAATTCACCAGGAGTTTAGCAGGGAACCGTAGATTGAAGCGTATTCCATCTCCTCTCAGCCGGATTTTTATCGGGGCGAACGCAGCTCGCTTCTTGGCAACCTCCGCGCTGTAGTCTGGGAAGATGTGAACTTCTGATTCCTTGTAATTCAGCGATCCCTTGTCTCGGGCAAGCTGCATGATGCGTTGCTTCATCTGAAAATGATGTAGGCTTGTAGGCCCTTGTTTCTTTTTTTTAATGTTTAGCATGTGCGCCCTGTTGACAACCAAAGGACGAGGAAAGGCGCCTTCCCCAAACATTTCTTGTAGACAGGATTCGATGAAAGCTGTAGGGTTCCCCTCTTCTTCTCCTTGTAGTATGCCCATGATGCGTATGTTGCATCTTCTGGATCTATTTTCCAGGTCGTTCTCCTTCGAAAGATAGCTAACAGTCGCCTCGAGGGTAGTCATTCTATCTTGAAAGTCGTTTATCGAGGTCTCGATGCTTTGGATTGTCTGGTCGTGTTTCGCGATATCCGCATGGTTGGCCGATATTTGAGAAGTCAAATTTGTAATAATTCGTTCTTCCATGCCCGCAAGCAGTGTCTATATGTCGGCTAAAGACACAGGGGTGGTGTCGTCTCCGTCAGTATTGCTAGGCATGTTCGTTGCTTGCTCGGCGTCACCCTCAGTTTTCTTGATTTGCTGCTTTGGTTTACCTATTATTACAAACTACAATACTGGTGAAAAAGTCGGGTTAAACCTGTAGGCGATTCCTCGAATCTAAAATTTACTGCCAGTTCCTAAAATGTCAGATAAATGTCGAATTCAGACAGAGCTGTTCCGAGTTGCGACTTAATCTGCCATTTGCAAAACCTGAAATCCGGAAGTACACCTTTAAATTCAAACATCAAAAAGTGTCTTTATTTCACTGTATGTGGGAATGCACACAAATATTATCGTTTTGGAAGAAAGTGATAGAGGTTGTTAGTCAAATAATTCGTGGAGGAAGTGCCTCTTAACCCAAAAATATGCTTACTGCACATGTATCCTGATGACTTTACCATTTCTAAAAGTGTAAAATCTTTATTGAATTTCTGTTTTTTGTAAGCTAAACTCTGTTTGGCCCGGGTACTGGAAATGGAAACGACTCCCTGTCTTACCACAATGGCTGAAGGGAATGTGCTTTTACTTTGCTCTGAAGAAGATAAGTTACACAACAGAAGACAAGCTAGACCAGTTTTGGAAGATCTGGAGTAAATTTAGCTACTTTTTTGAAAATAATAATATTGAAGTAGATGGGTGGGAAGATGTAGAAATGTGAAATAAGCTTTCTTTTTTTCTCTCTCTCAAACAAACTGTAATACTTTTACAACCCAATTCCAATGAAGTTGGTACATTGTGTTAAATGTAAATAAAAATGAAATGCTATAATTCTCAAATCATACAATACAGCAATATATGTGTTTGAGAATAGGCCATAGACAACATATCAGTTATTGAAACTGGATTCAATACTGGGGTTGTACGTTGACTGTTGGTTTTCTACAGTATATGTGTATCTCATTGATGTCTGGCTTATGTAAGTGGCATATATCGTAGGTATGCATTTTGTCTGTAGGCGACATGAAATGGGCCTACTGGTTTAATGGGATTCATACCTTTTTTCCAGTACATGTAGATACGGCCACAGACCTGGTGGTTACAAGAAATACTTTCTGTACAGGCTGGTTGACAGTCAGGCGTGACAGAGAATCAGCTACATTCTGTGGGCATGGCTTATACACAACTTTAGCCGCAAAGCCCATCTTTCAATCCTGGCTGGCGGTTTGGACTTTGGTGAATAGATCGTTTCCAAAGGTTTCTGGTCAGTGACCAACACAAACTCTTTTCCGTAGAGAAATACATGAAATTTCTTACATGCCCACACAATTGCGAGAGCTTCCCTTTCAGTTTGGGAATAGCGACACTCTACAGCAGACAAAGCTCGGCTAGCATAGTACACAGACTTGTGGGTTCCATCACTTTGTTTCTGGCTCAGTATTGCTCCTAATCCCACTAGACTAGCATCTATGACCTTGTTTGAAATATGCCATTACAGAACTGGCCAGTTATCTCTTTAACTCAACAAAAGCAGTCTCTGGCTTTGATCCCCATGTCCATTTACAGGATTGAGGGTTACCTACCTAAGTGGTTCAGATGTTGTGGCTAAATTAGGGATGAACCTGCCACAATAGTTCACAAGTCCCAAAAAAATCCTCTCCTCAGTCAGCAACCTGGACTCTGGCTCCAGCTCTATTTCATGATATCCCCACTTTAGATCGAGCTTAGAGAATAACGTAGCTCCTGTCATGTCCTCCAGTATTTCGTCTATGACAGGGATGGGGTGCCTTTCTTGCAATATGGCCTTATTTGTTCTGCGCATGTCCACAGACAGTCCAGGCTCTCTCTTACCATGCACCAGAACTAGAGGTGACACCCAAGGTGTTGTTCTGCTTACTCTCTCGATGATGTCAGCCTCCTCAAGTTGTTTTAATTCCTCCTCCACTTGTTTTCTCACACTGAAAGGTTGTGCAACTGGCTGTACGCTGTTGTCCACATGCAGATTCAGCTGAAAGTCTTTCAGTTTTCCTAAGTCCTCAAAACAGTCTCTGTATCTGTCCTCTAGTTCAGCTGTGAAAGTTGTTACATCTTGTGGCTGGATTGTGTTAACCTGTTCAATAGGGCTAATGTGTAAAAGTCCCAATTTCACAGCAGTGTATCTGCCTAACACAGATCTGTGCCTCTTTTATCACTTGGATTGTTGCTTTGAATTCAGTGCTGAAAACACCTTTTACATGGAGTGGTGTTGTAGAACCAAATGGATAGACTGACCATTTATGAATATGGACAGTGTCCACTCGACAGCACAATCATTAACTGTAAACACATGGTCATCTTCACTGTTGCTGGGTCATTGGTGGGTTACTGTTGTGACTATTTACTTTATGTGTTCTCTTTGTTTTACACATCTTTGCGAAATGCCCTTCTTTTCCACAGTTATTACACTTTTTGTTCTTTGTCCCTGTGCACTCCTGGCTCCTGTGTCCTGCATGCCCACACCTGTAACACTTAATGGTGTGCTCCTCACGTGATGAATGACTTTGGGTTTTGGAGAATCTGGACCTTACAGATTTATCTCTGCTTTTGTCTTTTCCACAGCATTGACTGTTAATTTTTTTCTTCTTAAAGTTTTTAGCCTGATAGCCTGCTGTTTCCATCACTCTTGCGATTTCTTGGAGCCCTAAGAGATTTAAATCCTTTTCTTGCAAGTGCCGTCTGTGCAGTGTGTTTGACGAGCATTTATCAATCACTTGATGACGTATAAAATCATCTCTATTCTCCCCAAACTCACATGTAGCTGCTAGTTTCTTTAGTCTCTGCACAAAACTGTCTATGGACTCTCCTTGTTTCTGTTTTGCTTGTTTAAACACGTTTTTCATAAGGAACATTTTTCTGCGTTGTAAAATAGGCATTCAGTGTGTTTACTGCACCGTTATAGCCACCATCGTTTGCCGTTTCATGCAAAGTGCTAAATGTAGTAACAAAGCCCTTTTCCGTGTATTTTCGCAGATTCCCAACACAACCAAATAGAGTTTAAATAGAGTTTAGCCATCTTTGCCAGCGGACACTGACATTAGCTGAGTCGCTGGACACATCAAAGGGAGTTACGGTCGGTAGGGCCATGCCCTGTCCGTTCACTTTTCTTTTCCTCCTCGTCAGGTTCAATTTTGGTTTCAACTGCTTTCTCCACAAACCATTTTAGATCCTCGTCACCATTTGTAATTTTTTCAGCTTCTTTTTAACATTAATAATCACCATTTCTGGTCGAACAATCATTAGAACCCTTTATTTACTTCTTCTACCCTCCCGTACACCATCATATACTTCTCCATGTCATTATTCATAAACATGAGTTGCCAGACACTACACAGACTAAGAACACATCACCATGAATACACCGGTGTTCAGCACCCACAACATTTTACCCCCAACTTCAAAAATCTGATTACTAGCACTGGCAGTTTCTTACTTACTGATCTACTCAATTCCTCAGTACAATTCCAAACCTGTATCTTTGACACTCATAGTTATATAAAGACATGTAGATATAGAAAGTCAAACAGCACCACAAACAAATGATGGCAAATTTGAATAGCCTAGACGGTCCTTGGCCACCTTATAATGACCAAGATAGATGCACAACTTTGTCTGCAAAGACATTCCTAAAAACTACGTTGTTGCATGGTGTTGCTTTAAAGAAAACTCTGGTGTAAAATGAAAATTGGCATGGTAAAAACATCAGTTGGTATGTTTGCAGAGGAACAAAACTGCACTAGCCTGTTGCATTTCTAACTATTATTTTTGTAACTAGATGTACCGCATAGCGGTACATGGTATGACCGCCGCAGTGTATTGAAATATGGGAACTGTTGGTATGATGAGTGTGTGGTAGAGCAGTGTTGTGAGGTGAGAATTTGTGTGGAAATGATTTCCTGGAAGTGGGCATAGATATGGGTTTTGAATGAATGACATTGTGTGTATTTGTATTCACCTTATTCTGGAAACGACCATGGGCGGCGTGACGCTCTTCCGTATTGTAACGCTATTTCCGGGTACTATGTGTCCTAATGCAACCTTCTACTGTCTATGAATGCAACTCAGCTGATGTTACTTGAAATCTAACGATCTAAAATACCGGTCCATACATCTAGTATCGGAGTAAGCTATGCAATTAGACTACTGCTCCATGCTTCTAAATGTAATATTTCTGAACGTCACCAAACACGATATAAAACATTGTAACATTTTAGTGTGGGAACTTGGCTCAGCCAGAGGATAGGCAAACCGGGACCGAACTAAATATACAACGCCTTCAGAGCACAATAACATCGTATTCCACAGGATCCGCACACAGAACAACTAGATTAACACATGAGAATGATAGCACAGGAAATTATGATGTTGGGAGAGTGCAGTGAATCCGTGCGCTTTGCCAAATGTAGAGAGCTGGGTCGTCAGTGACTTGCTGTCGGCGCAGACGGGTCAGTCAAGTGCAGGTGTAGCTATCTATGAAACAGTGCGACAGGCGGCTCATTAAGCATTACCTAAAGTGAAATTAATCTATTGGTGGCATGCAGAAGCTAAACGTGAGATGTTGCTAGGAAAACGGTAGCTTAAGCAACGTAGTCTGCAGTTAGGGAAGTAAAAATTACAATGGCCATTTTATTAATAAAGAAACAACCCATTTCTGTTCGTTTTTTTTTTTCCCACAAATCTCCCTACTGCTCCGCGCTTCTACATTTAATGTTTCTGAACGTCACCAAACACAACTTTAACGTGTAGGAACTTGGTTCACGTGAAGCGGAGAGAGCTGCGTCGTCAGTGGCTTGCTGTCAGCGCAGGCAGCTCAGTCAAGTGCAGTTGTATGCGTGTGTGTTGTCTAGCATCTTAATCAGCATTGCCTAAGGTGAAATTATTGTATTGGTGGCTTGCAGAAGCTAAACGTAAGAAGCTGCAGGAAAAATAGTATCCTAAGCAACGTCTGCATAGTTAGGGAAGTTAAAAATACAATGGCCATTTCCATGAATAAAAAAAAAATCCCTTTCTGCACACACGTTTATTTATTTTTTGAGAAATTGCCCCCTGCCTCAGCCCACCGCTGCATGCTATGCATGCTATCCAGCCACCCAGTGGAGTTCATTAACCTCGAATGATGAGGCACAATCTGTCCATCCAATCTTTTTAGGTGTCTTTCTGAGTAAGCTATCCATCTTTATTTGCAAGGTTTTCCAACGTAGCTGACTTGCTGTAGCAAACCGACCGGAAGTAATGTTACAATCGCGGAAGACGAGCAACTTTGAAAATGGGCGTGTCAGAATAAGGTGAATAGTGTGTAGGAGTGATTTGTGAAAGGAATAGGCAAAATGAGATTTTGTACAATTACAGTGGCCCCTATGGGCCCAATTTTATGGCATGTGCTGTGCTTTCAGAGGTCTTTGTGTTGATTGTGCATGACATATTTTATGCAGTTCCTACCTTCTTAGTCCAAGATATTGGCAATTCAAAATCCCCATTTACCCATATCCCTAGGTGGCGCTATGCTTCAAGTGAGTGTTTATGGGCTGGGTCGATACGCCTCTGTAACACTGACATACTAACACAAAATTGTTGTCTTGGGCAAAATTGTTGACGAGTTATTTAACAAAAACTTTTTTTGACACCTAGCTTCGCCAATAAACATCGCCCCCTATGACGAAATGTCACAGAATTTAGTACACATGAAAAGAAAGCTGTTTAGAGATGGCATGTCAACTTTGACCAAATTTGAGCAATTAAAAGCCAAGATATGGACTTTTGAAGAATTTTAAGTTACGTGTTAAATGTTCATTGACATGTAACTTCGAAACGGTTTATCTCAAGATATATCCTTTGATAACTTTTTGTCAGCATAGACAGTAGATGACATATACCAAATTTGGTGAGATTCACATGAACGGCTTATGACGAGTTCGTTCAGATTCGTTTTCGCAACGTTAAAATTTCACGGAAATTGTTTTCGTTGGAAGTGGGCATCGACCAGTGTTTTCAATGGGTGAGGGTCAATAGATTTCACAATAAAAAAAAATTGGTTGTAAACATTAGCATTCTCTAGATAATAGGCAAAATGACATTTTGTACAATTACAGCGCCCCCTATGGAAAAAATTGTATGGCACGTGCTGTGGTTTTAGAGGTCTTGGTGCTGATTGTGCATGACGTATTTTGTGCAATTCTCGGTCTAAGATATTGGCAACTCAAAATCCTAATTTTTGCATTTACCCTTATCACTAGGTGGCGCTATGCTTCAAGTGAGCGTTTATGGGCTGGGTCGATACGTCTGTAACACTGACATATCACAAAAATTTCATGTTGTTGGGTGAAACGTTCATTGAGTTATTGAGCAAAAACTTTTGCCGGTCTCCCCCTCTTTGATGGACACTGGCACAGCGGGGGAGGTGGCCCTCAAACTTCTAGGGCTACATGCCTACAAACATTCATGTCCCCCGAAATTCAGTGTCCCGGGAATCGTTCACGAGAAATCAGTGAAAAAAAATTAATTAATTAAAAAAAAAAGGGGGGGGGGGGGGGGGGGGGGAGATTTCGTGGCAACTCCAGTATGACTGCTAGCTTCGCTAGCGGCAGTCATAATAATAATATTATTATACTATTTTTTTACTACAGTATTGGTCGAGAAGACTAACAATGCTAGTACTATGGACATGGACAAAGCTTGAAGATAACGCTATTTTTAAACCATTAAAAAAACTCAAAGTAGCCTCTCACTTTCTTGCTAGTACAACAAGGGCTCTGATATTCAAAATGAGGCATTGAAAACTTTGCAAGTGTACACATCGTTTATTAAAGAGTATTTTTACAGGTGGGACCTTGCCGAGTTGTGGCCGTCTCTTTATGGTAGCCCTTTTATCAGCTCGGCACCTGTATATTCCAATTCGTATAGTAGGGATGCCAATTAAATGTAAATGGGTCTTCATCTTCCTCAATTTTTCTGTAGTACTCTCCATGTTTTGCTGCCTCTGCAACATTCACAGGGCAGTTACTATGTGATGCTTTCAATTACGATTCATCAATCGACTTGTATAAACTTTCATCATGGCAACAACTAGAAACTACATCAAGGTACTTCAATGTTTTTCATTTTACACCAGAGTGTTCCTTTAACTAATGAAAATGAAGTTATATTTCTGACTGGCAAATTATATGTCATTGATCGTATGTTTGTTTTTGAAGGGGAGTCAGTGATTAGGAAAACAATGTAATGATATTACTGCCCTGATATTACTATGTCAATATCTAAAAAACATTTTCTTTTTTCCATTTTGTCTGCGTATGAATGCAGTTATCCAACATTGAATGCACTCACGTTTTATTTTGTAAATGTAATAGTTGTAATTCTGACATACTCATAGCCATACGCATACTCATAGCCATACACATACTCATAGCCTGTCAAAATATAATAAAAGACAGAAGTAGAGAGGGAAAGAATAGCACAAGAGAATGACACTATCATATTAGATTAAATAAAAGGCAAAACTAAGGGGGACAGATGATGTCGGTGAATAAATACAGTTAATATAGAAACGAAGACAGATGAAAAACAAAGTGTGGGGTGGGGGGATGGGGATTGCGTAGGCAGGAAGGCAGGATGGCAATCTGATTTCCAGCCCCTGGTGACACAGCCAAGTTTCCACTCAAGGAGAGGACAGAAGAGCCAGTGCCAGTCTCACCTACTGAGTGCAAGTGCCTGTCTGAATTCCAATGTCTGCAGTGGGCACTCAAGCATCAAGCCCTGACTTCTTACATTCTCCCATCAACTCAGAACTTCAAATAAACTTTCTCTGAGCCCTTACCAATCATTAGGCCGAGCAGCTTCTGGACTTTTGAACTGACCCCCACCACTCTATACAGGCCCTGGTCATTGACACCTGAGAGAAAAAGACACCACAACATTTTACATATTCATACCAAATGAATACAGTAACAGTTGAACTCCTTATCACAGCCTTTATATAAAATGTCAACAGGTAATTCTGATGATCTGATGATCCCCCATCCCCACTGCAGAGTATCACACTTGTAACTACCTTTACATGTTCATATGTTTTCTATTTTTCCAATTTTATACTGCATCAGCATTGCTTTTTAATGTATTGATCTTTATGTTATCCATGCAGTGTTATGTGTAATGCACCTGTACCAAGTCAAATTATTTGTTTGTTGCACAGACTTGGCAATAAACAGGGTTCTGATTCTGATGGTCATTCCTTAAAAACCAACAATGTGACTAAGATCTGGTGCACAACACATATTGCATGCTATAACAAATTATTGAAGTGGCAATTGCCATAACCTTTTTATGAATAGGCATAATTGCCATTACGTATAAGTATTAAGCACAAAAATCACAAGACAAAGTGATGTGATGGAAGAAAATGTTTTGTGATAGTTCAACTCTGCCCCCCTGTGTTACTAAACAGTATAGCAGATTCCATGCCAGATGATTCTCTCTTCAGCTGAAATACAGCTTTATAATAGATTTAACCACTACGATAAAACTAAAAAGATCAGTCTCCAGAGTGTAGTGCCACAGTGAGGCCAGCTACAAGAGAGCAGAAATCATGTGTAAGGCTTTTTAACAGTGTTGAACAGAATCCTCACCTCTCTTCTCAATGGCGTTAATGGAGTTCTTTACAAAGGAGACACCAATGTCATCAAGCTGGGCATCAACTGTAAAATGGCAAAAACAGAAAACACAGGTCTGCAGAAAGGAGATGTATTTATTTGGCTGATACTAAGAAGCCACTCACATGTCACTCACATGCCCCTTTTTGCCCAGACTGACATAGTTTGTTGATATTTTAATTATGCATCTGCCACTTTTTGGTCAAATAAAGGGATAAACCCTATCTAGGAAGCCCTGTTCACAGCGGCCTGTTAAATGTTGAGTTACTTCGATTACTTTAGTTGTTAGTATCAGCTAAGCAAAAGCTAAATGGCAAAAACACTGCATATCATTATTGTGTTTAAAATACTTACATGCTTCTCATCTCACACTGCACCAGACAATCAGTATTAATCTCTGTTTAATGAACACTTAGCTGCCAATCCTCTTTACACTGTCAAGGTTAGTGGAGCTATCATACTGTACATAAAGTCAATTGGACAGACCAAAAATGTCAGACGCTTCCTGCATCTGACTAGCCTGGTGGACCAGAGCTTTTACTTCATTTTATTTTAGGAGTACTGTAGCAAAAATACAAAATTGAGTGGAGGTACTATGACAGAGTTAGCCTGGCTAAAAAAACTGGCATCATGGTAGATTTTCAACTGCATTTTGATTAAATGCTTTCTGGCCTATGCCAGAGTTCGAGGTGGCCTACACACCTTGGAGTATCCATACCTGCCAACATTTCAGCAGCAAAATCCAGGAGATTTTTCTGGCGGCGGTGGGTGTGGAGTTTTGACAGGGAAGAAGCGGGCAAATGTTGATTTTAAATAATGGTAATGTAGTGTTAGTGTATATAAGCAGGGGTGTAGTGGGCATTACACGTGAGATACGGAGTCCTCCCACTTCTTTGGACAGATCATGTATGTAGGCTATTTCTCACTTTGTTAATATTAGGCATGAGATGGGTCTGACATATGAGAAAACCCCAGGAAAACAGGAGTGTTGGCAGGTATGCTTTATCATTATGCTTTATCAAATGATTACTACTACTACAAGTTGGAAAAAAGTGCAACACTGCTTACTTCACAGACAGACCACTGTTAATATAAAATGTTTCAGACAGCTTTTTGTTCATTCTTTTAAGCAAACCACAGCAAACTGACTGAATCACTTACCAAAATACATGTGCAGTGACAGTAAATAAGTGGGTCAAAATGTTAGTTTTGGAAACATTTTCCCAGAATTGCAGATTATATCTTAGTGTTTTCATTAATCTGTCTACATGCATCTGAAATTACAGTAAAGTCAACTTTGGCTTTAACAATAACTACAGCTTTGGGTCCATCCACTCAATTTTAAACAGCTTGATGTCCTCTAGGGGGGTGTGCCACCACTATTCATAGCTACAGGTCTTGCCGCACAGGGTGCTGGCAGCTTTGTAGCGATACAGTCATTAAAGAAATGTGAGCATTCAATACTTACTTCCTCTTTCTTTAGAGTAGGTCCTCCCCAAATAATGAACCTTAGAAGCAAAGATTAGATTAATTAGATTAGATTAGTCATTTAAGGATTCTTTGGGGATTTTATCCAGAGAAAACACTTTACTTTTCAACGTTCTATATATATCAACACCAGAGTAAATGCAACTCGACCACAATCAAGAGTAGATGCAGCTGCCACATTCAGCTGCTCACGTGTTTGCACATGCATATACCATGTAGTTAAAAACTGATGTTCAACTGGGAACTTTATAGACAGCAAATAGAAGTGATGGAAAGAATACATGAGCTTCTTGTGTTATCTTGCTTTATGTCTAGTATCAAAATGAAATTGGACCCTGGAGTGACCATGTGTAGGGCAGCTTCTGGTTGGCTGAGGGACTCACAGGCTCTTTTCCGCCCATTGCATGTATCCAGAACTTATGGTCATCTTCTGACAGTGCCTGCACAGTTAACATGGTCCCAGGCCTGAAACAAAATAGGCAAAAAGAGTTAATCAAAATACTGTAACGCAAAAATCGCTCGACAAAAGACCACGACATCAAAACCAAGGTAATGTGGGCGACATGCTGAATTTGGAAAGATAAATTAAAGCCATGCTTCATTATTTCTAAAAGGCAACTTAAAGCTGCTGCTCCCGTCATGCCTGCCAGCACATAATGAGCAACATGCACATGAAGATCTATTATGGTGCTTTCCAGTCATGCATGTCAAAGGCACCTCAGGAATGTGAAATGGGGTAGACTGACACTGCTGCTGTGCACATATAATATGCATATGCGTATAATTTTTATATATATAGTCATGTTTTAGGTATTGAGTAAATGCTTTTATTCATTGTGGCTAATAAAACAACACACAGTTTTAAATAAATCTATACAGAAAACCGAAAACCAGAAAACCTTGTGTAAGCTACACACTTCAAGCTGTATTGAGGACACTTTACAAAGCCATATCATTTACACCATACAATTTCTGGGAACCAGTAGGTGTCCCCAATCTCCAGGCCACGGACTGATACCATCATTTGGTACGATCATTTGGTATGTTTTTGTATACATAGCAGGCCAAGTGAGTACACCCCACAGTCAAGACACTATTGTGTCAAAATCATTAATATTTTGTGTTAGCACCATTGTTATCTAGCACTGGCCTTAATCTTACTAGGTATGAAATTTACCAGAGCTGCAAAGGTTCTTTGTGATCCTATTCCAGTGGTCCATGATGCCATTATGTACTGTACCTGGCAGGTGTTATACAGTGGTGCTTCTCCACCTCCTGCTTAAGGATGCACCACAGGTGCTCAAGGGTTCAGGTCATACTTTGCCACTCCATTACCTTTAACTACTTCAAGAAAGCAGTGGTCATCCTGGATGTGTGTTAGAGGTTGTTATGTTGAAAAAACTGTTGTGTGTCCCAGTTTCCAAAGAGAGGGGCAGCATCATTTTCTGTTTTAGAATGCCTCAGTACATATTGAAATCCATGATTCCTTTAATGAACTGCAGTTCCTCAGTGCTGGTAGTATTCAAGAAGCCCAAAACCATGATGCAACCACCACTGGGCTCAATTGTAGGCAATTATGATGGTACTGTTCAGCCACACCATTTAAGCCAAACAAGTTTGTCTTATTCTCGTCAGTCCACAGTACATCACAGTACACAGTATCAGGAATTCATGCTCTTTGACTGCATGTCTTCAGCAAATACTTTTCAGGCTTTTTTGTGATCAAGCTTTACAAGAGGCTTTCCTCTGGAAGGACGACTATGCAGACGAAGTTGTTGCACTGTGAAGCATATTATTTGAACTCTGACAGGCTGACATTTCCCACTTCTGCAACCTCTTCAGCAATGCTGACTGCTCTCATGCATTTATTTTTTAAAGCCAACATCTGGATATGACAGTGAGTGTGTGGACCCAACTTCTTTGACTGATTATGTAAGTGCCTGTTCTGAGTGAAACCTGTTTTGGAAAACCACTTAGCTCTGGCCATGATGATGTAGTTCAGTTTCATGGTGTCGCTGATCTTTTATAGCACAGGGCATCATTGAGGAAAAAACGGATTTGTTGTTTTACAGACAGTGTTTCTGCCCTGGGCAGCCATGCTGGACATCCAGTGGCTCCAATGCATGATGCAGAAATTTGTATGGTCCAGTTGAGAAGACCAAAACACAAAAAAGATTGTGGTTGAATGATATGTACAGTTATCACTCAGGGTGTACTCACTTTTGTGGCCTGCTATTTATTCAAAAATGCCTGTGTGTAAAGTTGTTTTTAGAGGACAGTAAATACTGCTACACAAGCTGTACACGGACTACTTGAAAACATATCCAAGTTTCATTTCTGTATTGTCCCTTGAAATGCTGAAATGTGAAGGGTGTGCTCACTTTTGTAAGACACTGTAACATTTTCTCAACAGTAAAAGTGAACACTTCTTCGCACCTCTGTCAACTACATGATTGTGTTGTGTTGAAGTGGCTGTGAGAAGGACTTCAACATACCGATCTGTTATTTCTAAGTCTAAGCAAAAGCGGCGGTCCAGTGTGTCTGTGGTTTTGCGAAGACAGGATTTGAGCATTACTGACTCTGTTTCACCCTATGGAGAGATACATGAGAAAACATAAAAACACTTCAGCAATTTAATACTACTCTTTAAAGACTATTCATCTTTCAAATCTGTGCTTAAAACAAAAATACTAACATACACAGACAATATATTCTACTCACTGTCTTGCCTCCTGATTTGTGGTCAAAGGTGATCATGTGCAGAATCTTTTGCTCTTTAACAAATGTGCAATACCGCTTTACCCAGCTGGAGCCAAATGGTGGAGGACCTGATTCAGAGAAAGCACACTTTTACTAGTCAAATGTATGCCTATTTTACCACAAGTGCATTCAGACAGACAGACAAAAAGACATAAATAGAGAGACAGACAGCACATTAATCTCAAGAAGAACTGGGCCCTGTGAAATTCGGCAACATGTTTGGCTGATGACCTTGGGGCTGATGTATTATCTGCACATGTACCAGTGCATGTGTACAAAGCTTTTCTGAATCAATGTAATCGACAGTGCGTCTGAGTTCAAAATGCTCGTTTCACTCGCGCAATCTGTGATTCATGGAGTCATGTGAAATGTCAATACAACTCCAGCATAAGAACACTAAAGTTTACGCTGAAGTAAAGATCTTACTTTGAAGGTTGACCCACCCAGGGCAAAACTGGAATGTACACGTGCTATTATCTCGTAATCCTGCGGTTCAAACGTAGTGAAATTAAATCGATGTGCAGAGATGGTGACAATACAGCGGTCAAAACATTTAAAAAGAAAATTCATGTCATCTTGTTTTCCTTGTTAAAACCGTATGTCATAACTTCAAAGTTTAGCAGTAATTTAAACCGCAGTATTATAGTAATTTCTACAAACCGATTGAGTTTCGCTGAGTTTGGACAGCACAACTGTATATATGACTGATATTTGCATTAGCAGTTGGCCATTCCAGAACATTTACCGCACTAACACCGGGAATGTTTCATCATGACACAAACAATAGGTGTACCAATATCAGTTAGTGAAAATCTATTCAGCTGTGCACCTGTGCTCTAGTGGATAGGGAGTTGACCTTGAGATCGAAGAGTCGAAGGTTCGAATCTCACCCTGTCCATCCTGATGTGTTACTCATTTACTGCACTTCCTTGTAAAAGTTATGAATTCATAACAATATAATTTCCTCTACTGCATGCACCGGCTTTGCCACATGGCCACGTTTTCACACGTTAGTTGGTTTTACCATACCTTAATAATTATCACCATTGTATAATTTCAACAAGGACAGTTATCTGACTGGGTGAAGGATATATGACTGCATGACAAGACTGCCATATTTGTTGTGTATATTTGAAAAACTGAACAGACGTAATATGTCTCTGCTCTAAGCTGTCGAGGGCCGCTTTGAATGTCCTTATGCCATTTGGCTTAACGTACAGATGTTGTCGTTTCAGTTTGCTCGGTTTCACGAGCGAGTCTCGTGGTGCCAAATAGGATTCATGCAGCCTTTTCTGTAATGACCTGTAAAGTACCCAAACACCCACCAGGTGGCACTTGGGAGCTCTGCCTTTAAAACACAATGCTGCGTAGAGCACTGTTGCGATGCACAAGGCAAGTTAAGGAGACACTGAGAAGTGTTGATTTCATGTTGGAAGCTGCACATTTCAGCACTGCGAAACTCTAAAAAAGTTATTTAATCCAGAGCATCAAGGTGGGCAATTTAAATGTTACCAGCCAAATCTAAGACATACAGAGAATGTATAATTTAGTTCGCTAAGAGT
Source organism: Coilia nasus (assembly GCA_027475355.1). Lineage (NCBI taxonomy): Eukaryota > Metazoa > Chordata > Actinopteri > Clupeiformes > Engraulidae > Coilia > Coilia nasus. The sequence continues at coordinate 6,860,596 of CM050221.1, forward strand.
AAAAACAATTCAGATTTATGTAATTGGTGTGTTAAACCATGACTTTTTTACACAGTTTTTTTATACTTGCGAATTTGCTGGGTTGTTCACTGAATGCACAACATTCATGTGGTTGTTTATATTGCTATACTCTGTAGTTTAGGTGAATATTAAATGACTCCATTTAGGAGGATTGCTTATTCTATTGGTATAACAGGTCAGTGATCCGTGACTGAAAGCAATGGCATTCCACCGTTACTCAGCTGAAATGTTGTCGAGTGGTGATTGTAATAAGGAACATAGGCTAAATGTTACCAGGTGTGCAAAGGAACCCATGGCTGAATGGAGCAACAGTGTCGGGAGTGTCACGGCTTTGTCATTGAGCTACCTGCAAGTGCCAAATTAGTCTCGTGGAGGAGTTTATTAACCCTATGGGCCTGACGCCCGCAAAGTGCGGGCATATTTACACCTATTCTTCTCTGTTGAATTACTTTGGAACGGTATGTCGTAGCGATATGGCACTCCTACCAAACGAAACAGCAGAACCAGGACTTTACAACGTGACCCGCTTACATTTGTGCTCAAGTATCGGCGAGATATTAATTTATTAAAATTAGCCAAAATCTCTCATATTAGCGCTTTGCACAGGCATTACTCTGGTTGAAATTACCCGTGATCGCATACAGTAGATAAGGTACGCACCCAGAAGAAAGTACAGAATCTCAGCTTTCCAACGACACCAAGCACATATTATCACAATAATTTATCATCACAGAGGCTGGTGGCGACAAAAACAAACAAAAGAAGAGAGTTTTTTTTCTGTAGGGAGGTGTATGTGTGTGTGCGTGTGTTGGAGAATGGACAGGTGGTGGTGGGTGAGTTACGAAGGCGTTAGTTGATGAGGACATGAGACAAGCAGTAGTTTCACACACACATGCATGTTCGCAGACACACACACACACACACACAAAGCCAGAAAGCCACAACACTTATTATGACCGCCGCTATCGTAGCTAGCGAAAACGGTCATATTGGAGTTGCCGCAAAATTTTTCCCTTTTTTTTTTTCTTCACCGATTTCGTCAACGATTCCCAGGACACTGAAACTCGGGGGGACATGAATGTTTGTAGGCATGTAGCCCTAGAAGTTTGTGAGCGAATAACGGCTTTTGGCCCCCAAGAGCCACCACCCCGCTGTGCCAGTGTCCGTCAAAGAGGGGGAGACCGGCAAAAGTTTTTGCTGAGTAACTGAAAAGGTCTCATCTGAAAGATGATCTGCGGGTGGCCATCTCCAAAATTAAACCTAAAGTCGACCTGCTTTGCTCTGTGCACAGCACCAATCCATCACATTGAGTTTTTTTCTGCATACATAACTTTAGAACTGTTCCATGTTACTTGCTTGGTCGTAATATGTCCATATATGCTCAGCATTTTAAATATGTTATGATGGGATGTTGCCTATTTGTTTTCGCTCATAAGTTTGGTAACAAAAATACACTAGCTCAGCGATTGTGTTTAGTTTTGTTTTTGCTCTATTGCCTTGTGCGTGTAAAATAGCCACATTATGAGAGAGAGAAAGAGAGAGAGAGAGAGAGAGAGAGAGAGTGTGATGGAGAGTCAGAACGTGAGCACACACGACAGAGAATGGTTGCGGGGGTCGCAGATCGTCAGCAGTCTAAAACTGGGGGTCGCAGTCTGAAAAGTTTGGGAACCCCCCTGAATTAGGCTATAATCGCCTGTGCCACCTGCACGATGTGACATCACACCCCACCTTGTTCAGCTCACTGAAAGCCATTGAGTAAATAAATGTTATGGCTATGTGTGTGCGTGTGTGTGTTTGTCTGCGAACATGCCTGTGCGTGTCAAACTACTGCTTGTCCGACTGCACAGCCCGAACTCCACCCCCCACCCGTTCACTCCCCAACACACGCACACACACACTTCCCTACTAGTAGGGGGAATTATGTGAGAAATCATTATGCGGTGGATAGAAGCGTGAAATTTGGTACATATGTCCCTTGGGTCACTCTAAGACATCCTAGAAGGGGGGCCCAAAAACATTTAAACAGGAAGTGAGTTTTTGAAGAAATTTAAAATGGCCACTTATACAATTGGCAACTGATTCAGAACACACCAAAAGCAAACTCATAAAACCTTGGAATTTGTTATACATGCTCTTGGGGTGACCCTAAGACATCTTTCGACAATTAGTCCAAAAAATCTTGAACAGGAAGTAAGTATTTTTGCATAAATTAAAAATGCCCAACCATATCAATGCCATCAGATTCAGAGCACACCAACAACAACCTTATAAAGTATAAAATTTGGTATATATGCTGTTAGAATCATCCTTAGGCATCCTGGAAACTGACTGGAAATCTTGAACATGAAGTAAGTTTTTGAAGAAATTCAAAATGGCTGGCCCTGCAGAACACACCAACATCAACCTCATTAAAGCACAACATTTGGTACGTATGCTCCTGGGGTGACCCTAAGACATCCTGAAACAACGAGTCCAAAAAGTCCTGAGTGCCTGAAACAGGAAGTGATTTTTTTAAAGAAATTCAAGATGACCACTCAAAGGCCTGCAATTGCCAGGTGATTGAAAGCCTACCAAACCTGTGTGAGGGCTGTGTGGTTGAGGGGAGGCGGTGAGGGGGCATTTATATATTTAAATAATCAGCTCTTGCAATAAAGAATACTTTCACTCTCTCCAATGATGGCTGCACCATACCCTGCTCCACCTCAGGTTAAGTCAGTAGACAGTGTGCTGACCCTCAATGCACACATTTTTTTAATCTACGGTACATAGCACACTAATCCCAACTCTTTCACAGCTGAGTGCTGAAATCCTGACCAATGCTCGTCACATCTCACATTGATGAATGCAACTCCATCTTGTCAAGTATCCCCAGTAAGCTACTCCACCAGCTTCAAATTATTCAGAACACTGCAGCTAGGATCATAACATGCTCAAACTCCTCAAGTCATGCAAAACCACTACTTATGCAGCTTCACTGGCTCCCGTTGCATACAGAGTTAAACATAAAGTTCTGTTCCTAACTTACAAGGCCCTGCATAACCCTGCTCCACCTTATCTCAGTGACCTACTAGAGCTCTACACTCCTCTCTGCTCACTGCGATCCTCCTCAGCAGGTTTACTGAGAATACCATCCATGAACCTTAGCACAATGGCAGAAAGAGCATTTAGTCATACTATATTATTATTAGCCAGTTGCTGTACAAAGCAGTGCACAGAGAACTGTAGTTAAGACAATGGATTTAGACATAGTAGTTCCGTAAGTTTTGGACAGCTTCTTGACAAATACCTGTATACCGATATGTGGGTTGCCTTTGGAACATTGGCTCTCCCAGGTTAGAACCTCTAAATTTCAGGGCAAAAGCAAAAAGGGATGCATGGAAATTGTTTCCAGAGGTAACAGATGCCTTTATCCCCATGACTGTATGTACCTTTTCACAGCTCAGAGATCAGATATTTTTGGACGGTAGTGTTAGACGTGATATTGTAACCGAGCAGCGAGCCAAGCCACTTTTACCAGAAGCAGCCAAATAATGTAGAGAACTTCTCAAATGTGGCTGCAAAATATAGTATTTCTGCTCTCAAAGGTGCAAATGCAAGAATGCAGAGTTGCTGGGAACAACATTATGCCAGTGTGCAAGGTCTTTGAGACAGACTGCATTTCTAGCCATTCCATATTCCGTTCATTCCGTCTGTGTTTTCTGTAGGCTTTCAGTCAACCCAACTGCCAATTGAATTAAAAAAATACTCACTTCCTGTGAGAAGAAAGGGTTTCATTTTTTGGGCTGTAGGATCAAAGGGAAATTGACGGATTATTGAGAGGTTGGAACAAAGGAGCTTCGGAGAAACGGGCAGTCCCCCTCCAGAGCGTGTGCATGATAAGCGCATTTCCATACAGCTGCTAAAATGTAGCCTATATGTCCCGAAGCAGTACCTTGTTTGTAAACTTTAAGAAATCATTCGGTAAGCCAAAGCAATATGTGTAAGAAGAGATCTGACTCAATTTTGCTGTGCGGACCATTGCACACCGGGAACTCCAGCTGAAGGGAGAGAGTAGTGGAGTGTGACGTCAGTGTAACTGAAAACAGTGGCAGATGGAGTTTTTAGGAAATAGATCAGTCTGGATTTATTTATGAATTAAATCTTATAATTGGCTTTTAAACAAAATCGATCACACAGGCTTCACTGTCCTCACTACTGTCAAGCTACTGATTGCTACTGACCATATTTATCAAGCAATTCGGTCATAACCAGGCCAGGCTGTTAGCGATTGGAACCACTGGCTCCCTTGCCACCGCTTGCTTGATGCCTCTTTTGTTTTTTAAGTGACTAAAATAAATCGGTTTGTAATATTCTCCGAGCTCTGGGCTGTGAGTTGTGTCAAGGGGTGACGAGCGAGAGGAACATTGGGTCGTAAGCTGTTTCCTGGGGGAAAGTGTGTGCCTCCCTCTCTCTCTCTCTCTCTCTCTCTCTCTCTCTCTCATCTGGCAGCGGCCCCTGTACCTTCTCAGACTGTTACCACCTGTACCCACCCTGCATGTCTTGTGGCTTTAATTTACTTGACTTATGTGTATTGTGATACTGAAAGTATTTCCTTGTTGCAGAGGTGTGCTGTGGACGTTGACTAGTCAACTGCCAGCTGCTCCAGCGCCCGATAAGAAAACTAGATGTACCACATCGTGGTACATGGTATGACCGCCGCAGTATATTGAAATGTGGGAACTGTTGGCATGATGAGTGTGTGGTAGAGCAGTGTTGTGAGGTTAGAATTTCTGTGGAAATGATTTCCTGGAAGTGGCCATGGATGTGTGTTTTGAATGAACGACAATGTGTGTGTTTGTGTAGTGTGTAGGAGTGATTTGTGAAGGCAAGCAATAGGCAAAATAAGATTTTGTACAATTACAGCGCCCCCTATGGACCAAATTGTATGGCACGTCCTGTGGTTTTAGAAGTCTTTGTGCTGATCGTGCATGACATATTTTGTGCAGTTCCCACCTTCTCGGTCCAAGATACTGGCAACTCAAAATCCCAATTTTTGCATTTACCCTTATCACTAGGTGGCGCTATTCTTCAAGTGAGTGTTTATGGGCTGGGTCGCTACGCCTCTGTAACACCGACATACTAACACAAAATTGTTGACGAGTTATTTAACAGAAACCTTTTTTTGACACCTAGCTTCGCCAATAAACATCGCCCCCTATGACGAAATGTCACAAAATTTAGTACACATGATCAGAAAGTTGTTTAGAGATGGCATGTCAACTTTGACCAAATTTCAGCAATTAAAAGCCAAGATATGGACTTTTGAAGAATTTTAAGCTACGTGTTAAATGTTCATGTGTAATGACGTGTAACTTTGAAACGGTTTATCTCAAGATAAATCCTTTGATAACTTTTTGTCAGCATTGTCTGTAGATGGCATATACCAAATTTGGTGAGATTCACATGAACGGCCTATGACGGGTCGTTCAGATTCGTTTTCGCAATGTTAAAATTTCACGGAAATGTAAGCGTAGCGTGAAGTTCTACCAGGAAGACGTAATGCGTGTCATCAATTAGCTGTCGTCCAATCAGCACGTAACATCTGTCTTTTTATACGTCATCTTTCCTACCTGCTTTGCTGCTCACAGGTGTATTCCGCCGTTCGCCCTCCTCCCTCCCCAGCATCCATCCAAGGGTCCTGTCCGCGTCCAGTGGGTCCTGACGATGATGTCTAATCTGCCATGCCTCTCGATCGATCCTGTGATGTCTCACCTACACCTGCCTCCTGATGTCTCCTCTACCTCTGCATCTACACTGATCGATCTCGGATGTCTTGGTCTCCTCCTCATCATTCTGGATCCCTCCATTATACTCACTCAGGATTCCAGCTAAAGCCCCTCCATGAACACTTCCATTCTCTGCCACATGCATTGGGGTGACACTGCTTTGTTCCTGGATGTTGGATTTCCTGTCACCTGAGCGACAACCTGGACTTTATCAGCTCATTGAGCCATCAGTTTAGCCTCAGGCAGTTAGGCTTCCCCCTAGAGACGTGGTTCTGCCCAAGGTTTCTTCCTCATAAAGAATATTTAGGGAGTTTTTCCTTGCCCCGGTGCTCCGGGGGGACCCAGGGTTGTGCTCTTGAAATCCTCAGTTTCCTCTTTTGATGTACTATGTATCGTCACATTTAATGTTTATGTTCTGTATCTTATGCTTCTGAAAGTCTATTTTCTGCGTTATGACCACCACCAGTGGGTTCTTGTCCTTTTGTCAGGGGGGTATTACTATTATGCCCTGCCACTACTACAGTCAGCATCTATTCAGTTTTCATGTTTTATCGATCAGGACAAAGGACAGGACCTACGCCAAAGTTTTGTTGTGCCATATCATTACATGTAATCAAATAAATTATTATTATGTTACCATATACTCAAAGTCTTTCTGGTTGAAATAGTTTTCTTTGGAAGTGGGCGTCGACCAGTGGTTTCAATGCGTGAGGACCAATAGATTTCACGATAAAAAAAAAATTGTTGTAAACGTAAGCATTCTCTAGATAATAGGCAAAATGAGATTTTCTACAATTACAGCGCCCTCTATGGACCAAATTTTATGGCATGTGCTGTGGTGTTAGAGGTCTTTGTGGTGATCGTGCATGACGTATTTTGCGTAGTTTCCGCCTTCTCGGTCCAAGATATTGGCAACTCAAAATCCCAAATTTTGCATTTACCCATATCACTAGGTGGTGTTATGCTTCAAGTGAGCGTTTATGGGCTGGGTCGATACGTCTCTGTAATACCGACATATCACAAACATTTCATGTTGTTGGGTGAAACATTCACTGAGTTATTCAGCAAAAACTTTTGCCGGTCTCCCCCTCTTTAACGGACACTGGCGGGGGGGTGGCCCTGGGGGACCAAAAGGCGTTATTCGCTCACAAACTTCTAGGGCTACATGTCTACAAACATTCATGTCCCCCTGAGTTTCAGTGTCCCGGGAATCGTTGACGAAAAATCTGTGAAAAAAAAAAACAAAAAAAAAAAATTTGCGGCAACTCCAATATGACCGCTTTCGCTAGCGGCGGTCATAATAAAGGAGGGGAGACATCGGACCATGGTCGTTAGGATTGGCCCACTGTCATTTTCGATCGCTTTGCAGCTGTTGTCTATTGGTTAGGGAATGTTTTGAAGCAGTACCTTGTTTGTGAACTTTAAAAAAATCATTCGGTAAGCCAAAGTAATATTTGTAAGAAGTGATCTGACTTGATTTTGCGGTGTGTAAACAAAGAAGGCTGACAAATTATCTGGACATGGCTCTGGCCTTGCATTATAGGCTATTGCCCTCGAATTGGATAACCAGTTTTTGCAAAGCTAGCGTACACAACGTTCGACAGCACTGAATTATCATGGGTTCATAAAATAAGAGTGTCCAAACATTTCAAAGGAGAATTTACAGTGGTTATTAATACAGCTATAGCAAAGTGTCTTTGCTTGTTATATACAACATTTCTCTGTGTGTTATCTGCATTGGGTTAAAACATAATGCTTCGCAGCACACTCACAACACATCACTGCTCAACGCTGTGTGTGTCTCTGTAACCCCTCCCCTATTCTGCTCAGTGGACACAGACATGCAGGCTATCTATCCTTGTTGAAATTATACGATAGTGATGATAATGATTAATGTGTGGTAAACATCTGGTAAAACCAAATTGTGAAAACGTGGCCATATGGCAAAGCCGATGCATGTAGTGGAGAAAATTATATTCTTATAAATCCATGACTTTTAACTGTGTTTTGACGTCCTCTGTTGATACTATTAATAAACTCCGCCATAAGACTAATTTGTTGGGCATTCAGCAACAACCCAGCAAATTCGCAAGAAGCATAAAAACACTACAGCTAAAATAGTCATGGTTCAACAACCCAATAACCCTTCCACACATATAATAAATCTGAATTGCCTTTACTCAAGCAAACTTAGTTCTACATTCTCTGTATGTCTCGTATTTGGCTGGTAACATTTAAATTGCCCACCGTGATGCTGTGGATTAAATAACTCTTGTCAAATTAATTGAAACAAACAAATGACTAGGCCTATAACATTGCCATGTGTCACTTTAGACTGGAGCTGTGCGATATGGGGAAAAATTAATATCCCGATACATTTTCTACATTTCACGATATACGATATATATCTCGATATTTTGAAATCTTCTTTAAAAGACCCCATGAAATCACACTTTTACTCTTTACTGTTTTCACTACAATCCCTGCCGATTACATACCATTCTTGGTTAACTTAAAAGTGGTATCCAGGAAAACATTAAATATTTTCATAGTGATTACCATTATTGAGTTGAAATAAGTTTTTTTTATTCAAATAAAGCACAAAGTGCAAAAACAATCTTCAAAATTACAGCAAAGCGATAATATCAAACAGAGCTGCCCAGAACTGTGCAAAAACCGAAAACTGCAAACTCAAGTAGAAATCCTGAGAGACAAGTGCTTTCATGAAATTACTTTTAGCCTTGAGTGTGTGTGTGAGAGAGAGAGAGACAGAGAGAGAGAGAGAGAGAGAGAGAGAGAGAGAGAGAGATCTGCAAAACATATTTGTCTCTGCACAGTTTTCAACTGTACTGGGCTAGTGGTGGGGTTTTAGCAGGTGTGCATGTTGTTCGGAGTTTGACGGACTCTGCATACTCTGCCGGGTGGGTTTTGGGGTGGTGAAACATGTTTGTGGTGCTGCTGCCTTTCGTCGGGACAGTTTTTTTGCACACTTTGCATATTGGGGTGACCTGCTCCACGTTCTCGATATCCATAAAACTTCCGGATTACTGATCCCTTATTGCCTGATTTAGGAACAAGCTGCTCGTCCGCTTCCATGTTCTATTGTATTTGGTCGGGTATACCGTATAATAGCTAGTGTTCGCGCTGCCTGCAAACCGAAAGAAATTATAAAGCGAAGTTCCCTCCCTTCCGCACCTAGATGTCGCGCAGGATTGGTTGGTGAGTGTTTGACGAGAGTGTGCGTTTTTTTTTTTATCCCTCACTTGCGTTACTTCCTGTAGGAGAAGGAGAAAGTCATCAGAATTTTTTAAACACGAAAGCAAGACTGTCTCGGCTGCCGCTTGAAAAAAAAAAAACAGATGACCTTAAAATACTCGATACATACGATATAATAATTTTATCTCAGAAATCTATTTCAGAGATATATTTAGTATATTCGATATATCGCACAGCCCTACTTTAGACTACTCTTTATCGTAGCTCATAGTTCTCAGCATGAGCGAGATAAGAACTAGTAATTAGGTTAACAAACTACTACGCGCATGTGTGTTTTTTAAGCAGAAACTTAAACTTTCGTTTCTTACTTTTTATAGTTTTATGTTCGGTGTTTTTAGTTAGATTGTTTTGTATTTTAAAGAACATATGTGGCTGTGCGGAAGCAACGCGAGTGAGACACAAGCGCTGCCTCTCTCCTTCTACAAACTGCTGAATTGTATTCCGTATTAAACTATGACATACATTTGAAATGATGCCCTATCAACCTTCTTAGAACTTCTAGACTATTTTGAAAACATCTGCAGCAAACTAGTTAAATTCGGACTAAAATATGTAAGGGATAATGGACGACACAGTGTTTATGCACAAAAGTTAATGCACGTTCGAGATGGTAATGCGGCCACGACGCAAAGTGGAGTGCATTAACTTTCTGATATCCGAACACCGTGAAGTCCATTATCCCACTTATACCACGGTTACCACACTTGTCTGATGTTAATTTCAGGTAATCATTTCCACGTTTTAATCGCTAAAACAAACGTATTTCTAGAACTACCTCCATCCGCCACAAGATGTGTCTTTTCATAACTTACTGGAAAAACTGCCGTTGCTAATTCCAAACTGGAGGTTGCTATGGCCAAGAGCCAGTCATTAGTTCCATGACTTTGGTTGTCAAGCTAGTCGCCCCAGTGTTCTAGTATTAAATCTGCTCAAAGGCCAGCCATCTACTCATTAATAAACTTATTATAAAAATGTATACTCATTCTAAACTCATTTATAAATTAAAATGGCCTTTTATAAGTGCGGAAAAAAGGGCTGGAGTGTTTTAAGGTTAAGTAGTATTTATTTTCTAAAATAAAACTGCACGTTTCCATTTATTGTGAAGTTGGACATGGAGAACGGCAGATCCATGCGTTGAAGCTGGTGTGGAGCAGAGTCGGCCCTGTTCTGAGGCTCTGTGGCTGGTGGTGTTTCTGTCACAGTTGTTTTTTTCGTCAGGATGTCACTCCAGCGTCTCCTATCCGCAACAGATGGTGCCCAATAGCTTTTTAAGCTGGCTTCACATTTGTGACCAGTGACGGACATTATCTTGCCTGCTCTCCAATCCAGCCTCAGTCAACAGTTGCACCGCAGTGGTTCTGATTGAATGGTTAGTATATCGCCTCGAAAGGCCCAGGAATTCACAGATGCGTGGAAGCATGACACCCAAATAGTTCACACCCATAGGCTCAAGGGAGTACCAGCACTGTTTCTTTTCCACCGTCTCCTGTGGAGCCCGCAGAGGGTGTAGGTAAAAGGCTTTTGCGTTGGGTGGGCATTTTGACACATATTTCTTAAAGCTCGCAACTGGGCAAAGTGGGTCGCCGGGCTGGGCAAACATGAAGCCTCTGTATTGCTGTTTTTTTGGATCTGTGGTTTGTTTGTGATTTTTTGTTTCCAAGTTGTGTGACAAACACACATACTCAACTCCATTTTCGTCGTTTTTTACAACAAAGGAAATCCGGTTTCAGGTCACGGTTGCCCTCTCTCTTCTTCACAGTCGCCCAAATCAGCTTTGGCCCAGTTTTCAAAATTTCCATATTTTCCGTATACATTAAAATTGATAACCGGAAATTCAGACATTGTACACTTAGTCGGTGCCCCTTTGATGTTTGCAACTTTGTATTTAACGGTTACCTTTTAGAACATTCCAATGAACTTGAACTTGGCGCATTGATACATAAACATAATAAGGTCGGAAAGCAGGGACTACTTAATAGGTGTGGGTATACAGAAAGTTAATAACCATTCTAAAGGACGCATCACAATGTGAAATTGAACGAAGCCGTGGTATAAATTGCAGATAGAACACAGGAATTGCACACCTAACGCAGCGCACGTAACGCAGAACAGAGATGCAGCAAGATAAGGCATGCCACCGTCCTTTCATCCTTGCAAAGCGGTCAATAACAGCATCACAGAATTTCTCACTGGTCTTTAGGTCATCCATGACGACATAGCTGATAGATATTTTGACCAAGTTGACAAGCCATTCCTGTCTACATGTCTGTCTAAAATATGTTTTAATCAGTCCAGACAGAAAAAAAACGCTTGTATGTGCTATGGCTGGTATAGAAAGATAGCTATATACAACATGAAGCCTACCCATAATAGCAAACCAGCAAACAGGTGATTATTTTCCAGTGCAAGCAAGAACTTCTCTGTCAAACTGATTGAGGGGACAAGTTGTCTTACATGTCAGTTATCGAAATCCCATGTTTTATATCACACAATAATTATACGTTGGACTAGCAACATTCACGTTAGGCTATAAAAAAACAAAGCAGGTTAGCAGAACGTTAGCACATACTGGCAATGTCTATGTCTTGCTAGACTTTTAAAGATACCAGATCTCACGCAAACCACTATAATATTAAACATACAAACTTCCACAACACAACAAGGTGTTCCAGCACACAGTTTTAGTGAACATTATCTGTAGACTATGTGTAGCAGCTACAAAACGAAACTTCAATACCAGAAATAAGTTTTGCAGAATCTTACTTTATTACGCTACAGCTGGTAGTAAATAGTATGCAATGTCATCATTTGACCTGAAAGCTGTATCCCCAGCTTTGGGCATTACCTCACAGCCCTCTGTTCACTCATGCATGTCTGTATGTCTTCGGCTAATCACTCTGTGCAAACGTAATTCTTCTCCTTAAAACTTCTAAAACCCTCATTTCCCTCGTAACTGGTGTTGGTCTACCATCTGACTTCATTTAAAGTTGTTATATGACAGTTTGGTAAAACTGTTTGTAGTTTTGATTTACTGATTGATTTAATTTCAAACGTGTACGTCGGGTCCACATGTATGGATATTTGTACCGTGTGAACATAGGTCGATGCTGTAGAGGAGGCAAAGGCAAGCTGGCTTCCCTTCACACTCTGCTGGCAAATCACAGATTGGTAGCATCACTAATCTGATTGGTTGATCTTTTTTTTTTACCATTACGTAGTGATAGGGATGCCAATTCAGGCTGGCTTCCACTTGGACACGACAATATAATACACTGTTTCACCACATAGCCTAATGGACTGGATGGACTTGGATGACTAAAGCGCAGTAGAAGGAGCAAAACTAGTAAATTAACCCTTTGACTCAGCAGCGCCCCCTCCGGTCGCGCCGCCGCGATTGTGCTACTTGGAAGAACAAAAAGTCTAAATGAAATAAACCTCATCAAAAAAATGTTAATCTTTCGATTATAATTTTATTTTTCACATGATGTGTAGTTATTTTTCTACAAGCACATGGGATTTTACATTCGTATATGTTACGGTTGTCTAGAAAAACGAAGAGGTAGAAAATGAGACGTTTGGTTGACTTGTAAAAAATGGTCCTGCATAGTCAAGCCAATTGTCACTTTTTGCCTGTTTAAGTGACCAAACATATTTTTTTTGCCATCTAAAATCATTTTATATCCAAAAGATTAAATCACTCGACGGGGACATTCAACCTTTTGCATTTTTATGTTTTGAGCTTACTGAAGTCATGACGAATAATGGCTATTCCTTTCCATTGGAAATGAAGGTGATTCTTCCGATCTCGTAGCGATAAAAAAAAACGTAAAATCTCAAATCCATCGATACACAAGAAAAGCCTTATATGTCTTTTACACGGCCAAACTTGTTTTGTTCACTCAATTTCATTATTTTCCACGTTTGATCGTCGTTTTGATGTGCAGCATGCACACCAGAGTCACTTCCGTGTTTGGGGCAAGCAGGCAAATTGTGGTGAATCTTTCAAACCAGTCGTATTGGTGTGATTGACACCTTTTTGGTCCAATAGTAGACACTCTTAGGCTTAAAACAGTATATGGGTTGCCCTACTTTGAAGTAACCAGAGACGTGATTGGTTCTTGCGTATCCAGTTTGCACGGGGGGCATGTTTTCGTGCGTCACGCATTTACTATCACTACGCACTAACACACGTGTTGCCGGCTAATTGGTATTGTCGCGTAAGTGTCAAAATAGAGCAATTTACCTGTTCTAAAGCATATCTATGTTCTAAAGTGCTTGAGTTGCTGTTTGACCCTGATTTCACGGCAGCCAAGGAGGAAATCTTGTCAAAGAGCGATCCGGCATTTATAGATTCTTATGAGGAGGAGGCATTTGAGGAAAGGCTGGACTGTGTCTATGTCTAAAGCGCCTCCCTGAGGGAAAAAAGCTCAAATGTACAGTGTAGTGAGTGAAAGGGATCATTTATGCTTATCTACATACTTTGTATTTGACTTACACAGCCTGATGTAAAGATGCAAATGCCTAGTAATCTGATACTGTAAGTATGAGGACATTGGTACATAGTAGTTCCTTGAAATTAACTTAGCATGGTTGGTTGTTGTTCAGAAGGGAAGAAAAAAGTAAATATACTTTACATTTAGTAATAGACATTTTGTTTTGCTTATTTGGAAAGGTTTCGGGTGCAATTTGGAGAGAGTATAGGCCACCACTAAAATTATTCCAAGAAAATACATTGTAGTGAGTGAAAGGGATCATTAATGCTTATCTACATACTTTGTATTTGACTTACACAGCCTGATGTAAAGATGCAAATGCCTAGTAATCTGATACTGTAAGTATGAGGACATTGGTACATAGTAGTTCCTTGAAAATAACTCAGCATGGTTGACTGTTGGTCAGAAGGTAAGAAAAAAGTAAATATACTTCATATTTAGTAATAAACATTTTGTTTTGTATTTGGTGATTTTGGATAGGTTAGAAGACATATTTGGAAACGCCTATGTACACCAAATGTATTTTGTGTATAAAACTTGTAAACCTTTGCCTATCTGCTTCAAATTTTGTACACTTGTTACCATGATGTGGGTGAACCATACAAAGCTTTTTTTAGGTTCCTGTGACACTTATAACCATTTCCACACTGCAAATTCAACAAATATTTTAGGCGTTTTTGAATTTTATTAAAAAAAAATCTGTCTTTCCAACTGCACAAATGAATCAATAATGACTATAATAAAACACTTGAATGTCTGAATTGATGGCCCAAGTGTCTTCTTCATTTTAAGTCATGGGTCATCATTATGGAATGTGTAGAACCAGAGATATTAGAGCCTAAAGTTCAAGGTCAAATATAGGCGGAAATTACCCAAAATGCCCCACTGCATCAAAGGGTTAATAGGCCAAATGTTTCAATTAAAATGCCCGCTATTGTCGGACAAAAAGGGGGAAGCATGGCCTCCCGGAGAAAACGCCACTGGTTCTCAGTCAGTTCTGTCATCAGTTTCGCAGTGGCATGATTCACGCGAGATTCACGCGAGATTCACGCGTGAAACTGAGCAACCTGAAGTGGCACCATCTGTACAACAATAGGCTGAATGACTATGTATGTGGAGGGTGGGTATAGTATGTATATGTGCATACGTTTCTCCTGGACGTAGAGGTAGCCCTCACTACTGATGGCGCTAGTCTGCCTGTGTTCTTGAGGAGTGTCCTTCGTCCTCTTCATCAGCTCATACACCTCTGAGCGGGTGGCCTCAAAACGACTCCTCGTCTGCCACACACACACACACACAGACAAAAGAAAAAGAAAGGAAGTGGTGCCACTGGGCCTTTAAACTGCATCGGAAAATGCCAGTCCTAAGACCTGACCACGACTTTACACTTTACATACCACTTAAAGTCAATCACTGAGATTTGATATTGCAGACACAGAGCTACTGCACTGCACAATAGTGTACTGGGTGTATGTGGGGCGACCATAGATGAATAACCCCCATTTGTTTAAATTCACTCCGCCATTACAAACTTTGCACACAAGCACTTCACACGGGAGAAACCCTACAATGTACAGCCACAAGCACACACACATTTTTAAAGGACACTAAGTACTTGGTGCACAAACTTTAACATGAAAGTCATGGGAAGCATATTACCAGCATGTTGATTCATGGAAGTATTATAAAAACTGGAGAAAGGGAGGAAGTCCCACCCACATTGATTTTAATGGTAAATGCTAGGCTAATGAATTCAGCATTTTACAAATCTGAAAATAGAGTTTCATGGGGCTCATTACCGCCACTATTTTACCTAGCCAATTAAGTTCTAAGTTACTGCTTGATGTCAGGTAGAGCTGAAAGATATATTGAGGAAGATGTCTGTGTAGATTCTCATTCATCCAGATCATGGCAGTCAAAGGACCTAAGCTGTAAGCAAATGGACTTCTTGGAGCTTGAGACGTTTCACCTTCTATCCAAAAGGCTTCTTCAGTTCTGGCCTGATGCTCAGAAACCAGGAGCTATATCTCTGAATCACTGGAGGTGAAGCTGTAGACCACACCCCTTATTCCATGACAAAAGGTCACATGAGTCAGC
Organism: Coilia nasus; assembly: GCA_027475355.1. Taxonomy (NCBI): domain Eukaryota; kingdom Metazoa; phylum Chordata; class Actinopteri; order Clupeiformes; family Engraulidae; genus Coilia; species Coilia nasus. Next base: position 6,876,248 of record CM050221.1, read on the forward strand.
CGTCAAGGTACAAATTAGGTGTGTGTTAACTGATTTTTGTGAAAACACTAAACACTGCACTCATTATGCATGAGATACAACACACTCCTCATAAAGACAAGACTCACATTCTGTATGTTGATCTGTAGGGCTCTTTTGTAATGGTCAAAGTCTTTGGCCAGCTCATAACCCTGATGGTAGAATGTGAAGACGGTCTGAAAAAAGGCCAGCATCTAGAGAGGAAAGGAAGACGAATAAAGAAACGTGGGGGTGGGGAGCAGGAGAAAGTAGCGGAGAGCCAGGAAGAAAAAGTATATCAGAATGAGAGCCCCGATTAAAAAATAAGACATATACTATTACTGTAGTGTAAGAACAACCACTCACCATTTCATACAAATTAGCACCTGAATTTAAGTAATGAACTTATTTAAATTACTACACAGTTGAAACAACTGATAAGGCAGTGATTATGGGCTGCATAATCCATCATGGTGCACTACAGCAACCCTATTGCTTAACAAGAGATCATTAATTCAAGCATGGAACTAGGGCTGCGCGATATGGAAAAAAAATGAATATTCACATACGTTTTCTCCATTTCACAATATACAATATACTGTATATCTTGATATTTTGAAATCTCCTTTAAAGGACCCCATGAAATCACACTTTTACCCTGCTGATTACATACCATTCTTGGTTAACTTCAAAGGTGGTATCCAGAAAAACATTTTATATTTTCATAGTGATTAACCACAATTGAGTTTTTTATTCAACATTTTTATTTAACAAAACACGAAGTGGGTTGAGTACTCCGTTCGGCCCTGAAAAAGTTCAGCTTGTAGTCTGTGGTAAACTCAATGCTGATAGGCTGTTGTTAAACACTACCAGCCATAGGTGATCTGAAAATCACTATGCCATATGAAAATATTTTTTTCTAAACAGACAAAATGAATTTCTCATAACAGACAATGTTCATCACAAACACAGTTGCCCTTGTAACCATATTTTCTCTAAACTTAGGGGTTAGCTTGAAGAGACACTCGTATTTCAGATTAGCAAAGTCATTTAGCATGCTAGCAGACTAATGTTTCCTATGCTGTATTTTCATATGCCTGTTACAGGAAAACTTACAGTCTATCAAACTCAGAGTTGTAGGAGAGGTTGTTTTGCCCATTTAAAGCATTTAACTACTTGCTATGTGGTGCACAACTATTTCCTCGGACAATTAACTACCTTCTTAAAGTATGTTTACTTGCCTAACTTTAGCCTACTAATCCTGTTGTGCTAACATCACTCAGAACATCTTATCTTAGGACACATATTAGGCATAAATGGGTTAATACTGCTGAAAACTCAATAAATAGGAATATTAACCACAAGCTTTTAGGATAAATCCAGTTTAATTCATAAATCACAGATGCAAGCCTGCAATCAGTCATCTTTCCTGCTCTGAGACAAGAAGTTTTCCTTTGTTTACGTGGGGTCTGACAAACGTTCTGTCGTAGTGGAAACACGCGGGGAGGACCACGCAAACAACATTCCCTGAAATCTTCCCTTCCTCTGAATTACGATCGGAACCTCCCCTAATGGAAACAAGGCTAATGTTTTAAACACGAAAGCAAGACGAGTCTCTGTGTCCGTTTGAAAAAAAACAGATGACTATAAAATACTCGATACATACGATATAATAATTTTATGTATCTCACAAATCTATTTGGGAGATATATTTAGTATATTCGATATATCGCACAGCCTTACATGGAACCCGTCTTGGAATGCTGGCTGCCAATAGACACCTATGAGAGTTTTTGGCACAATAGACCTCACCGGCTCTACACACTCAAACTTCTTCCTCTCTTGGATCTCCTGCAACTTGCACACATATTCCAGGGACAACTCCTGAAAGTGCTGCCTGTTGGTTTCTACCTGGACATCAGCCTGAAGAGAAAGCACAGGGAGTCTTAGAACCAGTAGACAAGAAAAGGAACACAAGAATGTCTCATATTCTACAACACCCCTAAGTCCTCTTCTGCCAGTGGTGCTTATTACTGCTATCATTACAGTCCCTGAGATGAAACACCAGAGCATAGCTGTACAAATGCGAAGAAAATCCCAAAACTAAGTCAGGTGTGAATTTGGAAGCTTTGCTGCATTACAATGTTTGACAATTGGGTTCATATTGGTTGGCTGTAGTATACTGTGGAATACTGTACACAGTGGAAGAGTCTGTCTGCGGTGATACGTTGCAAAATGATAGAATTATCTAGATTGGTGACGTGAACTTGAAATGGTATCCTGTATGTTTTTTTTTTCTTCTTTTTTTTTTTATATCTCACCACAACAACTGTACTTGATGGGCTGTGAACACATGAAATTTGATGAAGACCAGTCCCTCTGATACGACCTCAGACTTTACCCAAAACATGTCACGTGATCATTAGGAGCATTTTGTGTTGTGGTTAATAAAAAATAAACAGCTTCAGGAATTTCAAGTGCTATGTGTACAGACCATGGATACACCTTATAAGGTCATGTTCTAACATGTGTGACTTATGGGAGCCCTGCGAGCACAGTTGAAATAGAGCTGGCAGATGGTTTACATTGCTTTAAATGTCTGAGTTAGGTCTAGGAGAGGTTTCCGCTTAGGCTAGTCACAGTAAAGCACTGGACACTCGCCAAGTTCTTTCCTTTGCTATCAGAACGTTATTGTTTTAAAAATCCCTGCTGGGCGACAAGAGTATGATATGTGGACCTCAGTGACGTTTTGTGTTAGTTGTAAAAACACTGTTTGCATGGCCTTGGTAAGAATCAAGGCAATATGTCTTTTTAGGGAGCCCACTAATTACAAATGTGTAATATGGCTTAAAAGAGTTTTCTCAGTGTTTTCACAATAAGAAATGCAGTGCATTACACTGGTTACATGTAATCTTTGATATGACTTGTGGGTGCTTCTATTTTATATTTAAGTTCAAGTATTTCTATCATGACCAGTTTTCCCCCAAGGATGTACTATAACCCATTTGTGGCAACAAGAAAATAGGGAGGCACTACCTCTTGTAACTGTGGTTCCTTTTTCTTTGCTGACATGTTCAAAAGCTTCTCCAAAGAACTGTAGTATTTTTCAGTCTCCTTCTCATACTTCTTTCTTTCTGCCTGAGGGAGAGAGAGACTACAAATATTAACAAGTGCATCTATGCCCTGCAACACTGGATATCTACCCCTCAGGTATACAGCTTAACTGAGCAGTTTTTCCTCCTAGCATTACTAAAAAAGATGTATAAGTAGAACATCTGATAAGTTACAGAAAGCGTAACTATATATTAAAGATGAGATAAAAAGAATATTCAGCAGCTGAGTTAATATACAAGGAGTCATGTCATCATAATAATATTACAATTTCATTTCACATTCCAACTGATTTTAGGGTTGGTTGATGTGTTTTCCCTGAACTTTTTTTCTCCTAAAACATAAGGAGACAAGAGTAGGCATGTTTTTTTACAACACTCAGACACCTATAGTTATGTGTATTTAATTGCACTAAAGAAAGCACCTTTGCTGCACCAAGTTGCTCCTTTCGGAACTTCTCCAGTGGCTTCATTAGAGTCTCTGTAATGTTCTGCATCTGTGGGAATAGTAGTCAGCAATTAGCTCAAAGGCCATGCATCAAAGGCAATGCATTAGAGGGAAACAGGCAGAGGCTAGTTATGAAACATAGGACACAGTGGAAACTCAGGAGACTATCCAGACAAAAAAGCTTGACATGAATGTCAAAACATATTGTGCAACTTAATGAATGATTCAGCAGGCACAATGTACAGCACTGAAAAATAGTAGTGTGCATTTAAAGCACTCTGAAACGGTAGTCAATGCTAAAGGGGGCAGCTGTGGCCTAGTGGTAAGGCAGTTGGTCTTCCAATCGGAAGGTTGCTGGTTCGAATCCTGCCCTACCCATGGTTGAGATGCCCTTGAGCAAGGCACCTAACCCCACACTGCTCCAGGGAGTGTAACTGAAACCCTGTAAATATCTGTAAGTCGCTCTGGATAAGAGCGTCAGCTAAGTGTAATAATGTAATGTAATGTAATGTCAACCTTACATTGCCACAGAGGCAACAAGGGTTGCAAAATTCCAGAAATTTCCAGAAAACTTTTCATGGGATTTTTCGGGAATTAACAGGAATTTTCGGCAATTAATGGGAATAAACTGGGAATTATCAAAGTTGGAGGTTAGGGGCATCAAAATAGGTGGTAGAAAAAAATATTGTAGCATAATCTTGGCAAAAATAATCAGATTTATGTGAATAAAGTTGTGTATAGTATGCTATTCCTCACTCAAATGGACATAGGACACTATTTTCTGCAGAGCCATTAAGGCCACAACCCCTACATGCATTTTGCATTCCATGCACAATAACTTCTAGAATTCTGGAGAGCTAAAGCTACTTTTCTGAGCTCACAACAAATACAGACTACTGAGGCCATACATTTTAGCCACATGACTACATGCAGTCAAGTGCGTTTTGAGGATATCGTGAGGAACAAATAAATCAGTCATGTGTTTTAATTGTCTCCCTTTTGCAATAATGCCTGCTGATGACAAAATATAATGTTTATATTTATGTTAGTATGTGACTCACAATAATTCCCATAAATTCCCCAAATTCCTGTAATTCCTGTGCAAAGTTACCAATTTGAAAATTCCCAAAATTCCTGTGCCAATTTTTTTGGAAACTTTCCGAAAACTTTCCAGGAATTTTCCACCCCTTTGCAACCCTAGATGCAACAAATAAAAGCAGTGTATTGTAAAATTACAATATTGTTAAATATATGCATCTTAGTTCTCAGGTTTGTGTTACAAAAGTTTGAGAGCACATTAAGTTGCAAGTTAGTTACAGGTGTTAGACATGATATTAGCACTGTGTTATTAAATGATTTAAAACTGTCAAGAAGACCCCCAAAGCCCCATTAAAGGGAGGAGGGAAATGAGGATTCACATCACACTAAAGACAGCACAGTTTGCTCATGGAGGACTCTATTGTTTTTGCTGCTAGGTCATTTTATTTCTATATCGAATTTAGCAAAATTTAGCCAGCCACATTTCTCCTCCTTTCTTCTAGATCTTTTAGCTATCTATTTCTTGTGAGGAAATTCATTACATTAACTCATACCAATCAGCCAAATGTCTTCAGACGCATGGGAGGGAAGGTGTAATTTAATTGGCTGACTCAAACATCAAAATTTACCAGAAGACTGGACTGTAGCTTCAAGTACCAACACAAAAACCACAGAGAATACCAAAATTGGGCTGGGGCTTTTCATTTAAGAAAGGGATAATGTTCTGTGAGGCGGTCATTGTTAGCTTCATAGCTTCCACTGCAAAAAAATGTTCATTGGGGAAACAGGACTTAAGTGTTCATGCCCTGATTCTAAATAACTCATTGCAGCGTACTGTTCTGATCTGTTAAGTGACTACTGGCAGAGTGATATGAAAGAAGCACAAAACCTGTTGCCATTCAAAGTCAATGGGACATTTGTCAGCATTCTAAAAAGCCTGATAACAAATTTTAATAATGACATGAAAGCCTGCGAGGATTACTAATCATCCTTTATACTAAAACAGCTTTCATAAATATTGATATATCGCCCTCAGAAAAACTTGTCACTGTTTGAACGACAAAAACATCCACATCCACAGCTTAGACTCCCCCACCATGCTTCCCATTTCCTGTTGCCACACAGATAGTAATTTGACTGGGCTTTACGCGTCACAGAGGTGTCTGCACATGTTTTTTTGAATGACTGTAGTCTTTCCTTCAGCTCCAAAACACTGTTTACTGTGGCTGCATGCTGAGTGCTGATTTAGCTTATTGAGCAGATTCTTTTGACTTTTGACTGCATCTTTTAACATTTACGGGTGTGTGTGTGGGTGTTTTTTTGTGCTGAGTCTTGCATCAGTTTAGATGACTATGTGAAGGCTTCTTAGGGTGTGGCATGTAAGACACACTAAAGTTGGCGTATGCAGGTCTGTACTGGCTCCTTTCTCACCATTATCTCTCTTTGATCCTCCAGGTTCTTCAGAAAGGCAGAAAATTCCTTTAAAGACTCATCTGGTAATCAATCACACAAAAACACATACACACGAGCACACACACAAGCACACACAAGATAATAAAACCCAGAAATGAACAACACCAAAAAACATTGTGTGTTACAAAAAAGATAACCAAACACAGCACAGTCCACACAATGAGTCATATTTGTTGAAATGTACTCACCAATGCATTTTTCATCATCTGTCTTAGCATCGCCTATGTATTCGAATTGAAATTCTCCTAGACACTGGGCAAACTTGCGCTGGGCCATGCTCAGCTCTGAAAGGCAACAAAACCAAAACACATCAGAGATCTCAAAAAAGAACTGCCAAGTCCATACAGCCTTCTATAATTGCATCAGACCATTAACCAATCATCATAAAGACCAAAAAAGTCTAAGATTGTCTGTAATGGAGCAAGAATACAACATACATTAGGCCTCTAAGTAGGATCCTGGCAATAACTAAGTAACTGGTTTAGGCAGTAGCCTAGCCTATCCATGTCAATACTGGGAATCATGTTCCCATCCTAATTTATCTGTGGTGGATAACTGCTTCAGGAGACACTTTACAAATTCCGCTATCGAAAGTAGGCTATTTAGCAAAGACGTAATACCGCTATTAGCTATGTGGGTAAATACATTAAATATAATCAGTGACATGTTGGCTAACCAAAAGATTTGAATCCACATTATTAATATTGTTCAAATCAGATGCTCAGTGTTATTTTTTATACCAAGCCCATCAAAACAATTTGGACTAATGGCTATTAGTGATGTCATTACCAGGCTACTTTCAGATCAGGCCACAATAAGGAGTCATGGTAAGGTTATTTCTTGCTATTTGCACTGAGCCAAGAGGGGAAAACCAACAAAAGACAACTGCTGATTACAAAGTGGAAATGTTTACAAAAGGCTGAAACCGAAAGGAGATAGGTCAAGAAGGCTCCATGAGACACACCCGCACACAGCCACACACAGGTGACAGAGGAACTATCTTTAAGAAGGTACACAACTGCTTGTGTTGTCCTATGCCATTAAAGGGTCAAGTATGTTATGCTCTCAAGTACTGCAAAGTTTTTTTTTAAAACTCACTCACTGTCAGGCTTTGATAACACACACCATCTACATGTTATTCACAATTTAAAACATACACCAGGCCAAACTAATACTAGGCTGGGGGATCCCATGCAGATCCACAGATACAAAGTGAAACAGCAATTAACCCACTTCCACATACAAACAACCAGTCAGCCTGCCTGTATGCTGCAACAGTGCATATGACAGACAAATGAGTAAAAGCGCAAAAGCAAGCATGATTGTGTTGTTCTGTACAGGACCGAGAGAGCAGCTGAGGGCTGGTGTAAATTACAGAGTAAAAACTTCAAAACACTGTTGCCATGCTCTAAACAAAACAGGAATGTATCTGACACGAGAGATACCGAAAATGTCCCACAGGAACACATTGCTGGAATATCTCCTAAATTAATATCCAAGAGGTCAAAGGTCAGGTGGAAAATCTGAGCTCTCATTCTCTATATCAGGAAAAACATTTCCACTTTAGAGTGACTCAAGAGGACAGTTCTACAGTCTGTGCTAAACACTAAGCATTTCTGCACAACCAAACATGAGACCAGTTATTCTTGTTAAGCTACATAGCCTGTGTACTATGCTGTAGGTAAATATTAAAATCACTAAAATCAGTATGTACAAGACTTCCCTCCTCTAAAATCTATAACTGCTGCACTACGAAGGGAAACTCTGCTGGCTTTCCAATTGCTGTGGAGTGATCTGATTAAAAGGAGAGCTGTGTCCAAGAGCATAGATGAACTTTTGGTTTGTGACAAACTTAACTCTGAGGAGAGCGTCACAAAAGGGACTCCCCGGAGAAGAACCTCTCTTAAGCAGGGGATTGGTGTATTTTAAGACGCAGAGCTATTTGGAGTAGTGTTCGGCTCCTGTGTGCAGGCAAAAGCTGAAGAGGAAAATATGAAATGTTGAAACATCTTCTCCTTCAATCCCTGGATCAAAAGAGGTTCTGTTTTAATGTCTCATCAATGTCATATCATTTTCGACATGATATATGGTATAGCATATAAGTTAGACACCTATTAATTTAGTGATAAGGAACACAGATTGAATTGCGTAATTTAAATGGTAAAATAGAAATCTTAGTTAAATGCATATTTGCATGGAATTTCACATTTTCAACAAAATAAAATGAAAACAGAAAAATGTATCTGTAAAGCAGCACTACCGCCCAAGTGTTTACATAAGCCAGGCACATCTTAAAAGCAAACTGTGTTTCTTCATATCATCTTCTTGTGTTCAGAGGTTTCAAAGTTACAGTTTATGCATACCTTGACATGCATCAATTTGCACTGTAAACCTTAGTCTTTGGGGCAGCACCTGTACACTATAGCAATAGCAGGCTTTACATACCATACCCAAAGATTCTATGTTATGACCCTCTGGAACGTGGTGCTGCTTTCTGATTGGTTGCTAGGCATGCAGTAAAATCGTATATCATGCACGCCTTGAAAGTAGTTCTGGCAAAAAAAGTTTAAAACTTCAGCACTGTTCCATATCAATACCCAATAGACTGTACGTACCTACTGTAACCGTCTCTATCAAACTTCACAATTAATGGCAATGTCGAGTTCAATTTTCATGAACTTAAAAAAATAGTAAACCGAAAATAACAACTAAATCAACGTTTTGGAATAAGTGTTGCATGTGTCGCTCAATCCAAGCTAGCTAACACCTGATGAGCAGTAGCAATCACCTTACCAAATGAAAGGTAACCTTGACAACCAATTTGGCTAGTAACTGAGGGCTGCGTAGCGCTCTACTTAACGTTACAAATATTACGCTACCTTGTAGGCCACATTGTAGCGAAACTGAGTCTAAGTTAACCCTCTAAGTTAATTGAGAATTATTTTAAATACATTCTACATAATTGAGTGCCATTAACCGGGTCATAAGCGGGGTAACATCCTCCGAGGCGTGCATTATACAGTTTTAAGTCAACTTGGAGGAGCAAACTTGTTCTTAGGCTCCACCTCGTTGACTTAAAACTGTATAATGCACGCCTCGTCGGATGTTACCCCTTACGTAGCGTGCTAGAGTCTTTGCCATACACTATTAGGTGCCTTACCAGAAAATTAGAGCGAAAATCTGCCTGTAAATACACTTATGCTTTAAATAAGTCATAGGCTAAAATTCAATCATATCAAACATATTCAAACATATTCTCTGGGTTTACACTAGGACTGCAATTTCATACTTTCCCAATTTTTACCGTTACCATAATATAATCTAGACAAAAAATGTGTGTAAAGGCACAGTTGCCAATCTATTGAGACATTTTGTTCAGGACATAATTGAGGGATAAAGCAAAAAATAAAAATGAAAGGAAAAAAAATCAGAAAACATAGAATTTGAGTAAACATGGAATTTGCCAAAAAATAAATCAAGTTGTACAGGGCCCTAATATGGGTAACTTATGTCACTTATGGTATGTTATGGTGTCATATTAAGATGATAGCCCGCATGTTAGTCCACAGCATGACCATGTTATTGAGGTGTGGAAAAGCTGCAGTCTGCGTGGCCTATATTTCATATCAGCAAATATGCCACAAGCCATTAAGCAGCTTAGCAACTCTGTGCTGTCAAATGAAGTGGCTAGGACCTGTGTGGATTACTTCCCACCCAAAGCCCTTTCATGTGAACCCTCTACACAGACTGGGAGCAGTAGAGCACTGGCCACCAACTGAACTATGGAGGTACACACTCTCTTACACTCAGTAACAGGCTGACGACTGAAAATGACCCCAGACACCTCTCATACAATAGCCTATATATGGCAACAAGGGAATATGTGGCTTAATTACCTCTTCATTATTGTCGTCTTGCTTAAACCTGGATAGTAGGCTATAACTTAGTAAAGCTTGCCTATTAAGTAATCTAGCCTATCCCAATGTTACATAGCCTAATACATGCTTGCAAAAGTGCCACAATACCAGAAACTACAGTAAAATAACACTGACACATTTTAGCAAATGAAAAAAACATGTGCATTGATATGTCTATTCTTCAACACAGAGGTAGATTCATGCATTCTGTATAGCCCAGCCGTTCTCTGTATAGCCCAGCCATTCTTTACTAGCCTACTTTAAAGGTCTTTACTAAAGAAGTGAGCCTCAAAATAGAAACAGCTGAATGAGAGCTTGTTTTTTTTTTAGGATGTGAAGTAATCAGCTGTGCAGGAGCCCTGGCTGCACAAGCACATGCTGCAACATGCAGAGGGGGTGCTTGACACACTTTTGCAACAAAAAGTGATGCTAACTCACAGAGCTATTTAGGAGTTACGTTGGAGACACTGTATACTAATCCATTATTTTATTCATGAAATCGTTAATAAAGTCTATACCACTCATGAATATATTTGTTTAAAATACCCTAAGTTTAGTGGTGTAGCCATCTTTAAACTTCTGTGAGTTTGGTGAACTTGATTGAGTACAATTGGGTCCAACCAGAGAAATAAGGCCTAGGCTATTTTATTACACAGTCTTTCGTTCCAACTGGTCAACCATAACTTCATATTACTAAAAAGTAGTAGGGGTTAGGTGCCTTGCTCAATGGCACTTCAGCCATGATCCACTGGTGGGGGTTCAAATCGGCAACCTTTCAGTTTCGAGCCCGAAGCCCTAACCTGTAGACCACAACTGCCCACAATATAGCCTTCACCAACGTTTATGTCACCTTAAGTCTGCCTTAAGATCTGCCTTTTAAGCTTGTTGGACAGCCTATCTGCATGTTGTTGAAGGAGAGATGTGATCAGTCAGCACACACCAACTCACCACTGTGTTCACATTTATTTATTTACTTTATGACAAATAGCAAAAATATATAGATTGTTGTCTGACTACTAACACAATTTAACGACTTGGATGTCACGGCAAACAACAAACTTCTAAGGAGAGCAGAAGAAGACTGTAACTTGTCTGACATCTGTGCCTTACTGGTCTGTCAAATTTCTTTTCTGCCATGGGTTCACGGTGAGCTTACAATTTCTGAAGTTTGGTTGTTTGCTTTTTCTTCTTTGTTTTCCTCCTGTTTATGTGCATATCTGTATCATTATTTTACAGAAAAGGCAGTACACATACAGATTGATTTGAGATGACTGTCAGTGTGTTGTTGTAATTATAGTCATTGTGACCAGTACTGCAGCAGTCTGCATTTAGGTGTCACTACTTTAGAAACACATTGGTTGCCAAGCAATCAGCATGTTACCTCAGCTACGTTGTGGAGTTTCTCTATAAGAAGCAACAAGTTCAGCTGTGAGTTGGTCCTACAGTAATAACAGTGCTTAGTTGCTGGAGATGCACTGAGGTCTGAACACTGTGTTTTTGTCCAGCGGCTCACAGTGGGCCAGGACCCAGGGAAACCAGCACAAAAGCCCCAGTGTCTCTTGAGTGCACAGGCTGCATCACTGAGCAGTGACGTGTCCTACTACCTTCAGATGTCTTTGCAAGACACACCTCTCCCCCAGTCTATAATTTGCACACTAACATCACTGAACATAGCTAGCCTACATCAATGACTGTGTCACAAATTGAAATTGAAATTCCTAAGGCCTGTCTTTACCTTTCAGCATGACACACACATCTACACTGTAGTTAAGTTATAGTTTGAAGGGAAAGGTCTGGTGTCACAGCTTTGCTAGAAACAGCACTGGACACAGTATAGGCTACTCCGTGTTAGAGCCACCGTGTGTGTGTGTTTGTTTGTCCAATGGGTGGTGCTTGCATCTCTGTAAGGTCAAAGAGTGGCACAAACTGGCTCCTAACTAATGGAATAAGAATGTGAGTGGTGTGTGTCTTTGCCCAGATACACACAGCCACAGAGTGGAAAATCCAGTTCCAGTTAGTCCAGGCACTCCCCATGGCTCTATCTCAGGGAAACATGTTTTCACAACATTTCACTTACACCTCCACATCCCATCCGGTTACACTCTAAATACAACACTCTAACAAAAGAGTGGGCACTATCATTTATTTTCCAGAGACAGAACTGTGGCAGGCTATACTGCTATCCCATTGTGGTTGCTATTCCACTCAGCACTGACAACGAGCCATTTAATAGGGGGTAATGTGATGAGTGTGACACAGGCTGCTGGCTTTTCCAAGCAGTGATTCTGCAAACACAGGTTCAAAGGACATGCATGTAAACCAGCAAGCATTCTTTTGAAACAGATAAGGAGGTCTTTAAATGTGTAGGCAAGCTCCAGGCAATGCGCAAGGAAGCAAAAAAGCAGTTTAGGAGGCCTCGGTGGAGAGAGGAAATACACCACTTCAATCTATGCCCATTTCTCCCGTCAGTGATTCCTTAAGAGTATTTTTGTGACATATTAGTGAGGTAGTGAACGACGCTGACAACAAAATCTTGCTTTAACAACGTTGCAGCAACAGCCAAGTAATTTGATCAAATGGTAAAATGTAAAAATAGCATCAAAAATTGCAGCAACATTTCAGCCCTTTAGGCATGAAAAGCAAACTAAACTTGGGTCGGTTCTTTGTGATGAGATCATGGATTTGTGCATTGTTCAGGCCATAGTGCAGAGTGTGGGGCTGTTTGCAAGGCTGATGTCATAGGAAAGACTGATTGGGTCCATCTGTAGGGTTCTTTTTTAACAAACCAACAAGATCACATAACGCTGAAGAAAAGGTTGTCTATGCATCATCACTCCATACATGTCTGATGAGTGGTACAGTTGTGTTTCACTACAGAATCCTAACAGGCCACTCATCTGAATCATGAGGTCACACTTGCACTTGAAAAGCCATACATACATATATTTCCTACTCCAAAAATTGTACTCACATTCTCATAGATTATATTAGGGGGAAAATGTTGCTTTCAAGAAACAGGCTCCGAGTTTAGTAATGCACCTTCAGTAAATTTCATTGTTTTGCTGCTGTATAAACATAACTAAACTGAAATTGAAAGACTCCATTCAACTGCTCTCCAAAGAGAAAGTAAAGGTTTGACAAACAGTATGCAAAGCTAGAGAAACAATACAGGAGAGGCTAAATAATAGCCTAGTTAAGTTTATGGACTTTGGTACAGCAATGGACACAGCAGAAAATGTAACTGTGTTGTGTGTGTACATTTTACAATATCAGGGTGCATTCAACCTTCCCTCATTTTCTCTCCCTCTATCTCTCCTCTTTCCTGTAGCAGTGGATATGTGGCAGAACAAATGTCTCTGACTTACTGACTGCATGAGTCATATTTAGTCATTTTGAGGTCAAAAACATTTGAAACATTTGGAGACTTATTTGTAGATCATTTAGAGTATTAGATGATCCATGGGTCCACTATCCAAATGTGACTGTCATTAAAAAGCAAATGGCTGCACGAGAGAATTGTTGAAAAAATGCACAGAATGAGCAAGCCTACTTTCTCACTGCTGGTCGCTACAGTTCTGCGATTTACCAACACTGAAGGTATAGACTGATATGACCATATGAGGAAGCACAATAAAAACCTGCTGAAAAGGTTAAGGAAAATATCTGGTGCTGGACTACCACAGTCCTAATAAAGAATGATCATCATCCCCCTCTCTCCCATGCAGACCTTTTAAAGTCAAGCAATCCTGAAATGCTGTGAACTGTCAAGATTTTGCCACAGGAAAGCAGATCACCTCTGTTGCACACACAGAAACTACTCTATCACAATCTCTCACATCTATCTCTTTCTGTTTTACAGCCCTCCCTTTTTCTCTCTCACATTCCCACACACCCACACCCACAGGCATGACTAGAGGTTGTCATAGAGGGGCATCTGCCTCACATTAAAGGGCGTGTTGCAGGTTAACCACTGTAGATTAGTAGGTACTTAAAGCCCTCAAGATATGTATACCATTTAAAAAATGTCTCTAAAATCTGTTTAAGACCATTTATTGTCCTTTTTGCAATTTGGTGATGACATCACGTTGGGGACGTTGAGAAGGTAGCCTCAGCAGAGAGGGGTTCTAATCTATACGATCTTTGCTAGAATTGCGACTAGCTGGGATGAGGAAAAGGTTGCAAGAACCACAAATAGTATTTATGTTGGCCCGCAGCAATACAGTTTTGAACCTGTTAAACATGAGTGTCTAAATGAGCAACTGCTAAGAACTCATGGTCATCAAAGTCCAGTAAATTCGTGGTCAGAGAATGACTGGAGAGTTGGTGAAGCCTCCTGATGAGTTGCTATCATTTAGCAACACAGCAATGAACACTGGACCTAGTGTACGATCAGCAGTGTATACAATAAAATGTTTTACTGAGTGAGTAACACGTTTTCTTTATATCTAGTGACAGTGGTTATGTCGTTAGTTCAGATAAGTGCCGGTATACTCTACTTGGAAGATCCCATTAGTTATCTCACTTTGCAATGGCAGCCTACTAGCTCAAACATCTTCATCTAGTAGAGTATAGCTAAATGTTGCAAACTTTGCTGCCGCTGAATAGGCTGTTCATATCTTCACAATGTTTCCTCAGTATGATTAATTTCGTAAGGCAAGACAAGTTTATTTATATAGCACATGTTTCATAAACTCCTCATCACTATCAACACCGCTTACTGACAACGAGTGAATAAGCCTCCGTGTTGCTGTGTTTCGTACAGGTGTTTGTGTGGGCGGTGTGGCGTGACCATGCAGAGAGAACAGTTGCATACCTTCATCTTTTGTACACTTCTTGGCTTTGACCTTTTTCTGTCCATCTCCTTGTTTGTAACTCGACAGTCAACATACTGTTTTTCCCATCCCCGAACACTCTGTCACTGCCGACCAGGAGTTAAGACTAATTCACCTTGGTGACCGCCTACTCGTTTTGTATTGCCGTTTTATTAGCCTTTCACACAATTAAAAAATGTGCAGGAATTATACACTTGTAAATATAATGTTAGGAATAAAATGTGCGTTATTGGGAAGGAAGCTTATGTGTGACTGACTTCGCTCACTAATTGCAGAGTATTGCCCACTTGTGCATTGCATTTGAGAGACTCAGAGGTGCTGTCCCCCGCCCCCCCTCCCCTTTGCCCTTCTCTCACAGCTTCTGTGCACTGGAACTTTGTTTACAAGGTTTTCCAACGTAGCTGACTTGCTGTAGCAAACCGACCGTAAGTAATGTTACAACCGCGGAAGCAATTTTGAAAATAGGCGTGTCAGAATAACGTGAATTCTGCAGATTATGTTTTCCTGTTCAGTATCAGACACCTTGTAGCCAAACCATGACCAGATTACAGAAGTTGAGTCGGTCTTTTTACTAGCTCCTTCTATTCCATGTGTTCACTGCTCGCAGCTATTTTTCTTTCTTCCTTGTTGTGGTGACGCAATGAACTATCGCGGTAGGAAGGTATAACCCAAAATCTCTACCGTTGGCCAAATTTATACCGCATACCGTTTATACCTTTTATACCGCCCACCCCTAACGTAAAGTAAAGTAAATTTCTTCATAATTTCATGTAATCCTGCTTCTCGCGATATTCGAGACTTTGTAGTGCCAGGACAGACACCCAGATATTGCAAGCAAGGTATTTTGTCCACAAACAGTGGGGGCAGTCAAGAAAGTCTTCATTCACCTGGTAATGACCCTGAAGCATCTACAACTGATAAAGATGATTAATTAACTTGAAAAAGTTTCATAGTGCTGCTTTAAACAAGATAGTTGCTCAAAGATTCAAACTTGAACTGCTGCAAAATCAGCTATGGCTATAACGCCTTTTACATAACACTGTTATTTATAGAAAAAAGCTTGCTGTAGGAACCTACTTAAAAAATCAGATCACAATTTGAAAGCAGATCCTAATAGTCTTCATCATGACACAATGTTATTATGACCGTCACTAGCAAAGCTAGCGAAAGCGGTCATTATAGTGTTGCCGTGACTTTTTCCCTTTTTTTTTTCCAGTGATTTTCCGTCAACGATTGCCGGGAGATTGGAAGTCTGGGGGACATGAATCTTTGTAGTCATGTAGCTCTAGAACTCTTTGAGCGACTAGAAGCTTTTGGCCCCCAAGGGCCACCCCCCGCTGTGCCAGTGTCCATCAAAGAGGGGGAGACACCCAAAAGTTTTTGCTGAATATCTCAATGAACATTTCACCCAAGAACATGACATTTTTGTGTTATATGTCGGTGTTATAGAGGCGTATCGACCCAGCCCATAAACACTCACTTAAAGCATAGCGCCACCTAGTTATATGGGTTTACAACCAATTTTATTTTTGTCGTGAAATCTATTGACCCTCACACATTGAAAATACTGGTCAACGCCCACTTTCAATAAAAACTATTTACGTGAAATTTTAACGCTGCGAAAACGAATCCAAACGAACTCGTCAAATGTGGTATATGTCATTTACAGATAACGCTGACAAAAAGTTATCAAAGAATTTATCTTCTTAACATGTCAATGAACATTTACCACATAGCTTAAAATTCTTCAAAAGTCCATATGTTGGCTTCTAATTGCTTAAATTTGGTCAAAGTTGACATGCCAACTCTAAACAGCTTTCTTTTCATGTGTACTAAATTTTATGACATTTCGTCACAGGGGGCGATGTTTATCGTCGAAGCTAGGTGTCAAAAAACAGTTTTGGTTAAAAAACACAACAATTTTGCCCAAGAAACCTATTTTGTGTTAGTATGTCGGTGTTACAGAGGTGTATCAACCCAGCCCATAAACACTCACTTGAAGCATAGCGCCACCTAGTGATATGGGTAAATGCAAAAATTGGGATTTTGAATTGCTAATATCTTGGACCAAGAAGGTGGGAACTGCACAAAATATATCATGCACGATCAGCACAAAGATCAGCACATGCCATAATGCAATGCAGAGAAGCAGAACGAGCATGGAGAAAATCTAAATTAGAAGTCAATCGTATAATCCTAAAATAACATATTATTACCTATAACAATGCAATACGCACGGAAAGAAGAATCTATTTATCCAAAATTATTGCAAACCATCACAACAACACAAGAGTATTATTGTCCACGATTGAAAAAATGATATGATGTGATATGCTTAGTCTGGCCACCACACCAAAATGTGAAGAGTTTGCAGAATTCTTCACAAACAAAAGCCATTAGAGCAGAAATCACTCGAGACCCTAACTATCTCCATGATGCCCCTAGCAGGGAACCACCGACTCTACAGAATTTTAGCGCCATTACAGAAGACAAACTCTATAAACTTGTTAAACATAGCAAGCAGTCAACATGCAGCCTTGACCCCATTCCCAACTTCCCTTATGAAAAATAATTTCAACTACGTCTCCACACCCTTATTACAGATCATTAACAGGTCCATTCTCACAGGTGTTTTTACAAGCACCATTAAAACTGCTGTAGTGAAGCCATTGCTAAAGAAACCAAATCTTGACTATAACACGCTAAATAACTATATTTCCAACCTCCCATTTATAAGCGAAATACTTGAAAAGGCTGTCTGCATACAGCTCAACCAATTCCTTAATAAAAACGACATCTTAGAAAAATTCCAGTCAGACTTAAGAGCAAATCATAGTACAGAGACTGCCTTAACCAAAATAGTAAATGACCTCAGACTCAGTACAGCCACAAACAAAGTCTCTGCCCTTGTCCTCTTGGACCAAAGTGCCACCTTTGACACAATCGACCACAACATACTACTACATCGTCTCAAAACTTGGGAAGGCACCGGAAGGCAATTCTATATTAGTATAGGAGATCATGTATCTAAAAATCACGACGTACCCTTCGGTGTTGCTCAAGGCAGCTGTCTTTGTCCCCTCCTTTTCTCATTATACATGCTACCGCTGGGCAACATTATTAAAAAACATAATATAGACTTTCATAGTTTTCATAGGGGGGAGTTGCAGCAACACTATAATGACCGCTTTCGCTAGCTTCGCTAGCGGCGGTCATAATAATGCAGTAATTGCACTTACCATTTGAATCTAATTTAATTTGTCCTTGTCTGCAGTAACAACACTTATGTTTCGGTTAATGTGCTTCACTGTACTGATACTAGGGCTGGGCGATAAAACGATAACGATATGTATCTCGATAGACACCTACTCGATAACAATAGAAAATGCGTTCGATAGAATGTTTTGATAGAATTTTTTTTTTTAAGAAAACGGCGTAACTTTAGTCAGAGCCCTCTCTGATTTAGCGCCGCTTTAAATCTTTGTTGCGAAGCAAGCTTGGTTGCATGAGCAAAGGCACTCGTCCTCTGTAGCCTAGCAACGTATGGGGAGTGACACGCTAATAGCCAATCATGTCACAGTATCGTGTTTGGTTGCGCCATCTCTTGTCTCGTAGTCGTGTTTTTTTCAACTTGAGCGTGTACAGCGCGTATCAGTATACAATATGTTTGTATAGGGACAGAATACGCTCAGATCACACGTGCGGTGTGAGGGGTCTAATTTGTTAACATGCATTCTAAACGAATACGGACAGAAAACGGCCACGCGCTGAATACGCAGAGTGTTTGGTGTGAATGAGCCCTAAGAACAGAAAGCTCTGCTCACCAGTATGGGAGCTTTTTTGGAGTTTACAAATCTCATCGTAGTCAGACAAATGTTGTCTGCAAATTATGCAGTAAAACTATATACATATATGATAGTTCTTCTCAGGTATCAGGTTTCGCTATGTTTACATTTAACACTTTGCACATGTCTTTATAACATGTCTTTATAATAATAGTTTTCATTGGGATCATAACATTGAACGTGTGTTGACAGTCATTTTGCCTGAATGCTTATTGCCTGTCAGAGGAAGGTTAAGTTAAAATTAAAAATGTTTAAATTTAGATTTTTTCCCTCCTGTTACTTATTTTAAATAGGTCACATAATGTTTCAATAATTATCGATATCGACCGATATGAAACACTTATATCGTGATACAGATTTCAGCCATATCGCCCAGCCCTAATATGTTTCATAAGATAAGATGTTTTGAGTGATGTTAGGATAACAGGATTAGCAGGCTAAAGTTAGCCAAGTAAACATGTTTTAAGAATGTAATTGTCTGAGGAAATAGTTGTGCACCACAGCTAGTGGTTAAATGCTTTATCATGGAAACAGCCGAAATAAGCTCTCCTACAACTCTGACTTTGACAGACAAAGTTTTCCTCTAGCAGGCATATGAAAATACTCCACCATGGAAGCGTATTAGTCTGCTATAGCATGCTAAATTAGTTTGCTAATCTGAAGATAATACGAGTCTCTCTTCAAACTAACCTCTAAGTTTAGAGAAAATATACTTACATGGGCAACTGTGTTTGTAATAAACATGGTCAGTCGATTCATTGATACCTCAACTCCTAATATTTTTCCCTCCAGAGGGGGGAGAGGACTAAAAAATAGGAGTAAAGATATAAATGCATCGTCGTAGTGCTCCCAAGGTGTTACTACGCCTTTCATTGTAGTGCCATTTTCTATCTACATTCATAAAAAGTCAAGTTTCATTTTGAGTAACTACACTTGGGTCGTGTAACAAGTCAGGTAAGTGTATTTAAATGGGGAAAACAGGGAAGAGCACGGCCACTTCTAACTTCAGCCCTTTTTTCTACTCAGTACCATGCTATATTCTAACAAATTATCGCAGCGTGTCTGACTGCATGGTGGCATGCATAAAGGCCTGAGAGGTACATATCAACTCGTCAAGTTATATGTTTTTCAGTTGGTAACACTCCCATGAAAAACTAACTTAGATTTTTGCCAATGAATGGCACTTACTTGTTTAACTAGATGTACCACATAGCGGTACATGGAATGACCGCCGCAGTATATTAAAATGTGGGAACTGTTGGTATAATGAGTGTGTGGTAGAGCAGTGTTGTGAGGTGAGAATTTCTGTGGAAATGATTTCCTGGAAGTGGGCATGGATGTGGGTTTTGAATGAATGACATTGTGTGTGTTTGTGTAGTGTGTAGGAGTGATTTGTGAAGGCAAGGAATAGGCAAAATTAGACTTCGTACAATTACAGCGCCCCCCATGGACCAAATGGTATGGCACGTGCTGTGGTGTTAGAGGTCTTTGTGCTGATCGTGCATGACAGATTTTGTGCAGTTCCCACTTTCTCGGTCCAAGATATTGGCAACTCAAAATCCAAATTTTTGCATTTACCCTTATCACTAGGTGGCGCTATGCTTTAAGTGAGTGTTTATGGGCTGGGTTGATACGCCTCTGTAACACTGACATACTAACACAAAATCACTGTCTTGGGCAAAATTGTTGATGAATTATTTAACAAAAACTGTTTTTTAACACCTAGCGTCGGCAATAAACATCGCCCCCTATGACGAAATGTCATAAAATTTAGTACACACGAACAGAAAGCTGTTTAGAGATGGCATGTCAACTTTGACCAAATTTCAGCAATTAAAAGCCAAGATATAAACTTTTGAAGAATTTTTAGCTATGTGTTAAATGTTCATTGACGTGTAACTTCGAAATGGTTTATCTCAAGATAAATCCTTTGATAACTTTTTGTCAGCATTGTCTGTAGATATACCAAATTTGGTGACATTCACATGAACGGCCTATGACGAGTTTGTTCAGATTCGTTTTCGCAATGTTAAAATTTCACGGAAATTGTTTTCATTGGAAGTGGGCGTCGACCAGTGTTTTCAATGCGTGACGGTCAATAGATTTCACAATAAATAAAAAATGTTGTAAACATTCTCGTAAAGCATTCTCTAGATAATAGGCAAAATTACATTTTCTACAATTACAGCACCCCCTATGGACCAAATTTTATAGCATGTGCTGTGGTGTTAGAGGTCTTTGTGGTGATCATGCATGACGTATTTTGCGCAGTTTCCCCCTTGTCGGTCCAAGACATTGGCAACTCAAAATCCCAATTTTTGCATTTACCCATATCACTAGGTGGCGCTATGTTTCAAGTGAGTGTTTATGGGTTGGGTCGATACATCTCTGTAACACCGACATATCACAAAAATTTCATGTTGTTGGGTGAAACATTCATTGAGTTATTCAGCAAAAACTTTTGCCGGTCTCCCCCTCTTTGATGGACACTGGCACAGCGTGGGGCGTGGCCCTTGGGTGCCAAAAGCCGTTATTCGCTCACAAACAGTGCAGGGGTGCGTTTCCCAAACAACGACGGATGTTAGCATTAAACCACCGTTGTACAATGTAGGTTCAAACTACCCAGCACCCCGAGTCCGACTGTTTCCCGAAAAACTCTAACCACCAAAGTACGATGGAAGTCTGAACTATGTTTGTTTGGACCTCCGTGGTTCAAACTGCAAAGTAACCAGATGTTTCGGAAGACTCACAGGTCCGTCAGCCTTATAGCGCGCAAGGAGCGCAAAGCGCTTTTTGTGAATGAGTGACGTCATCCAGTAGTAGGACATGATTGGTCCACTACAGTCAACCAAACTTTTTAAATACAAGGATTGAACCATTTGTTGTGTAAAATTGCCTGATGATGGTCAGTAGACCGAAACGTTGCAATTAAACTCTGCAAATGAGGCCAGTGTGCGGGAGTTTCTTCTGTGACTTAGGTGACCTTGTGGCCCTCCTCCAACACACCTGGCAAAAGAAATCTTTTTTAAAAATACATTCTTCCCCAGCACCTTTAAAACTGCTGTAGTGAAGCCATTGCTAAAGAATCCAAACCTGGACTATAACATGCTAAATAACTGTAGACCGATCTCCAACATCCCATTTATAAGCAAAATACTTGAAAAGGCTGTTTTCAAACAACTCTACCAATTCCTTAATAAAAACGACATCTTAGAAAAATTCCAATTGGGTTTTAGAGCCAATCACAGTACAGAGACGGCCCTAACCATTAGTTCACAATCAGTTAATGTGTGAATTCTCCTAGTAGTTACTTTGCAAACATGTATAACACAGTTTTCTGGTATTTCTGACAATAATGACAACCAGCGATAAAACACTACCACAATTCAACAATTTTTTGACTGCATATTGTTCTTAAACTTACCCATTATCAAATAAGTTCACTACTCAAATGACATTAATTAAATCACACAAAATCTCATCTGCAGGCAAAAGCTGACCAAACTCTTGTCACATGTAGAGCAGCCACATATATTCTGCATAATGTCCCACCAGCCCTGGTTCCACTCCTTGCTTCAACCACTGGACTATTTTCCCTGTAGGAAGAACTCTCACCTGAGTGAACTCAGTTCAAGCACCAAATGACCATTCAGATCAATTTGATAAATGTTTGCAATACTTAATTTAATATCTGGAGGTCATGTCTGAAAAAGGTAAACCATGTAGTAATGTATGGGTCAGACCATAGGTGTGTATAAGAACTCACATGGCTACTCCACAACTGCTGTCAATGCAGTAAAACTGGCTAAAGTAAAACACTTTATAACAGTAAAAATGTGCATTAGAAATTTGGGTACTGGTCAAATATATTTTTGTATCTTGGTAAGTGTGCCATATGTTCTATTGTGGTGTTAACCATTCAGAGTTCATTTATAAGCAAAAATGTGAGGGAAAATGCAAATATTAATGCTAATTTGGGCAAAATCGCTGTCCCCAGAGAAACGTGGTTGTTTGTCTTAAAAAGGGGAAACTGTGAATGGAAAGAGAGTGAAAGAAGACCATCTGAACAGACCTCCGATATCCGCCACTCAAGCCATATTTGTGGAAGTGGACAGAAGCAGGAGCACATCCTCTGTGTCATCCTGCTCCTGGGTCAGGGATGGCAGAGTTAGAGTGGGGCTATATGTCTTTCCAACTCAGCTTGAGGTGTCCGCTGTCATGTTTCCTCCAAAAACAAGGACTTTCCAACCCAGCACATCCTCTATGGTTCATGAAGCGAGGAGTGGGAGGCAACTGCAGGAGGTCAGATTTCAGGGGATAGACGGCCCTATTACTCTATGGCATTAGGTAGACCTACACCTACATTTCCTATACAACAGGTCCATGGAACATGTACAGAATTTTATTAAATGTGTGTTTGCATCATTTTCACAATATCTTGACTGTAGATATTATGCTAAATCATAAAATGTATATTTTCACCAAAACACTACCAAAAATAAAGAAAAATGACAAAAATCTCAAGCTATGACTTCATAAACAAGCTGTGTTAAACAATTTGGATATCGGCCAGCCTTTCAAAGCTGGCAGCTGCTGGGTCCCACCCAGACAAGTGACAGAGTAAACAAACAGCAAGCTAACATGTGGAACCAGAGCTGGCCTGTGACCTGACACCCTAGGCTAGTCTCCGTGCCAACAGGAGACCTGCCAGTCCCAGTGAAGTCCCCTTCACAGGAATGCCCATTTGGGTAAGCAGTTGCCACCACATTATCACAACTGCCTGCCAGTAGTGAAAAGCCTGCTATAGCTGGATTTACTTCACAATGCTGACTGTGCTCACTTCCATCAGTTTGAAAAAAGGTGGTATGACTGCTGCCAAAGCTGGATGTGGCAACAACAGTCAACCAGTCTATCTTAGAGATGCTCCGATCAGCATTTTTGGGCCCGATTACGATCACCAAAATCATGATCTGCCAATTGCCGATCACTGCGATCACAGAAAGAATTGGAATCTTCCATACCTTTTATCTAGCAGAGGTTGCACCATTTGTATAAATTAAACTAACTATTACAGTATCTCACAAAAGTGAGTACACCCTTCACATTTCACCCTTCACAAGGGACAATACTACACGAATAAAACTTCAATATGTTTTTCATTAGTCAGTGTGTAGCTTGTGTAGCAGTATTCATTTACTGTCCTCTGAAAACTTTACACACAGGGATTTTTGTGTACATAGCAGGCCACAAAAGTGAGTACACCCCACAATGAACATGTCAAAATCATACATTTTTTGAGTGAGCACCATTGTTATCTACCACTGCCTTAATATGAAATTCATCAGAGCTGCAAAGGTTGTTTTTGTGATCCTTTTCTATTCCTCCATTATGGCATTACGGACCTGGGAGATGTTAGACACTGGTGCTCTTTCATCTCCTGTTTAAGGATGCCCCACGGGTACTCAATATGGTTCAGGTCTGGAGACATACTTGGCCACTGCATTACCTCCCCTTTCAACTTCTTCAGGAAGGCAGTGGTCAACTTGGAGGTGTGTAAGGGGTTGTTATCATGATGAAAAAAAACTGTCATGTGTCCCAGTTTCTAAAGGGGGGGCATCATGTTCTGCTTCGGAATGCCACAGCACATGTTGCAATCTGATTTCTTCAATGAACTGCAGTTGCCCAGTGCTGGCAGCATTGAAGCAGCCCCAAACTATGATGCTACCACCACTGGGTTTGATTGTAGGCAAGGCACAATTATAATGGTACTGTTGAACAGGCCACTGCCACACATGACTGATCATTTAAGCCAAAAAAGTTTATTTAAATCTCGTCAGACCACAGGAAATGGTTTCAGGAATTCATGCTTTTGGACTGCATGTCTTCAACAAACAGTTTTCCGGCTTTTTTGTGATCAAGTTTTAAAAGAGGCTTTCATCTGGAAGGACGACCATAAAGACCGTGTTGTTGTATTATTTTAGCTCTGTCAGTCTGACCTCCCACCTCTGCAACCCCTGCAGCAATGCTGGCTGCACTCATGTATTTATTTTTTGAAGCCAACTTTTGCATCTGACACCTAGTGTCCAACCATGGTGTTGCTGATTTTTGTAGCATAGGCCATCATTCTGTAATGCAACAATTCCATTTCTCAAATCCTGAGTTTTCTTTTTTGCCATGAGGAGCCATGTTGGTCATCCAGTGGATAGTATGCGAGAATTACAGCCAAAACAATGAAATGCATAGCTCTAATACATGACACACGAATTTGTATGGTCCAGTTGAGTAGACCAAAACACAAAAATGATGAATTGGACAAGTGGCTTTTTATAGTTGAATGATATGTACAGTTATCATTCAGGATGTACTCACTTCTGTGGCCTGCTATTTATATAAAACTGGCTGTGTGTAAAGTTGTTTTCAGAGAACAGCAAATTAATACTGGTACACAAGGTGTACATTGACAACTCAAAAACATATTGAAGTTTCATTTGTGTAGTACTGTCCCTTGAAAAGATATAGCAATTTTTTTGCTAAAATGTGAAGGGTGTACTCATTTTTCTGACATACTGTAATTATCTATATTGAAAAATAAAACAGTATAAACAGTCAATATCTTGAAATCTATAATACACTTCTATTTTATTGTAGCCTATTTCCAAAAATAAGGCAACTGTAGGCTACTCTAATTGGGTGTCTGTCACTTTCATTTTCTCCTCATGATACTAACATGATAGGAACTGATGTTTGTTTGTGTGCGACTACGGTTAGGAAAAAAAGCAGGGCAAACTGCAGACATACAGACATTCTACTACCATTACCTACGGTCTCATTTTGCTCTTTTAGGGACAATTGAGTCGCTATCTAGGGCTGGGCGGTATACCGTTTCATACCGGATACTGGTGTTTTTTTTTTTTAAATGATATGAATTTTTCATATACCCCAATACCGGTGAGTGTGTGCGTACAAAACGTCCGGGAACACAGAGCGGCGGAACGTCGCGCCTCGTGACATTGTTTGAGAGGGGGACTGTTTTGCAGTGGTACCAAACAAGCTGCATGCAGCTGCATGAGAGCGATGGGAGCATATATTTATGTATATGTCTCCATATATCTACGGAGGGTTGCGATGGTAATTCAGGGCAAGGGAAGATTTCAGGGAATGTTGTTTCCACTACAACAGAACGTCGGACACCACGTAAACAAAGGAAAACTTAGCGTCTGAGAGCAGTGAACATGAGTGATTGCAGGCTTGCATCTGTGTTGATTTATGAATTAAAGTGGATAAATCCTAAAAGTTTGTGGTTAGTGTTCCTATTTATTGTGATTTCCCAGCAGTATTAGCCCATGTATGTCTAATATGTTACACAAGATGTTCTGAGTGACGTTAGCACAACAGGATTAGTAGGCTAAAGTTAGCGAAGTAAACATGCCTTAAGAAGGTTATTAATTGTCTGAGGAAAAAGTTATGCACCACATAGCAAGTAGTAAATTGCTTCATCATTGAAACGGCCAAAACAAGCTATCCTACAACTCTGAGTTTGATAGACTGTAAGTTTTCCTCTAACAGGCATATGAAAATACACCATAGGAAGCGTATTAGCCCGCTAGCATGCTAAATGAGTTTGCTAATCTGAAAATGAATGAGTCTCTCTTCAAACTAACCTCTAAGTTTAGGAAAATATAGTTACATGGGCAACTGTATTTGTAATGAACGTTGTCTTTCCTCGTGGTTGTGGTGAAGCAATGAACCACTACAGCGATAGGCAGGTATAACACAAAGTCAACAGTGATGCAGTTCAAGAAGTTCAGTGGATAAAGATGTCTTCAGTTTGCAGTTAGAGGGGACATATTTTTTGTTGTACACATTGTAGGCAGCTTAAAAAAAAGATGTTTTCAAGTTGCAAAACCTGCACAATAAAGCATTCTGTAGTTTGACAGCAACAGTCATGCTTCATGACTTCACCTCTTCACCTCATTACAATTACGAGTGCCACTGTCACCTCTTTGTGAGCAGCAGCATTTTGTGGGACCATTCAAACTTGGGGTAATACTAGTCTGGTCATTCTAAGCCAATTTACTGCAGTAATTATTCTGTAAATTATTAGGAAATGGGGTTAACACCTAGTCATGCATGACAAAAAATACACCAAATACCGTGAGACCAATATAATTTTGAAAAGTACCGTGATATCAATTTTTGGTCATACCGCCCAGCTCTATCGCTATCACTGTCCGTTTACTTATTACCCTATTAATAAACTATGCCTGCTCCCATTGTTGCATCGGTGTAAATGGCCAGTTTTAAAGCGGGGAGTTGCAAGGAGTTACCAGTTTTCAGAATGTTGCAGACAGTCTCATGGCGAATCTTTGGTGTGGTGTGGATTACCACGCCCGTAGTGTAGGCACGTGAGCCTTTGCAGCATGTCATCCGAGTCTACTGAAGTTGTCGCGCACGCACACTTTGTAGCCTACAAACTAATGTTTAAACTTTCTCGAAGCTGGAATCACTGTGTTTGAGGAGACAACAGCGCTCAGGACATCTATCACCCTCCAGAGAAGACCAAGTCTGTTGTACGGGCATATTTTGGGTATTTTAAGAATGCCGAAGGACAGCTGATAGAAGACAGTTATCCTGTTTGCAGAACGTGCAGGAAAAATGTGTCTGCTAAAGGCAGCAATACTTCGAACCTCATGAGTCATCTGCGTGACCCTCACCCACAACTCTATAGCCAATGCAAAGTTAACGTTAACGCTTTAGCTGAAATGCATGATATGGGGACTTCAGGTTGAGGGAGAATGCAACCATTCGTCTGTCTATCCGTCTGTCAATAATATTAACATAAGCCCTATTGTGCAGCCGTAGCACCCACCACCAGCATATTAAAAATGCATGTAGCTGCTTACTTGCAGCTAATATTCAAAGCGAAACTGCTAAACTTTCATTGATGAAACTGTGAAACGGTGAAGTAAAGACACGGCTGGTAGATCAGCTGAATATGTGAAGCTAATAAGGACACCTCAGTTACTATATACCCCAGGGGGGCCCCTAGCCCAAAACAAGTTGCAACGCTTATCAACAATAAAGTTTAATTTGTCGATTTCATAGGGCTCACATTCTCTGATCCTCTGACTACAAGGGCCCCTGACCCTCTGACGTTTGGCTACCAAGGGCCCTTGTATGGGGGGCGGGTGCTTTCAGGGGGCCCTCTGGCTGCCCGGGCCCCCAGCCATGCTATAGGAACTTTAATGAAAACAGGTGAGGGGTGGCAGTTTTGTGACTTCTGACTACCAGGGGGGCTCTGATCTCTGGCTAGCAGAAGTCCTAGGGAGGAGGGGGGCATACTTTTAGAGGGCCCTCTGATTATGGGGGCCCCTACCAGGGGGCCCTAGGGAGGAGGGTGTACCTTTAGAGGGCGATCTGATTACGAGGGCCCCTACCATGGGGCCCCTGGCTTCTGGGTGGGGGGTGTGTGTTTACAGGCTTACAGAGGGCCCTCTGACTAGGGAGCAGTGGCACATTGGGTTGGAAGCGGTTTAGCATCTGTGCAGTCCATCAACAATATATATTTCTCTGTTTCAAAGAGCCCACTGAGTGCCCCCCAGACCTTTGACTACAAGGGCTGCTGACCCTTCTAAGGGCGTACTTACACTACGCAAGTAACACACCCAAGTGCACTTGACCACCAATGTGTGGTTCGTTTGACCAGTGTGATCACTCTGTTCTGTATATGGTGCAAAGGTGGACTATGGCATGGCTCAGCTGGACACGGTACACATGTAAAGTGATTGCTAACCGTGCCCCAACATGGCTCTCAAACATGACATCAATAACGACACTCCAAATAATAAATATTTAAATTAATTTAAAAAAAGTTGATGTTAATAACAGGGTTTTTTTTTTTCCAACACATTGGAGAACTTGCAATACTTTACTTTTCTTATAGTAACAACCAGGGCTGCTGAATAGAAATGGGGTGATTAACAAAAGTGCTTTGATCCAGAGCATATGAAATATATGACATTCAAACTGCATGATCAGTCTGCACTGTTGAGTAAAACTGGACCAGTTCTAATATTTTCTGACTTGTGTCTGATGTTTTTTTCACTCAATGCCAGAACTAGCTTGTTAGCTAACTTTGTTAACTATCTGGATTAACATACAAAGACAGTCCCAACCACAGATTCTAGAACTCTTTGCCTCAACCGTGCTCCAGTATGGATCAATAAAATGCAGCATGAGTGCAGACCAGGGAAGGGGGGCAACTGTGCACCGGTACAGTACGGGTTTACCATAGCCCCTCAACCTCCACACAAAGACAGCATTCATTTTTGGTAGTAGACAGTGGCAACCCCTCCCCCACTTTCTCTCAGGCTGTTGCAAAATTAGGGCTAGCTATTGACAGGTGATTTATTTGTACATAATTATTTTCCTTTTTGAACTTTTTGACCAAATATCTGCAGACCTAAATGTTATTTATATTGTGCACATGATGACTTGAAGTGGGAACAGTAACATTAAATTGTATTACCCCCTCTAGCTGCATAAAAAGTCCACAAAGTTTCATAGCAAATTATTTTCCAAATGTATCAAAATCTCCCTCCCTCCTCCCTTTAGAGCGTGACACATGCAGGCAATATGAAAGGGCGCAACGTGGTCTTTTCTTTCAATCCCTGTTATAGTATGACTTCTTGCTAAGTCCTAGATGGCATGAAATAAAAGAACGAAAGTTGACGTAAAGAAAGTAGATCTGAAATCGCAGATCTTAACTAAGTAAGACTTTTATAGTATGGGCCGGCAAGACGTCAGAAGGTTGGATCACACAGCTAACAACATTTACTGTAGCCACGAAGATTTAAGGTAGGACAATAGGGCTTCCGTTTTCATTTGCCCGCCGTGGCACTAGTTAGCAAGAAATGCACAATGAATATTATTTTGGCCGCGTCATATGTCATGTAGAGTCTATTTGTTGTAGCACTATCATCACATTTATAGTATCAAAGACTTGCCTCTGGCAAGCTAACGCCCTCCCAGCGCTCAACTACATGAGCGCACTTCTCTTGACAACCCACATGTAAACCTGCCGTTTAGCTAGTAGTTATTTGCTTAGTAAATACGGGATGGGGTGGGTAGTATTTCTGATTGCGCTTACTTGACAATTTAAATCTGTGTTGACGTATTTGAATTTACTTTGTTGCTGGCCGTGTGCATAGTATGACAGCCAGTGTCTTTCTTAGTGGCTTAATGTAGCCTATCAGGCTGTAATTGTCTTCTTTACGTTCGAAATAGCATACTCTGGATGGTTCAAATAATGTTTATTATGGTGCGATGTGGTTGTGCTTAAGCTATCCATTCACTACGCCAGTCGTGCTCAAATTTAAGCAGCAACATATTTCTTGCTGTCCTCAATTGATTAGCATAGGATTTTGTTGTGTTTTTGACAGTTGTTTTTGCGATTTTTTTTTGGGGGGGGGGGGGGGGGTTCACGAACGCTTTGCCCAGGGGCCCATACCCCTCTTAATCCGTCCCTGAGTACAATCAACTTGTTTGGACTTTCATCATGGCGGCAACGAGAAACAACTGCAAACTACTGCATGTAAGAACAGTTTTTTTTTTTTTTTTTAAGTCTACTGGCACAAAAACTACACCCTCAAATATCCCACTGTCTGCTAACAGTTAGACCAAATCATACTAAAAAAGCAATGTGACAGCAAGGCAATTCCACTGGACTTGGTACATTAAGATGCCAAAATGAGCTATAGCCTACTTGTCAACTCTGGCAAAACATCACACATGTTTAACTTTCAGAACCATCCTCATGACCAAATTCTGACCAGTACAAACACAGCTACTTTTTGAGCAAGCATAGCTGGCTGCTCTAAAAATTTCACAGCAGATCTCACAGGACCCTAGTCTTGGTAAGTCCAAGATCATTCAAACAAGTCCTAAAATGGCTTGTAAAACAAGACCATGCGTGTCACATGTGCATTTTATTTTTAGCCAATTCACCCTTATATGACTTTTAAAAGGATTGCTTAAAGTACTTTCCCAGTTCAACAGTCATATTCTCTTTACAATTTTTAAAATAATATTAATTTATTTTAGCCAACATTTTAATTGAAGTATTTTTAAAATTTTAACTCTTGGTCTGAAACACAAACCGCATCATCAATTATCCATATACCTGCAGAAATATCAGTATCTCTACAACTGCATACAGGACAGTAAGAATTGGCTTGACGTGTTTACCATCATAATGATGTAAAGAAGATGAGCACAAGGTATACAACAATATAAGGCCTACATGAGTCTTGGGGCAGGACAAGTTTAGGAATGTCTACCATTTGTCTGGTGAAGACAAACAAGTAGCCTTCGCTGCCAGAAGAAGGCTAGGCATTCCTAATAGTTGACGTTTATCTTCAGTTTCCAGTGTCTACTTTACTGTACACTAAAAAGGTTGTATTTTCAGGATTGCAGCTTTTGTCAGGCTTACTTGTGACACTGCTAAACTCCTGTCGCAGTAAGTGGACTGCTTTGACATTTTGACACAGATAACGCCAACACAGTGGTCATTCCTTATTGAATTTTGCTTACACCAGGCTGAGGCATCTTTTATAGTAAAGAAATTAAGAAGACCGGATCAGAGCGGCGTGTAGGACTGACCTTACAGATGACATGTAGTACCAGCCAAGTTACAACGAGGAGTACCCTAAGGTAGCGTGTTGACAAATAGCACAAAATGTAGATTCCTAACAACCACCTCGCCAATTTACAGACAGTAGCCTTCATGAACACAAATATTACTGTTACATAAATGTTGTAATGTTGTTAGAACCAGGTGTTATTTGTCAAGTTGAATATGTAGCGACCTTCCCCATGACTCCAAATTATTCCGTTTGTGTCTAAAACGAAGGTGAATGAATGTCCTGTTAATTAAACTTTTGCATTTTATAATGATAAAACTTACGGATAAACTTACGTTTCGTTGCATTGATGAGGTTCTTCCCATCTTTGTATAGTTCTTTGATGAATCTGTTGGTTTTGTCTAATTCCGCTTCATGCGCCTTCACTTTCTCACGGAAAGTGGGACTGTCCAGGTAACACTCGCTGAACTCCAAAGGGTGTAATCCCATTTTTGGAGCTATGTAAGGCTAGCTAAAAGTAGCTAGCCGATAAATCTGAGACAAGCGCTGTTATAAAACCAAACAATCACGTTCGCATCAAAGAAAACGAGAAGGTAGAACTATATAACAAAGTTAGCCACCTAGCGCCGTCCACTTGGATATTCCTGGATCATAGACATAACGTTATGTCCTGAATCCATGGCGAGACCAAAGACCACTCCTGGAAAAAATCTCGACGGAAACGACACTTAAAACCTGAAAGGCCTACCACCTCCTTTAAAACAGTAATTCCGGTGTTACCAACGGCGAGAGACTGGTGCACTGTGCAAGAAATAAGTTCTTCAGTCAGTCATAGTCCACGTCGTAGCGATATCCCGTAGTAACTGGGTTGATAGGTGGTAGTGCTTGTCCCGTTTGCACGCGGGATTAGGTCCCTCGATGCAAAACGTGATGACGTGACACCAATGCCACGCTAGGTTCCCTGTATGCGCCGTGAACGCGAACACAACCAAAACGTCTTAATTTTTTAAAGGCATCATGTTAAAAGGTCATATGGTGTGCCCCCTTTTGTACAATTTACAGCGTTCTTTGATGTTTAGAGAGAGAGATTTTGGAGTGGGTTTTGGAGGGTAACTTTAAAATTGCTAATTTCAAGATATATTATTTGATAACTTTTTGTTGCCATCGTCTACAGATGATGTATACCAAATTTGGTGGGATTTGACACCCTATGACAAGTTAGTTCACTTTTACTTTTGTTGTTTTAAAGTTTTTGGGAAATTATTATGTGGGCTTGCTACCTACCAAAGCCCACATATTGTTATCCGACCGTTTATTATTATTATGATTTTTCAACACCCAGATTTTGCCTCCGCTACTAGTCCTCAGGCTTTCGAGATACAGACGCCGTTCAAACTCTAACTGTACGTTCACACCAAAAGCGACCAAAAGCGACCAAAGCGACGGAAGTCATTAGGCGCTTTCACACTTCACGACACGGGGTGGCGACACAGTACGACACGCTAATTTAACCGGGGATGGCAACGTGAATGCACGGCGTGTTTTTGAACCCTCTTCTGAAAAGGTGGGTTGAGGAGGCGTAGCCCAGTGGCACTGTAACATTACGCCACGCATATTGCTGGGCGTGTACAATGACGCGAATGACCCTTGCATCGTAGTAAATACACCTGTCTGCAAAGTTTTCATTCAGTTTTTTAAAACAATCATGGCGAGACGCACAGAGTTGTTGCTGGCTCTTTGCACAACCATTCAAGGGCAAATGACATGGTACTGTACTGCACCTGGATGCTTACATGGGATTGCAAATATATGCAAAGAATACATTTGATGCCGATTTACTGTAGCTATTTGTACACGGCACCATCAGGTGAACTATAGCGCTATCATTAAATAATTTACTCTATCCACACATTTTCGCCCACGTCGAAAAAGCCCACAACACTTAGGGTGAAGATGCACTGGGCTACAGCAAGGTACTGCCTGTCAAAACAGTTTTATTAATAAATGTTGTGTACACTTACAAAGTTCTCAGTGCCTCGTTTTTAATGTCAGGGCCTTTGTTGTACTACCGATGGAGTGTGGAGTTTCTTCTAGCTGTTTTAATGGTTTAAAAATAGCGTAGTTGTGATGCTTCGTCTAAGGGCACCTACCACTTCCATTGTTAGCCTTCTGGGACAAACGATAAAAAATAGCTAAACTCTGAATGCAACAGGCGAAATCAATTTTGCTCCTCAGTACACATACCAACTCGGTATGATGTTTTAACATGCCATTTTTCATTTTACACCGAAGTTCTCCTTTAACAATAAATGCGTTTGTCACATTGCGGGTGCATTTCAGAGGCGGAGCATGCCACGAAGCCCTATTGTTTCTGCTTTGTTTATTATTAGGGCCCGAGCACCGGAGGTGCGAAGCCCTATTGTTTCTGTAAGGATTATTATTATTATTATTATTATTATTATTATTTGTCTTATTCCGTGCTGTTGGGCCTTTTTTTAGGTGGTTGCCATGTATGAAAACTTATTAAATTTGTCACACTCGTCAGAAATTCTCCCCACTACTCAGCGACAAAGACCCAGGCTCGTGGTTGGCATACAGTTTGAGGTACATGTGCGAAATTTGGTAGGGGTGTGTATCTCACTAAGATGAACAAATATGGTCGATACAATGCCATGGCCACACCCAACAGGGAGCGAGATATTTGGACTTTTGTGTGATATGCCATACAATGGAATTTAACGCACTCCTTCTAAACCGTACAACAGATTTGTGTCAGTTTTGGTATACATGATCTCAAGATGTTGTAGATGTTAAGTTGTAAAGGGATAACGAAATACCAGTTTAATGAATTTAGGTATCCATTTATAAGAACAGGAAATGTGTCATAAATTCATTATGCAGTATTTGGAAAGAGTGACACTTCACAGGTTATTGTGTACTGTGACTATGAACATATTTATGTGAGTGAAATGGCAGTCTGGCATAGCGCCACCATATGGTAGCAGGATAAAATGTTTGAAGATGTGGTAAAGGTACATGGTACATTAGATTCATGTGAGATTTAGTGTACATGTGAATGTGAATGTGGTGTAAATGTTAAATTATGACTGGTTGTCAGGCTGACATTAGCCATTTTTAAATAAATTGGCATATATTGACATGTGCGCCTATTTACAGTCAGGCACATCCACAGGCACCAAAACTTCTCCAGACCAAGACAGACCCCACCCACCGGTCCAATCCTGGCTGGAAGGCTTATGCTGCGTCCGAAACCTTAGTAGTAGTTCTATGCAGTGCTTACCACTTGACCGTTACAGTAGTAGCTTCTACGTAGAAAACTTGCCAGTAGCAGGTACAATTTGGACCTACTACAACACTGCCATCTTGCCCGTCCTCTGACCTGGATGTTTACGTCAACGTCATGATTTTGCCAGCTTGTAGCAAAGGGTTAGCTACCACCTCTAGTTAGTCATGCAGTCATGGCTATCTATGCTGCAGTCTCATTTTGTCAGATAAACGTAACGGTTGTGTGCATTGGTGACGTGAACAACTATTTACATGGCTTTTATTTAGTGAAGTGCACATTTGTACACCGTCAGACAAGCGACCGGTGTCTCCGTCATCTTGGTTACTTTTGTCGAATGGGAAGTTTTAGGTTCTTCTTCTACGGTTTTCAACCTGCCGGTGACTTCTGGGATAGCATAGTGTAGTTAATTTGCACACTGCAAAATACTACTGGAAATAGCAAGCCATCCGGGTACTTTTGGCCCGGTTTCACCTACTACTGAAAGCCTACTAAGGTATTCGGATGTTCTAGATCACGCCTTCCTCATTTTTGGCTACTATGCAGGCGGCTAGTAAGGGTATTCGGATGCATGGTTAGTTTTTGATATTTCAAATTGCTGTGGTCATGTATTTACTATATGTTACTAGTAAACTATGAAATATTGCTTCACTTAGTGAAAGGAAACGAATAGCATACAACGGTTAGGAACTGGCATAATGTGTCTTGTAGTTGAAGGTTTGCTTAGTTGGGCTCAAAGGATTCTTGTCAGAAACTATTAGCAGTTAGCTTGCTTGCTAACTGACCATTGTTATACATTCTGTTTTATTTTTGTCTGTTTCGGAGTTGGATAATTTCATTCTGTGTGTGAGTGGAGAAGGCGGTAGCTCTTACAAACACCGCAGCATGATTCTCCGCCTCGCTGACAGACAGCTGTTTAAGTGCAGCCCACAGCGGCGTGACATTTGTAACTTCGGAAGCATGCCTTGATGACAATATGTAGGTTTCCAACCACTTTATTTGCATTAATGAAAAATCAGCTCAGGAATATGCACATCAACATGTGTTTCCAACAACTATGTAATGTGAATAAAAATGGAAATCAGTCTAATGACACCAAATCTGGACTATAACACACTAAATAACTATAGACCAATCTCCAACCTCCCATTTATAAGCAAAATACTTGAAAAGGCTGTCTTCATACAGCTCAACCAATTCCTTAATGAAAACGACATCCTAGAAAAATTCCAATCAGGCTTTAGAGCAAATCATAGTACAGAGACTGCTTTAACCAAAATAGTAAACGACCTCAGACTCAGTACAGCCACAAATAAAAAACCTCTGCCCTAGTCCTCTTGGACCTAAGTGCCGCCTTTGACACAATTGATCACAACATACTACTACATCATCTCAAAACTTGGGTGGGCCTCTCAGGCCATGTACTAAAATGGCTTGAGTCATACATCACCGGAAGACAATTCTATATTAGTTTAGGAGATCATATATCTAAAAATCACGACGTACCCTTCGGTGTTGCTCAAGGCAGCTGTCTTGGCCCCCTCCTTTTCTCATTATACATGCTACCGCTGGGCAACATAATCAAAAAAACATAATATAGACTTTCATAGTTATGCCGATGATACACAACTTTATATCTCAGTTGAGCCAAACAAAACCACAGCTCTACAGTCTTTAACCTCCTGTTTGTCAGCTGTCACGCATTGGATGAGCAATAACTTTCTAAAATTAAACGAAAGCAAAACTGAACTACTACTTATTGGCCCTAAAGACAAACGGGAAGCTCTCCTCCCCAGTCTAGGCAACCTAAACCAATATGTCAGAGAACAGGTAACTAGCCTAGGTGTCATCCTTGACTCTGACCTAAGCCTTAAACCACACATCAACAAAGTTACTAAAACAGCATACTTCCATCTAAGAAATATTGCAAAAGTTCGCCCCTTCTTGACCAAGCCAGACGCTGAAAAACTTGTTCACGCATTTATTACAAGTAGATTAGACTACTGCAATGCCTTGTTTACAGGCCTCCCAAAAAAATCAATTGAAAAACTACAGTTTATTCAAAACTCGGCTGCAAGATTACTAACAAAAACAAGAAAGATGGAGCATATTACTCCTGTACTGGCCGAACTACACTGGCTACCTGTATCCTATAGAATTGACTTCAAAGTACTACTACTGGTATTTAAAGCTGTAAATGGCCTTGCCCCATGCTATATTGCTGACGCATTATCCTCTTACACCCCTGCACGAGCCCTTAGATCCACTGATGCCGGTCTCCTGAGGATTCCAGACGCACCATCCAAAAGGATCGGAGAATCGGCCTTCTCATACTACGCCCCAAAGAGATGGAATGCCCTACCACAGCACATCAGAGAAGCAGAATCCATCGACATCTTCAAGCGACAACTAAAGACCAACCTATTCAACCATGCCTATACCTAACTACTCAGACCAAAGTCCCTTCAGCCAGACTCCTCCGCCCAGACCAAAGGCCCTTCAAACAGTCACAGACTTCCCGTTACCAGCCCCGGCAGATGGGCTTTCCTGGGAGACGTGGTTCTGCCTGAGGTTTCTTCCTAGAAAAACAGGGTGTTTTACTCACTGATTTCTGAGGTTTCTTCCTGAATTCATACAAATCAAACAAAGAGGGAGTTTTTCCTCACCCCTGTTGCTCCCTGGGGACACTAACAACCGACTGCGCCTAAATGAACTTTTCTCGTCTAGTGCCACTGGTCTGCAAAGACTGGCGACCTATGTTCACATAAGAGCCCACATTACCGGGCTTGCATAGCTCTAGCGCCACTGGACTACAAAGATTGCTGACTAGGGCCTACAAGGACTGCCTACCTGTGTTCATGCAAGAGTCAGTCTGCTACTGTATTTATCTGCTCCGACACCACTGAACCGCAAGAAATGTTGTCTTGTAACAACCCTGCTAAACTGTAAAGCACTTTGAGCTGCATCTTGCATGTATGAACTGTGCTATACAAGTAAAGTTTATTATTATTATTATTATTATTATTATTATTAATGACGTTACGTGTTGATCAGTGGCATAGTGTGGATAATCATGCAGGAAAACAAGCAACATAACTCATGGTCACATCACGTTGAGCTAGCTCGTCACACCTCCTCCCCTAGTGTTGCCGGATCGCTACTACAGGTGGGCGTTCTCAGAAGTGTACAGAAAGTGCTGTTGAAAGACCACAGCACAACATGCATGTCTGCGTGTGGCATGTGTCCTGAATTGTAAGTCGCTTTGGATAAAAACGTGTAAAAAGTCTAATGTAATGTAATGTAAAAATATGCTGCGTCTACATAGCACTTTCTTGCAGTTAACAGTGCCCCCAAATCTGCTGAAATCAAACCAGTATCCCTCCAGTTGCTGGTCAACTTCTTTACCTCCATAGAAACTGTACACTGTCGGTGTACTTAGATTTTCTACAGCATAGAAATAGAAACTGTAATAATAATAAAACAACAGTTTTCTTTTCTTGAGAAAAGTGCACATGCACGAGAACTAATTTCGTCATGGCAGTACCTCGCTTGTGAACTACTCTTATTGGATAATGCAGCCGCATTCGCCGGACTAATTTGCATAAAGTTCAACAGAGCCCAAAGAACTTATAATAACAATATTCCACAATGTAACAAGGTTATATATAACCTCTTTGGCAGAGCCCAACTTCTTTACGCGCCGCAGCTGTCCGAGCCGCCGCGCCGGAATCCCGATAGGCTTTGCGAGGACGGCCATAACGACTTGACGGACTCCGTTGGAAATGAATTGAATGCGTGCAACGTGACAAATCGGACATGATAGTGGACAAGCACTCAGCGGTGATCCACTTGCTCCATCACGTTCACTGTGCTGCACGCATTCAATTAATTTTCAATTGAGTCCGGCACGTCCTCACGGCTGCTCCCGCAAAGGTTGTCGGGAATGTGACACGGCCGTTTGGATAGCTCCGGCACGTCAAGAAGTTGGGCTCTGCTCAACTTTATGCAAATTTATCCATCGAACGCGTCTGCGTTATCCAATAAAAGTAGACCACACGAAGATATCCCATGACACCCGCGGTTCTCGTGAAGGTGTATTTATCTTGTTACAGTTATCGTCTGGTAGGTTTTATGTGTGTGTGCATGTAACAAAACAGTAAACATGTGTAAAGTTTGGTAAGGGCACAGTCGTCAGCTATTATGGTTTGCTAGCTTGCTATATCGATAGATACAGGTAGACAGATAGCCTCGTAGATTCCAAAGACACGCCCATACCCAAACATTTTGAAAATGTACATGCAGTCCCTATCCGGCAACACAAGGGGAGGCAGTACGTTTTCATAACGGACCAGACGGAGCAAGTGGATTTGTACCGACTGTCACGGTACAAATACACTTGCTGCGTCTGGTCTGTCATAAAAACGTACTGCCTCCCCTTTGTGTTGCCGGATAGGGACTGCATGTACATTTGGCAGGGCATATACTGGTTGTTGGTAATAGACGCCATTTAATATAATGTAACATTTTATCTGAATCCCTTTCGCTGTTTCCCCACTGTTGGCCATAAACTCACAGCAGTCTGTAGGACTGTTCAGTTGCATGTATTCAGCTTTGAGTAGTGCCACTCGGTGCAAATGCAATTCTTTTCCTTAAAACCTCTTTCTATGTCTCACTACTAGTAACTGGCACTGGTCTGCCATATAATTTCAGTTTAAGTTGTTGGTGATATGGGAGTTTGGTATGATTTCATTCTGTCAAGGAGGTAAAGGCCTCCTATTAACAGTTTTTTGTATTAATACTTGGTTCAATAAATGATGTTAAGTTTACAAATGTTGTGCATCCAGTTATTTTTAATGTGACATTTTAGCATGCGAATGATGGGGAAAATGTGTATATCTGCCCTATACACTCATACTTCCGGTGCTAATAAAAAGTATTTTTGTGCTTTTTTGAAGTGTACTTAAAATAGATGTGATAAAGTTGGAGTCAAACTAATTTCTTTTTCAGCCATACTTGAGGTGGGTTATAAAGCTACTTGGCAAACCTGTGCTCACCTGAAAATATATTACAGCTATGTTGTCAACAGATCTGTCAACAGCTAAATACTTATACTGGTAATGAATGGCTTTTACAAACATGAAAAAATGAAAGACTGGCTGGAGGTTAACACCTCCTTGGAATGCATTTCACCATTTATGTAATTTAAACTCTCCTTTTCTTCACCTGCTATTATACACTGCTAATCTCTGTGATGCCTGAACTTTAATTTTATAAATGAACCACATAGGGCAAACTTGTCACATGTAAAACTATTAATTCAATGCATTATTACCATGCAAAGCAACTACATATGTACAGCATTCACTGTGGATATACCTATGGTAATGTGCTTCTGGAAAGATGAACTTATAGTGCCCTTCCTATATGTTTAGTTGGCTAAAAAGCTACTGCATTATCATGGAAAATATGCAGCTAAATATGACACAGATTTGTCTTAATAACACTAATCAATCCAGTTCAGCATTCTCTAGCTGTACTTGTACACAATAATGACATGCTTTTAAACTGTACTTACAACACACTGCTTATTCAATACAAATGACTTGGAATCATGTTCAGCTCATGCTTGCCTGATCAGCATAATAGTGAACTTGCGGTTTGAAAAACCTGTTACCATTTTTGCACACTCATTATGATGCACATGTACTGAAGTCTTGCTTTAGTGATGCTTCGGAACACTCCATGTCAACTTGAATAAACCAAAAATAGCATACCTTGAACTAAGTACATCCCTAAGAAGTACACTTACACTATAATTCTTTACCTGTTATTTAGCTTAACTTCATCGTCCCACTTAGTCTTTTCTCCTACAGCAGTATTCCTCTACATTGCACAGATAACTCCAACAAGCCATCGCTATCTCAATTAAGTTGCACTGTGCTCCCAAAATTCAGTAAAATAGATTGATACATACATACAATATATAATATAAATTACAATAAAATGTATACAAAACTATAGAAACTATACAAAGTATACACACAGTACTGGCTGTAGTGCAATACACAAAACAATAAATACAAAGGTACAATAACCACCTAATCTGCAGTAACTAAATAAAGTACCAAATAATAATAAGCAGTAATCAACTAGCCAGCACAGTGAACAAATACCTTACAATACACAATTAACAACTCAAGTGCAAAATTGTCCCTTTACCACATGTAATTACAAACTGTGATAGCATATCATACAAAACAACTGTACCTAGCCTCACAGCAGCACAGTTGGACAAGTCTAAGGGACAACATACTCCAATCTGTACAACAGTGTCATGTACAGGGTGCTTACCATTTCTCCCTCCACCTACACCACCTCCCCACTGACCCATACTGACTGTCAACACATGTTCTTCCACCTGAAGTCTGTCACCATTTCCCTTCTTTTAAAAACATTCAGCCTCAGATCACTCAATTCAAACCACCACAAGGTGTTGTCCACCAGTGTCCAGTGCTTAACCTCACCCCCACTGGAAAACTCATATAATTTAGCATGCAAATATCAGATCTTCACAATAAATTATGCGGACACATCTTTCCACTTCACATTTTTCCCTAAACACATCTCCTTTACATTGCAAAAATGGCACTGCCACATAATATCTATGTCACTTACGTTGCAATGTATTCCCAGTGTACAAAATAAAACTTGCATACACATTTCATATCTTTACAGTAAATCCGTTTGTCACGTTGCGGGTGCATTTTAGAGGGGAGGCATGGCACGCCCCTGGTGCGAGGGCCCGTCATTGCCGCTTGCGGCTATATTTGTAATTGTGTTTTAAAGTCCAATCAATATTTCTACTCAAACAAGTGGAGTTCATATTACATAAGCATGTGTCATTTTTTACAATAATTATGAATTCTGAGTAAACTGTACTTTTTTGGCCTCTTATACAATACAGGGTATTGTTGTAGATCAACTGCACTGTACAAATGAAAAACAAATGTAGTAGGTAACATTAGCCACACTGGTAATGTAATGGCACCAAGAACGTAGGCAATGTTGCTGCCAGACAGCTAATGCAAGTTGATGAGTTGAGCATGTAATTTATTGGCGGTCGTCGGGTCTTCTGTCATCTCATTATTGAGCCTTTCCCAAGTGCTTTTTTTTCTCTTTTAAGCTTGTAAACTCAGCCATCAATTGAACAGTAGGCCAGCTGGGAAGAGGCATAGACAGAAAGTGTAAATAAAGTCAAACAAACGTTTTTTTTTTTTATGTTTATATTTAATGTGACACTGAGCTGATATGTCTTCTTTACTCTGTTGCTTCCAGACAGCCAAAGTTGAGCTGAGAGAGTAAAGCAGCTAACCACACTGTTATGGTTTGTAGGTATACAAACCGACTAAACTAAATGAACTGTATTTTAAATAACACCGTAATAGTAAAGACGCAGCATTCACGGGTATGTCTTCTCCATCATTTTACTTCGGAACTCTCTACACTTCCTGTCCAGTATACCATAGAGGTATGGAACATACGTACAGTTTCTCTATTATGCACAACAGCACATAGCAGGTATTGTATGGTATACTATCGCCATCTACTGGCCAAGAACATTAAGGACACAACATTCCCCTCTTACTTAAAAGAATAATCCTCAGTATGATTACAACAAAAACAGTTAATGCAATGACACTTAACAGCAATGTAACTGTTGCTAATAGCAAATTTACCTTTCCATATGAGATTAAGAAACATTTAAACTGAAATCAAGATTCGTAACTATCA
Organism: Coilia nasus; assembly: GCA_027475355.1. Lineage (NCBI taxonomy): Eukaryota > Metazoa > Chordata > Actinopteri > Clupeiformes > Engraulidae > Coilia > Coilia nasus. Next base: position 6,918,644 of record CM050221.1, read on the forward strand.
ATGTGTAGTAGTAATGTCAGAAGTCTAATAGGAACATCATTACCGGCTATGTATATGTGATATGTGTGTGTGTGTGTGTACGCTTAAGTGACCTAGTCCTCAAGCCAAGCAGGCTCCCTTCTCACTCTCACAGGTCTGGGCATTCCAGATTGTTGGACCTGTACTGGCTCTGTCTCAGGATCAGGACAGGTCTCTTGGCCTTAGATCCGGTGCTGGTTTGAGAGTGTCTGTAGTAGCTTGGGCATGGTATTGAGCAAGACGTGAGACGTGCCATTTCTTTCCATCTGACAGAAGGTAAGTGCTTGGACTCACTTTTTGTCTCACCAGCAGGGGAACGAAGTAGCGGGGGTGTGCCTTTGGCACATGAAAGGGCTTCCGGACACGCACTCTGTCCCCTTCTTGGAAAACAGAAGTGCGAGCTCTCCGCCGGGAGTCAGTGTAGTGTTTCATGTGAGCTTGCCTAGAGGTAACTCTCTTTCGAAGCTCATCAGTGTCAATGATTGTTGGCGGTGGAGCAAGGACATGAAGGCGTGTGCGCATTTTTCTGCCATGTAGTAACTCAAAAGGTGACAGTCCCGTGGCAGCATGTGGAGTGGCACGGTACACTTGTAGAGACTCTCACTGTAGCTTTCCAAGGTGTCTTTTGCAGGATGGCAGACTGAATGGAAGATCTCAGCACACGATGGAACCGTTTAATGGCTCCATTTGCTGCAGGGTGGTAGACTGCTGTACGGATGTGTTGAATGTCCCTATCCTTCAGGAATGTTGCAAACTCTGTAGATATGAATTGGGGACCATTGTCGGATACAATGTGTGTTGGATTGCCCAATCTGCTAAACACTGTTGTGAGAAAAGTAATAACGTTGGCTGTAGAAGCAGAGGCTGAGAAAGCGACCTCAGGCCACTTAGTGTGATAGTCAATGAGTGTCAGTGCGAAATGGCAGTCTGGAGAGGCATTCTCAAATGGGCCCACCACATCAACTCCAAGCTTTTCCCAAGGCTGTGCAGGAAACTCTACAGGTAGCAAAGGAGCAGCAGCGGGGGCAGCAGACTTATCCATGGACTGACATATGTAGCAGTTTTGGATCTGTGTATTCACAAAGTTATCCATACCTGGCCACCAGCAGACTTCACGGAGACGGTTCTCACTACGCCTTGATGCCCTTCGTGAGCAAGATCAACGAGGGTGTCACGCATGGTGACAGGAGGAATGAGCCGTAGGCCTCGAAAGACGAAGTCGTCTTGGACGGACGATTCATGACGCAGTTTATAGTATGGGCGCGTGAATGTACTCACAGCAGCAAGAGAAGAAGGCCAACCATCCGTGTTTTGGGCACGCAGTGCACATAGCTCAGGACATGAAGCAGACGCTGCAGCAAACTCAGCAGGAGAGATGGCAGACCAGTGATCAGCAGACAGCATGGCAACAAACTCAGGTTCAATTTCCTGTTCAGCAGCAGCAGCAGGCAGAGGCAGACGGGAGAGACAGTCCGCAGTGTTGTTCTGTTTACCAGGCAGGTAGGCAACATTGTAAGAGAAGCAGAGTAGGCGCGCAGCCCAGCGCGCAATACGCATGCCAGCACGGTCAACTCCTTTGGTGGTCAGGAGGGTAGTCAGAGCCTGGTGGTCAGTGCGTAAGGTGAAGTTTCGGCCCCACAAGTATGTTCACCATTTCTCCACAGCCCACACACATCCCAGGCTTCTTTCTCAACAGTTGAGTATTTGCGTTCCGCAGGAGTGAGTGTTCTGGAGGCAAACGCAACTACACGCTCAGTGCTGTTGGGTTGAATCTGGGAGAGCACAGCACCAAGGCCGTAGTCGGAGGCATCAGTGGAGACAATGGTAGGAAAAGAGCTAAGGCTGGACTCTCTACCAAGAGCCTTTTCACAGTCTCAAAACTTTTCTGTGCATCTTCTGACCAACTGAAGCCACTGTCTTGACGAATGCAGTTGCGTAGAGACTCAACGACAGTTGCAAAGTTGGGGATGAACTTATTATACCACGACAGGAGACCCAAAAATGAGCGTAGCTTGCTTGCATCAGTAGGGGCTGGAGCATGTAAAACAGCAGAGATGTGTTCATCATCTGGCTGAATGCCATTTGCGGTCACTGTATGTCCAAGGAAACACAGACTGGACTTGTTGAAGTGACATTTGGAAGGATTAAGTTGTAGACCTGCATCCTCCAAGCGTTGCAGGACAGCTCTCAAGTTTGCGTCATGACTGGCTTGGGTATCGCCCCACAAAATCACATCATCCAGGTAATTTGCAACATTTGGCAGTCCTTTAAGAATTGTTGCGAGCATCTTCTGAAAGGCAGAGGGGGCTGAAAGGAAGAGAGAAGACTGGCATTTTGCAGAATTCCAGAATGCAGCCAAAACAGGGATCAGAGCACGGAAGTAAGTCACTAGTTTAACTGTAGGAGGCAGCAATTTCTCATGTTTGAAGTGTTTGTTGTAAACGCATTTTGGCAGGATGGACACAGAGGAGCCTGAATCCACTGTGAGCTCAACAGGCACCGTAGCAGTAGTTGTGGTCTCAATTTCAACTGTGCATTTTATCTTATCAGCTGTAGTGGCGTCTTGCAAATAAAGGATCTGCACTTCTAGCATGTCGATTTCGCGCACAGAGCGCGTTGGAGCAGAACGGCATACTTACAGTTCTTGCACTTTACTGAAGAAGCAGGGCAGGAGGCATCGTTGGCAAGGTGTTGGTCTGACCCACAGCGGTAGCAAGTACGGTTGGACGGATGCGAAGTCACAGGAGAAGCAGTGGAACGAGGAGCGGCAGCAACAGCAGAAGATGGTTTCGCAGAGGGCTTGCGGCGGTGGCGGTAACGGTGCCTGTCCACTATCGCGGCGCGTTGAGATAGCTTGCCGCACCGCCTCCCCTTGTGTTGCCGGATCGCTACTACAGGTAGGCGTGTACAGAAAGTGCTGTTGAAAGACCACAGCTCAACATTAGCATGTCTGTGTGTGGCTTGTGTCCTCTATTGTAAGTCGCGTTGATTAAAAACATGTAAAAAGTCTAATGTAATGTAATGTAAAAATGGGCTGTGTCTACATAGCACGTTCTTGCAGTTAACATCGCCCCCAAATCTGCTGGAATCAAACCAGTATCCCTCCATTTGCTGGTCGACTTCTTTACCTCCAGAGAAACTACACTGTCGGTGTACTTAGATTTTCTATAGCATACAATTTCACTCATATCACCAATAGAAACTGTAATAATAATAAAACAACAGTTTTCTTTTCTCGAGAAAGGTGCATATTCACGAGAACTGATTTCGTCATGACAATACCTCGCTTGTGATCTACTTTCATTGGATAACGCGGGCGCGTCCGCCGGAATAATTTGCATAAAGTTGAGCAGAGCCCAACTTCTTGACGCGCCGCAACTGTCCGAGCCGCCGCACCGGAATCCCGATAGGCTTTGCGAGGACGGCCATACTGACTTGACGGACTCCATTGGAAATGAATAGAATGCGTGCAGCGCGGCTTGACGCGCCGCGATAGTGGACAGGCACGTTACGGTGCCTGTCCACTATCGCGGCGCGTTGAGATAGCTTGCCGCACCGCCTCCCCTTGTGTTGCCGGATCGCTACTACAGGTAGGCGTGTACCGAAAGTGCTGTTGAAAGACCACAGCTCAACATTAGCATGTCTGTGTGTGGCTTGTGTCCTCTATTGTAAGTCGCGTTGATTAAAAACATGTAAAAAGTCTAATGTAATGTAATGTGAAAATGGGCTGTGTCTACATAGCACGTTCTTGCAGTTAACATCGCCCCCAAATCTGCTGGAATCAAACCAGTATCCTTCCATTTGCTGGTTGACTTCTTTACCTCCAGAGAAACTACACTGTCGGTGTACTTAGATTTTCTACAGCATACAATTTCACTCATATCACCAATAGAAACTGTAATAATAATAAAACAACAGTTTTCTTTTCTCGAGAAAGGTGCATATTCACGAGAACTGATTTCGTCATGACAATACCTCGCTTGTGATCTACTTTCATTGGATAACGCGGGCGCGTCCGCCGGAATAATTTGCATAAAGTTGAGCAGAGCCCAACTTCTTGACGCGCCGCAACTGTCCGAGCTGCCGCGCCGGAATCCCGATAGGCTTTGCGAGGACGGGCATACTGACTTGACGGACTCCATTGGAAATGAATTGAATGCGTGCAGCGCGGCTTGACGCGCCGCGATAGTGGACAGGCACGTTACGCTCAAAATACATGCAAGCGGGCGAAGCGGAACGTTCCATTCTTTTCAGTTGGGAGGCGGCAGTTGGTGACGTAGATCAGCGAGGCGGGCGAGGCGGGCGAAAAAGTTGAGCTCTGCTGAACTTTATGCAAATGAGGAGCGGCGTTTGCCAAGCGGTAACCAATGCCATCGTTTCAAATGACTTTTCAGTTGGAAGGCGGCAAGTGGAGAGATAAACATTTAAAAATGGACGTACATAAAATTTGAAACAGTGCCGTGGTTAACATTATATTGACATACCAGAAGCAAAAAAATCATTACCATTCAGAATTCTTTAGCCTTTTAAACTTCATATCTCTTCAACTGACGTTCGGTACACGCCCACTCAAAGCGGAGCAAGCGGAGAGAAAGCGGTACATTTCGCTTGCATGTATTTTGGGCGTAAGTCGGAGCAGCAGACACGGCCCACACAGGCGTCGAGCCATCAGCGGCCATACGCCTAGACTGCTCACCAGCAGCTTCAATCTGGGTGGCGAGGTTTATTGCTTTTTGTAATGTTAAGTTTGGTTCAAGAAGTAGTCTTTCGCGTATGCGAGGATTTCTTATGTATTCCACCAGCTGATCGCGCAGCATTTCATCAGCGTTTGCACCAAACTCGCAGGTCGAGGCTAGGTCTCGCAGAGCAGCAACATACTGTAGCACTGATTCATGCGGAGCTTGAGCCCGCTTTCGAAAAGCATGGCGTTCTGCCACTACATTCCGTCGGGGAGTAAAGTAAGCATCTAGCGCAGCATATGTATGTCTAAGAGTAGTACCTGTCTCTGGCAACGTGTAAAACAGTCTCTGACCCACAGTTCCCAGGCAATGAAGGAGAAGTGCACGCTTGCGAGCGTCCGACCATTCATTTTCACTGGTCGCCACTACTAGCAGATAGAACATCTTCCTCCACGTGTTGAAAGGCAATGCAGGTTCACCGGGACTTTGCAAAAACGGTGTCGAAAAGGGTGCAAACATAGCCATTCTTGTAGCAGTGTGGGTAGACTCGTCGCCAATTTGTTATGGTTTGTAGGTATACAAACCGACTAAACTAAATAAACTGTATTTTAAATAACACCGTAATAGTAAAGACGCAGCATTCACGGGTATGTCTTCTCCATCATTTTACTTCGGAACTCTCTACACTTCCTGTCCAGTATACCATAGAGGTATGGAACATACGTACAGTTTCTCTATTATGCACAACAGCACATAGCAGGTATTGTATGGTATACTATCGCCATCTACTGGCCAAGAACATTAAGGACACAACACACACCTGCAAACATCCTGGCAGTGGCGCCTGCAGCCGTACGGCCGTACGTACTGTGCGTACCATCAGCTACGGAAAAAAGGAGCGAGAAGCACTGACCATACAGTAGCTGCAAACACTCCCGTTTTTCCCGGGTCTCTCCCGTATTTCAGACCCATCTCATGCCCACCTCCCGTTTTGTCATGTTCCCGGTCATCTCCGTAATTCACAATGTCCAGGCGTCAAACAATAAGTTGACGTGAATAAATCATTGGCAGATGTTCTCCGGTTGCCAGAGATAATGTATGAAAGGAAATTTTGTCTTACACAATAAACACCCTGTATTTGTAACCAAATCGTCGACTATCTGGCAACCCTGTACTGTTATGGTTAGCGGTCTTGCTCCTTAACATTCTATTTTAGAATGTTGAGAATAGGTTTGAGTGCACTGGCTGCAAAGTTTCGTATTATGTAGTGCTACAGTCAGTAATCTCGCATAGTCATTATGGATAAAACAACCACTAATAAACCTTATCAGGCGCACTCACAGTATTAAAAAACAAGAAGAAAGGAGAAAGTGGAGGGTAAAATGAGAAAGCAGTTGTGCGCTTGGATGAAATGCTGCAGGTGGGATGCGTGACTTCTCTGACAGCGCTGATTGGCTAGCGTTGCTTCTACATAAGGTTACACTGAGTTGCTAAACTAGTTGACGTTGCATTTAAAGGCCTAGTGAAATGCAACACCTTATGGCATGCAAAATCACAGTTTAGGTACTCCTTGACCATTTTCTGTGACATTCGCCGTCACAGCTTTTCGCATAACAAAAGGAGAGCGGAATTTTGAACTTCCCGCCGACAAATCTCGGGGAATTCTTTCTCTGCGTGGCCATTGTGGTCGGAGCTATGTGTGACGTCACGAGTTGGACCGCTCTCGAGCTGTTTGTATTCACTTGCGCTGTTTTCCGTCTCGACTATCGAAGTTTCTCTAAAGTTTTTGAATTATTATCGGCTTTCTGGTTAGCATATATATTCATATGTGAATAGAGGAGATTGTCTGGAATCTGGCAATATAAGAACCATGATGGTGGTATATTCAGTGGCTTATCAATGTTGATAAATATGTAGTCTGTGCCTGACGGAAATAAGGGCATATGTTCCATGTAATGAAGGATGTTATATCAGCATTATACAGGATTATGGATGTTATGCAAAAATTTTCAGTAATTTCAAAACTGTATGAAAGGTGTCTTGACAGAAATGCATGCTAGCAGTAGAATGGGTAAGTTCTGCTATTATGCATTATAACTGGATAATTAAAATGGGCGAAGTAAAAATTTGTCAAGTCATTATATAAATAATGATGGCAAATATTTGATCCCTTGTTTTAACGTGATAAATTAACGTTATAATATGTAGGCTACTTGGTGTCGTTGGAAAGCTGAGGGTCTGTAGTTTGTAGTGATGTGCGTGTCTTATCTCTCCGATTACGGGTTCGCGAGTAATTTCATCGAGAGTAATGCATGTGCAAAGCGCTAATATGAGAGATTTTGGCGAGTCTTTAAATATTAATATCTCGCCGATACTTGGTCACAAAAATAAGCGGGAGGTCACGTTGTAAAGCCCTGGTTCTGTTGTTTTGTTTGGTATAAGTGACCAGTGATAAGCCAACGATGTAGGATGTACCGTTCCGGAGTATTTCAACACCGCGGTTAAATTGGTTTGATATTGGATATTGGATATTCGACACATTCAAAGACACCCATATAACTTCTGATGTATATCACCGATTCTTTTCAAACAACTTGTGATGTCTTCATGATCATCCAGGGTATATATCACAAGACAGTAATTATTTAAAAATCATACTTTGAGCCGATTTAATGCATCTTTGTGAATTCAACACCCATATAACTTCTGATATATATCACCGATTCTTTTCAAACAACTTGTGATGTCTTCATAATCATCCAGGGTATATATCACAAGACAGTAATTATTAAAAAATCATACTTTGAGCCAAGTTAATGCATCTTTGTGAATTCAACACCCATATAACTTGTGATGTATCACCGATTCTTTTCAAACAACTTGTGATGTCCTCTTGATCATCCAGGGTATATATCACAAGACAGTAATTATTAAAACATCATACTATGAGCCGATTTAATGCATCTTTGTGAATTCAACACCCATATAGCTTCTCATGTACATCACCGATTCTTTTCAAACAACTTGTGATATCCACATCATCATCCAGGGTACATATCACAAGACAGTAATTATTAAAAAATCATACTATGAGCCGCTTTAATGCATATTTGTGAATTCAACACCCATATAACTTCTGATGTACATCACCGATTCTTTTCAAACAACTTGTGATATCCACATCATCATCCAGGGTACATATCACAAGACAGTAATTATTAAAAAATCATACTATGAGCCGCTTTAATGCATCTTTGTGAATTCAACACCCATATAACTTATGATGTATATCACCAATTCTTTTCAAACAACTTGTGATGTCTTCATGATCATCCAGGGTATATATCACAAGACAGTAATTATTAAAAAATCATACTATGAGCCGATTTAATGCATCTTTGTGAATTCAACACCCATATAACTTCTCATGTATATCACCGATTCTTTTCAAACAACTTGTGATGTCCTCTTGATCATCCAGGGTATATATCACAAGACAGTAATTATTAAAACATCATACTATGAGCCGATGATCCACAAGTTGTTTGAAAAGAATCGGTGATATACATCAGAAGTTATAGGCTATGGGTGTCTTTGAATGTGTCGAATATCCAATATCCAATATCAAACCAATTTAACCGCGGTTATTTCAACAGAGAAGAATGGGTGTAAATTTGGACGCATTTTGCGTCCATCGGGCCCATAAGGTTAGTCATGGAAGTGAAAGAGAAGAGGAAAGGAGGAGGGAAGCGGTGTATTGCTGGTGGATGCAGCAACACAAACGCCGAAGGGGTGTCGATGTGTCTAATCCCGAAGTATAAAGGCAAGTTTATCATGGCGATTACCGATTGAGTTCTGTTTCGGTCTTCAGAGTAGTTGAAGTATTTTGCTAGGGCGTGGAAGCAAGCTAGATGTATTTGTGGCATTCTGGTTGTATCAGGTTGTAACCTGAGTGAGTGGCTGTGGGTGTGAGAGTGCTGGGATGCGTTTCCCAACACCATAGTTGCTAACCAGTTAGCAACTTAGTTGGTTGGCAATGGGAAATTGCATTGCAACCAAAAAAGTAGCTAACTTAGTAAGCAACTACGGTTTTGGGAAACGGACCCCTGATCAGCTGATAGTTACTAAAAGTACCCAAACAAAAGCCTAATCCCCCTATTTATCGCCCATTGCCGTGATTGCGGCCACGCTCAGCATCATGGTGATGCCTAGACTAGACAAGGAAACTTCAGGCTCGAATCTGTAAGGTTCTATCCCATGTAAAGTCTCTTCACTCTGCTCAGTTTGTTCCTCTTCCCTTTCTGTGTCTTCTTCGTCAATAAACGGATCAGAAATGCCGGATGAGGATGAATAATCGGGTACTACAGTTTTTCATTTGTACAATGCAGTTGATATACAACAATACCCTGTATTGTATAACACCGTGTCCTAACTGAACGCGATGCGACCGACCGACGCTGCGTCGCGTCGCACTGCACATTTTTCATGTCCTCACTGCCTTCGTTTGTCACGTCATCTTCCGTAATCGCGTGTGTATTTATCCTTTCAAATGCCAACGGTATTTTTGCGACCACATAGAAGAGGAGACAGTCAGCGGAAGAAATGGGTAAGTTATGCTTGTAAAATACGACGTCAATATCAAACTATCTCTGTTGATCATAGACCAGTAATTCAATTGGTTTCATAGTCTACCTGTAACCATAGACTCTTTGTGTAACTAGGGGGTGTGGTTAAAAAGGCCGGTCCCCAATCAGACGCGATATAGCCAGTAGGCCTACAGTAGCAGGGACTTTTTTTCACTACAGTATAGTCTACTCACGACATCAAATTGATATAATATAAGATGGCCTAATCATGTAATATTGTCATAATAACAGATTAACACAATAACAGCTACCCTCAACCTGGCCTAGGCTTGCCTACTTTGACACAGCAGAGTCGAGTAACCATGGCATTCATATAATCCTTCATAATCCAGTAAACCAATTGTGACCATAAGCAAATGCGTATTATCTATCTATCTATCTATCTATCTATCTATCTATCTATCTATCTATCTATCTATCTATCTCTCTCTCTCTCTCTCTCTCTCTTTCTCTCTCTCTCTCTCTCTCTCTCTCTCTCTCTCTCTCTCAGGACCCTATCGCCGAAGAGAGGAAATAAGGAGAAAGGTGGCTGCACTTTTGCTGTTAAAGACAAAATCTAGACAGTGGATCCACCCATTAAATAAGGCCCGTAAGCAACAGGGCGATTATTATAACCTATGCAAAGAGCTGGAGTTGGATGGAAAGCGCTTCCATAATTATTTCAGGATGTCATCGACGCAGTTAGAGGAGGTGCTGTCATTTGTGGGCCCAGACATAACAAAGCAACACACCAATTTCCGGGAACCAATTGAGGCCAAGCAAAGGTTGGCCATCACTATTAGGTAAGAGACACAAAGAATACATTTTCATATTATTTCACATTATTTTTTATAACTGGGAATGTTCAAAACTACATTTCTCTCTTCCATTGTAGATACTTGGCATCAGGAGACTCTATGCACTCTATGGCCTACGACTACAGAGTAGGAGTACAGACGGTCTCTGACTGCATCCATCTCACCACCAAGGCCATAAAGAAACGGATGATGAGCCGCTTCCTCCCAAGACCAACCAGAGAGACCTGGGAAAAAGTATCCCAGGACTTCTGGGAGAAGTGGGACTTCCCCAATTGTCTAGGTGCCTTAGATGGAAAACATATTAATATAGTTGCGCCTCCTGGAAGTGGGAGTCTTTTTTATAATTATAAGGGAACATTCTCCCTGGTTTTGCTGGCCCTTGTGGACGCGCAGTATAGGTTCCTGGCAGTTCAAGTGGGAGACTTTGGCCGCACAAGTGACGGTGGGGTTTTCAGAAACTCTGCCCTGGCCAGGGAGCTGGAGAACCAAACCCTCAACATCCCACCACCAAAGCCCCTGCCAGGGGCAGCGTTTCTTGGTGACATGCCCCATGTCATTGTAGCAGATGCCGCATTTCCCCTGAAGTCCTACCTCCTAAAACCCTACGGTGGCCGTAATCTGCCCAGAGACCGGCAAAAATTTAATTACAGATTGTCAAGGGCGAGGATGTCTGTTGAGAAGGCATTTGGTATTTTAGCAGCGAGGTGGAGGATTTTCCTCCGTCCGATCCACATGGGAGTGGAGAAAGTGGACACCCTAGTTATGGCAGCCTGCATTCTGCACAATTTTCTTTCTCGGCCTGGAGATGCAGAATGCAGCCTGCCATGGCAGGGTGTCCACTTTCCCAACTCCCATGTGGCAGCAGCTCACCCCAACAGAGGTGGTCAGGCAGCTCTCACCATCCGGGACAAATTTGTGCAATATTTCACAGAGTATTAAGTGTGTGTGTGTGTGTTTGTGAAAATGCAGTGTGGTTGTGTTAAATAAAATGTTTTGAACTGTTTACCCATGTATTGTGGAAATGAAGTCATTTCAGTTTGAATACAACTTGTCCATGACCTAATTATGGCTTAAGTGGTTGACTGCCTTAGGCACCAAAAAAGTCAGGTGGTCACTTCTTATTCTTGCTCCAAGAAAAAATTGGTAAGACATTTAATGGATAAAATCTTTAGCTTTAAAGTGTTTAGGTTATCTATATATCAGTGGTGATAACACTGAGGTAAGTGGAAAGGACAATTCAATACAAGTTTTTTTTTCTTCAATAAGTTGTTTTTATTAAGGCTCAATAAGTAAGGTTAGGAAGAAGGGAATCTGTCACTATAATTCACTGTAACTCCTTGAGTTGTAATAGGTGTAATTGTATGGGGTGGACTGGGTGGAATGCATAGGGGGTATGCCTTGGTATGGCTGGGTGGGTGGGAGAGTGCTAGGGTGGAAGTTTTGGTTTTCCCAATTCAAAATAGTGGACATTAGCTGCAATTTCAGCTGCCCTTTGTTATGAACATTTTTTTTCAGATCCGGGAGTAAACTTAATAAAAACATCTCATCTGGGTCATCTGGTGTAACAGGTTGCTGTAGAATAGCGTACAGGTCCTCTGTGGATGGTTTCTTTGGCGCTTCTGCCCGTCTTCTTTTTGAAGAGTATGTATGCTTCCCACTTTTCACCTCCTCCCTGCTGGTTCCCCTTGCCTCTCTCTCCATTGCTCTCTCCACTCCATCATCCTCTGTCTTCTCTCCATCATCTTCCACGTCCACATCCACATCTTCGCCACTTTCCACCTCAACTTCCTCTACCTCCTCTTCCTCTTCCTCTCCATCCTCATTCTCTTCCTCATGATTCAGGTTACTTGAGGACCTGCAAGTAGAAAATGGTGATGTCACATTTGACATGTAAAGCAGAAGACCACATATATACAAACACACACACACACACACACACACACACACACACACACACACACAACATCATTGGTATTTGAATAAACTGTACATAAACCTACCTTCGTTGCTTGAGGTGTGGAAGCAGGAAACTCAGTGCCCCAAAGTGCCTCCACCGGTTCTTCCCTGCCGCCGACCCACTTGCTGCTTTATTCTTCCGAAGTCGATTAAATGTGTCCCTAAGTGATTTCCACTTATTTTTACAAATGTTTGGATCTGTTAGAAAAGGCAAATTTTAAAACACATTTCATGAGGATACATCATTTTTCAGGTGTTATGGCTTTGATGTAATTTTTGTGACTTTAATTCACAGTGTAAAAATTTCCTTAGTTTCTCTCTAAGCAGTTGTCTTGTTTTGGATGTCATTCGTGGTGTGTGATCGCCATCTACTGGTCATGATAATTTGCAGAGAAAGGTTCATTTAGTTTTCAAACTCTATGCTGTGCTGTGTGTTCGCCAATCCTTGGAGTAGATATGCCCGTAAGTTTTGTTTTGCTATCTGTTTGAATTTCTACACTTAAAATGTGTAGGGTATTTCTGTTGATACTGACAAGCAAATGAAATTGATAGAGTTTTAAAGAAAAGGTAAAAAAAAAGTTAACATGTGCGTGCTTACTAGCTATACAAGTTGTTAGCTTGCTATCAATCTGGACACTAGAACAGATGAAGTAATGTGTTTTATTTGTTTTCTCCGTAGTTTTACGGAAACTGGATGAGTTCAGTGAAGCATTGACAGCGACTGTCTCGCTATATCTGTCTAGCATTGTTATTAGCTTACACATCGCTAGGGCAAGAATATCAGGATTAAATAGGCCTACGTTGGATCTCACTCTTGTAAATATTAATTAATTATTTAATTGTTAATTCAACACTTTGTGTGTTCAGGCTGAACAGACAAGATAGGCCTATTTGGACCTGATTTGGTAAAATAAACACAAACTTAGATAAGAAACACTACTTAAAATGTAGGCTGTAGGAAGAGTCATCTTGTGCCATTAATACTTAAACAAACAAACAAAACTACTTATTACCTGAAATGTTCAGCTCCCTGGCGATCTCCTTCCAGCCCTTGGCAGCTTTATTAAGGTTTTTATATTGTTTGGATGACGGATCAAAAAGATAAGGCCTTAATTCAACCAATTCAATTAGTCTGGACTCATCCATCATCGTTGCTCCGATGCGATGCGACGCGACAAAAATAGAAACAGACCAAGCGACAAAACCACTTTCAAAATGTCGCGCAGCAACGCTTACTGTCGTGCGATGCCGCATCGCATTCAGTTAGGACAGTCCAACAGAAAATAATGGAATGGAATGTATTTTGACGGTCGCTGTCGCTCGCATCGCGTTCAGTTAGGACACGGTGTAAGGTGTAGTTTGAAGCAGATTTGTTTTCTCTTTTTTCATGTCGTTACTTAGCAATGTACACAGTGTGGTCCCTCGTTATTAGCGGGAGTTACGTTCTAAAAATAACCCGCGATAGGCGAAATCTAGGAAGTAGTCAGCTTTATTTTCTACAATTATTGTAGATGTTTTAAGGCTGTAAAACCCCTCACTACACTTATACACTTTTCTCAGACAGGCAAAGTTCACACTTGCAAACATACAGCACTTCAGAGTCACACAGCTAGCGGTGGAAGATTTATGTAAATTTTACAAGCTGAGCGCATTCTGTACTGTACAGGAGATAGCATGCACTAAAAAAATCAGCGAAACAGCGAGGCCGCGAAAGGTAAACCACGATATAGCGAGGGACCACTGTACACTAAAGGGCTTGTGTGATGCAGCAAGTTCCCTTGATTTTGTAGATTCTACTTATCTGGGTTGTGTGCTTGTTCAAATAAATCTTGAAGGTGATCTGATGGCAGTTGCAAAGCCAAATTATTTCTATTTGTGACAACGTCATTTTCCACCTAGAAGTGTAGAGGTATTATCTTGGCAGAGCCATACGCTGGGATAAATGAAGGGTGCTATATCCTGTGTGATGCCATCTAGTGGTTTTAAGTTGTATTGCTATATATGTTGACTAGTTGTAACGGTGCTGCTGTCCGTTACCTTTTTTTTTTGCACCACATATTCTTAACAAACACCACGGACACGATTTAGAAAACAGCCTTTTATTACACAAACATTAGTCGGCAGCCAGTGAACAAGAGAAACAGCAGCATACAAACACAAAACACAACTGTTTTAATACATTACCTTACGTTCAGAGTTGCCAACTGAATTTTGAGGACTATGGACAAAACGCTTTTTACGTTTGGCAAACAATAGCAAAGTTACTTTACCATGCAGTGTTGCCATAGACAGTAGAAGAGAATGGACTGTGGGATGGCGTCGTTTTCAATGGGAGCCGTTGAAGCACGATTTTGAGATTTTTAATTGGTCACCTGGCAACTGCGCAAGCGCGGAGTGACGTATGGTCACGTCGGCCAGCGAACCCAAATACTATAAATTGAGTGGTAGATGCTCAATCACAAATCATATAGCGTACGATAATTTTCTTAATAGGTATTCTTCTATCATTATAGCTGCAATCATTTAGTTGAATGGGAGGCTAATATTGTACGTGGGGACTTGATTCTTCGTCAACTAACTTTGGTTCCAGACAGTCTTGCCAGCCAGCATGTCAAGGGAGCTAGCTAGTTAGCATGTGAACTACAAGCTATAGCGTGTAGCTTAGCTTAGCCATCTATCTCAATTCAATTGCATCGAATAGTAAAATCCATAAAGATAGCGATTCTGCTTACAAACAAATACCAAGTTCTAAGCTTATTTTTCGGGAAATAGTGACGTAAATGTTTCCCCAACATGAATAGAAAAGTAAACAGGCATGACTGTGGCTACAGCTTGTTATCCAACCAGTACGGTAAATTTTCTCCTGTGCGACAGAAACTCACTAGCCGTCGCATGATTTATGGCGTCATTTTTAGCATAATTTCAGATAAACGTTTCTTACAAGGCAATAACATGACAGATTTCCGATCGAACCAAATATGTTTTACTGTGTCCTCTCCGGTTTACAACAATGCCAATATCAAGGTACGGATTGCTTCTCATGTAAAGTTGTTTGATTTCAGAGTGACGCTAAAATGAATGGAAGTCAACGGAATGCTACATGCTATCGGGGTTGAGATTTCCTCATGGGTGTTTCAACTTCCGGATATATTCCTACCCCCTTGGGTGTTGCAGTTGTCTTGATTCTTCCTGGTTGACAAAGAATCCGACAGTAGCCAAAAAAGGACAATTATAGTTTTGGCAGGCTGACGTCAAAGACGTGCCTGATTTAAGTTTTTGGGTGAAGAGGGGGGTGTTTGCTTGTTTTAAAGATTTATGGTTATTTTTTGTGTTGGAAATGTTGTCATGTTGTTGTTTTCTAACCGTATTGTTTATAATAAAATACGCAAAGTATTTATGTATATTTTTGTACTGTTTGAAAGCTTTTAGAAATTGAAAATTGATTTATGATGGGTGTAGTGTGGGCCATAGCATAGAAAACCCAGGGCAAATCTGGCAGTCAGTTAGTTGGGTTGAGGTGAGCTTCAGTGAACACCTGTTTGAGACCTAAGAAAAAGTGAGTGCAAAGGAAAACTGTTTTGCTATCGATTTCATTAATGAATTTGTTTCGTTATTTTGTAGGTTAAGTATTTTTGATTGGTAATTTGTTTGGAGGTTTTTTTTCATTTCGTATTTTTTTTTCTCCTGACATTTTTCCTGCTGCTGTGGAAAATAAAACCACCATTTGTTACCATCTACACTCACTCACTGCTCTGCTCTTTAAGGCTGCAAGGCTACCCTGGCTACACTAGTTGAAGACAAATTGCAACATTTGTGTAGTTGCATATTAAATTACCTATTGAATGTGTCACCTTAGTAATCATTCCAACAGTTGTCAGAATTTTGTCAAGGGTTAAAGGCACCCTTAACTTGCACCACCAGTGGTGAAAATACTCTTCCTGTACCATATGCATTTTGCATTAAGATTGGAGCAGAACCTTGCAGGCCTAGAAGATCAAGGTGTCATGTCTAAAGTCAAAGTCAGACTGCCCTACACTTGGAGTCAAGAGAAATAGTAGCATGAGATCGTGCAGTGACTTTAAAGTAATTCTTAATCCAGTTCATAATCCTTACCAGTATCTTTTGCCCTGCACTGAGCATCTTGGCTGGTGGACATTTTCAAAAATTGATTTGGCCCAAGCAAAGAAATATCTAGTTTTTTGGACTTGTTGAAGTCATTATCATTTAAGATCAGTTTTATGATGTGAATACAATATTTACAGGGAGCCAAACCACTACGGAGGCCCAAAAATGACATTATTAGAAATCAATAAATAAATGAATAAATAAATAAAATGACTAAAAAATGCACAAAAATGTGCTCAGGAAAGCATGTGAACTGTCTGTACTGTCACTCCTTTTTACATTTATTTCTCCTACATTTACATTTATTTCTACATTTCTGCCTTGGTATGCAAATGAGGTGGGCTGTCTCACAGGGCATCACCCTCTTGCTCATTGGTTGATCGAGATTAACTGATACTTCCATAGAAAACTAGATGTACCGCATAGCGGTACATGGTATGACCGCCGCAGTATATTGAAATGTGGGAACTGTTGTATGATGAGTGTGTGGTAGAGCAGTGTTGTGAGGTGAGAATTTCTGTGGAAATGATTTCCTGGAAGTGGGCATGGATGTGGGTTTTGAATGAATTTCCTACAATTACAGCGCCCCCTATGGACCAAATTGTATGGCACGTGCTGTGGTTTTAGAGGTCTTTGTGCTGATCGTGCATGACGTATTTTGTGCAGTTCCCACCTTCTCGGTCCAAGATATTGGTAGTTCAAAATCCCAATGTTTGCATTTACCCTTATCACTAGGTGGCGCTATGCTTCAAGTGAGTGTTAACGCCTCTGTAACACCAACATACTAACACAAAATCGTTGTCTTGGGCAAAATTGTTGACGAGTTATTTAACAAAAACTGTTTTTTGACACCTAGCTTTGCCAATAAACATCGCCCCCTATGACGAAATGTCACAAAATTTAGTACACATGAACAGAAAGCTGTTTAGAGATGGCATGTCAACTTTGACCAAAGTTGAGCTATTAAAAGCCAAGATATGGACTTTTGAAGAATTTTAAGCTACGTGTTAAATGTTCATTTACGTGTAACTTCGAAATGGTTTATCTCAAGATAAATCCTTTGATAACTTTTTGTCAGCATTGTCTGTAGATGGCATATACCAAATTTGGTGTGTTTCAC
Organism: Coilia nasus; assembly: GCA_027475355.1. Taxonomy (NCBI): domain Eukaryota; kingdom Metazoa; phylum Chordata; class Actinopteri; order Clupeiformes; family Engraulidae; genus Coilia; species Coilia nasus. Next base: position 6,935,985 of record CM050221.1, read on the forward strand.
ATGAACGGCCTATGACGAGTTCGTTCAGATTTGTTTTCACAATGTTAAAATTTCACGGAAATTGTTTTCATTGGAAGTGGGCGTCAACCAGTGTTTTCAATGCCTGAAGATCAATAGATTTCGCGATAAAAAAAAATTGGTTGTAAACGTTAGCATTCTCTAGATAATAGGCAAAATGACATTTTGTACAATTACAGCGCCCCCTATGGACCAAATTTTATGGCATGTGCTGTGGTGTTAGAGGTCTTTGTGGTGATCATGCATGCCGCATTTTGTGCAGTTCCTACCTTCTCGGTCAAAGATATTGGCAACTCAAAATCCCAATTTTTGCATTTACCAGGGGCGTCGCCAGACATATTTTACTGGGGCACATGCCCCAGTATTGGTCTGTGGTGCCCCAGTATAAATTTCACCAGTAAAAAAAAAACTTTGGCTCACTTTAGACTTTTAGGTCTACATGACATAATCTACAGAATGCGCACACAGCTACTCAATATGGCAACTCATTGCTACTTTATTCACTCCATACACAATGCACACGTGGCTACTTTATACGGTAATTTATTCACGCGACTTTGGCTGTGACTTAACGTCTAACAACGGTGTCTGAGCGCTGTTTCTTTCCACCTGTCTTACAGGTCAGTACCGGGTAAATTGCCCGATGTTCTTTGTTTTCACCCCTGTGGCGCCATTTCCATGTGGATTTAAATGTTACCACTTACTTTTTACGTTTAATGTATGAGGCAGCTGTCATGCAAGCTAGTTCTGGCCGTAAATTGAAGTAGCCTACTGGAGACGTTAGCTGCTGTCATTTAGCTAACTGGCATATGCCTATTATCGGTGTTGATTTATGTAAGGGTTAGCCTAGCACTGTGAGCTCCCACACTCGGTTTCTGGAGATTGCTATCTTACATCTACGATGTTTGATGAGCATATCCACATAATCTGATATGATTGTTTAGTTTGAAGCACTATTTATGTTTTTTTAATGATAAATAAGTGCTAAAAATGTTTTTGCTTTGAGCACTCCCATTAATTGTCTGTGCCCCAGTTGTGCCCCAGTACAGTAATAGGACTAGTGACGCCCCTGGCATTTACCCTTATCACTAGGTGGCGCTATGCTTCAAGTGAGTGTTTATGGGCTGGGTCGATACGCCACTGTAACACCGACATACTAACACAAGATCATTGTCTTGGGCAAAATTGTTGACGAGTTATTTAACAAAAACAGTTTTTTGACACCTAGCTTCGCCAATAAAAATCGCCCCCTATGACGAAATGTCACAAAATTTAGTACACATGAAAAGAAAGCCGTTTAGAGATGGCATGGCAACTTTGACCAAATTGGAGCTATTAAAAGCCAAGATATGGACTTTTGAAGAATTTTAAGCTAGGTGTTAAATGTTCATTGACGTGTAACTTCGAAACGGTTCGTCTCAAGATAAATCCTTTGATAACTTTTTGTCAGCATTGTCTGTAGATGACATATACCAAATTTGGTGAGATTCACATGAACGGCCTATGACGAGTTTGTTCAGATTTGTTTTCGCAATGTTAAAATTTCACGGAAATTGTTTTCGTTGGAAGTGGGCGTTGACCAGTGTTTTCAATGTGTGAGGGTCAATAGATTTCACAATAAAAAACAAATTGTTATAAACGTTAGCATTCTCTAGGTAATAGGCAAAATGACATTTTGTACAATTACAGCGCCCCCTATGGACCAAATTTTATGGCATGTGCTGTGGTGTTAGAGGTCTTTGTGGTGATCATGCATGATGTATTTTGCGCAGTTTCCAGCTTCTCGGTCCAAGATATTGGCAACTCAAATTCCCAATTTTTGCATTTACCCAGATCACTAGGTGGCGCTATGCTTCAAGTGAGTATTTATGGGCTGCGTCGATACGTCTCTGTAACACCGACATATCACAAAAATTTCATGTTGTTCGGTGAAACGTTCATCGAGTTATTCAGCGAAAACTTTTGCCGGTCTCCCCCTCTTTGACGGACACTGGCACAGCGGGGGGGGTGGCCCTTGGGGGCTAAAAGCTTCTAGTCGCTCGAAAAGTTCTAGCGCTACATGCCTACAAAGACTCATGTCCCCCAGACTTCCAGTGTCCCGGCAATCGTTGACGGACATTCACTGAAAAAAAAGAAGGAAAAAAAAAAAAAGGGAAAAAAGTCGCGGCAACTCTATAATGACCGCTTTCGCTAGCTTCGCTAGCGGCGGTCATAATGATAGAAGCGAGAGTTGCTTTGGTCATTGACCGTAGTTGTTTTATTGCAAATTTTGTAGTGGATATTTCTTGGAATACAGTTGTGAGGGAGCTTCGAGGCTTGGCTGACATGGCTGAAAACACAGCTCCAGATTTCATGCTTTTCCTAGTCCCACATAGAAAGTTTGTATGTAAGTAAGACACACAGCAAGAAAATAGTAAGACACACACATGCTCCAAGGTTTGGGGTCCCAATGTCGCTTTATGAGAAAGCTATTGAAAAAAAAGTTTTCCCCATATAAAACAATGGTATTTCAATTTGATTTGAATATACATTGAAGGGGGCATAAAATCCCAATAAATTGTGGCGTGTCTTACTATTCCCATGTAGCCTAAGCATTTTGCATTGATTTGGATATAACATATACATTAAGCACATATCTATTGCCCAAAATGCTGTTTGGGCAGTAATTTATGGATGGTCCTTAAGCTTACACTCATTCCTGTTACTTATATTTTTTCCTGTTACTTAACTGTTTTTCCCAAAAATAAAGAACATACCTTGTATTAAAGGATTCCTAGTAGTTCCAGTAGTTTTTTTCATCATTTAATAAAATACATGCCCAAGCTTTGGATAGGTTTTTATTTTTTCATGTTCTTTAAAAGGAAAAAGCTACTTCACATTCTTAGAAAAATACAACTTGGGTTCAAATATAGTGATTTTTTTGTCAGAAATATTAGTAATTTGAACATGTAACCAGCCCTGACTTCTTAATGTACATTTTTTCTAATGGACAACAAAGTGTTTGTTGGATATTTATTTAAACAAGGTTTTAAAATGTCATTTTAGTTTAGGTAACAGGACTGAAAAAAAAAATCTACGATACTCATCTTGAAAACTTAACTATAAAAAAAACTATAAAAAAATAATAAAATAGCCTGAGATGGACCACTACTCATTTTGAGTAGTTAATTGTGTGTGTGTTACAAGATTCCATGTTCAAATTGAATACAATTTTAAGTTTAATTTTGAAGAGTTGAAACCAGCAAATGGCACTCATTTGGTGGAATGGCCCAGTAACATGTTTTGATGGGCCTCGTGTTCACAAATAACGGTTTTAAATGGTTATGCTGTGTGGGTTTTTGAACACTAGAGGAGCTCCTGAGTTGGAAATCGTGGTGTGAGCCACTAGTGACATTCTATGTCGATACTACCCCCACCCCTATCAAGCAGCTTCGAATCCTGTTTGTGCTTTTCTTACTTCAATTTGATTTTGTTTTTGTATTTCAACATTTTCATCGTTGGAAGTGGGCAAGGAGGTGGTTTTCATGCAAGAGGTTCCACTGAATATATGTCTTGCTGACTGTACATGACAAATTTCACACAGTTCCCGCCTCAAGATATTGGCAATTCAAAGTCCCATTTTTTATATTTACCCATTCAACTAGCTGGTGCTATGCTACAAACAAGTTTATGGGGTGGGTTGATATGCCTCTGTGACACTGACATACCAAAACAAATGCATTGTCTTGGGTGAAATGGTTGGCGGGTTATTTAATAATAAAAAAAAAACAATTCCAGACTTATAGCTTTGAGGGGGAAATGAAATGAAATACGAGGGACTGGTTTACCAGGCAACACTGCACGCTTTGACAAAATTTCACTAATTGCTAATTTGATTGTTAAAAATGCTGCGTAGGTTTAATCTATCAAGCTTTGTAAAAGAGGCTGCCCCGAATCTCACGTCAAAAGCCCCGAATCTTTTTAAGCTTTAAAACATTATGACAACCCTAAGAATATGCTCCCTGTAAATTACATTAAAACTGATTAATGGGCAAATAGCCTACAACAAAACCCACATTTCTTGTGGGGACAAGAATGAAGTCCCCACGTACAATATTAGCCTCCCATTCCACCGGTGAGGGTGTTGACTTTTAGGAAACGGAAATAATTTAAACAATGTGATTGGTTGAAATAAGTCAACTGTCCACCAGAGGTCCTTACCTTTGCTGTGTCGCGTTTGAAAGCCACTTTAACTCCTGTTCATTAAACAATCGTATTTTTTTTCTTAGTAATACAGTATCAGTTCAAATTTAAAACCACACCATGGGAATAGTAACAAAATAACAAGTTAAAACATGTCGGATTTATTAACCGAAAGTTATTGAAAACGCCTCTCTACAGGCTTTAGGTTAAACCTCCTTAGCTGCTAACATAAAACAAGTGCAAGTTACCCTCATGTAAGCGAAGTATGTGATTAGCAGCGAAATATTAGCCATTACTAAACACGCTGGTGTGCTCAAATTTAGAACTGAACCACAGGAATACTAACAAAATAACAAGTTAAAACTTGTCGGACTTATTAACCGAATATTATTGAAAACGCCTCTCCACAGGCTTTAGGCTAAACCTCCTTAGCTGCTAGTGCAAGTTATCCTCACGTAAGCTAATGCCGTGTCTCAAATGAAACACTTGTGCACTTCGTGCACTGTATTGCAGTGCATAGGGCGCTCACGCAGATTTTTTTTCTGAAATACAGTGCACTGAGAGTTCCCCGGATGCTGCCCTATAACGGTCAAAATCGCAGTGCTTGAACGATGCACACTGTGCGCACTAAACGTCCACCATGTTGCTTACGTAGCGGAACTGGAATGACGTTGACGTAGCCTTGCGAGCAAAAAAACCTGAACAAAAAAATGGCGACCTGCAGTGTGGCGATGGAAACTGAACCAGTTGTGAGTGGACCCACAACCCCTCCTGCGTATAGATGTAAGTTGTATGACAAGTCGTATGTCAAAACGCTGTTTTAAACTGCTATAATATGCACTGTGGTGGCACACTGAAAAGGATAATTTCTACGCCGAGGTGTCGGACCGCGGTGTAGGTGGATAGCTGCTGGTTAGCAGCTGGTTAGCAGCATTGCTAACTCTTCAGATTGGGAAGCTAGTTACTTTTGTCTTTAAATTGCAGTTGTCGAATGTTAGATTGTTGTGTAGTATAAGGTAAATTGTGTGAAATTATGTAGATGTTGTAGTTTGTTGCACTGTCTATAAGATTATTGCTAGTTGGTCATTATGACCGCCACTAGCGAAGCCAGCGAAAGCGGTCATTATAGTGTTGCCGCGACTTTTTTCCCTTTTTTTTCCCACCAATATTCCGTCAACGATTTCCGGGACACTGGAAGTACGGGGGACATGAATCTTTGTAGGCATGTAGCCCTAGAAGTTTTTGAGCGACTACAAGCTTTTGGTCCCCGAAGGCCACCCCCCCCGCTTTGCCAGGGTCCATCAAAGAGGGGGAATGAACTTTTCACCCAATGACATGAAATTTTTGTTATATGTCGGTGTTACAGAGACGTATCGACTCAGCCCATAAACACTCATTTGAAGCATAGCGCCACCTAGTGATATGGGTAAATGCAAAAATTGGTATTTTGAGTTGCCAATATCTTGGACCGAGAAGGAGGGAACTGCACAAAATATGTCATGCATGATCACCACAGACACCTCTAACATCACAGCACATGCCATAAAATTTGGTCCATAGGGGGCGCTGTAATTGTAAAAAATGTCATTTTGCCTATTATCTAGAGAATGCTAACGTTTACAACAACTTTTTTTTTATCGTGAAATCTATTGACCCTCACGCATTGAAAGCACTGGTTGACGCCCACTTCCAACGAAAACAATTTCCGTGAAATTTTAACATTGCGAAAACGAATGTGAACAAACTCGTCATAGGCCGTTCATGTGAATCTCGCCAAATTTGGTATATGTCATCTACAGACAATGCTGACAAAAAGTTATCAAAGGATTTATCTTGAGATAAACTGTTTCGAAGTTACACGTCAATGAACATTTAACACGTAGCTTAACATTTTTCAAAAGTCCATATCTTGGCTTTTAATTGCTCAAATTTGGTCAAAGTTGACATGCCATCTCTAAACAGCTTTCTTTTCATGTGTACTAAATTTTGTGACATTTTGTCATAGGGGGCGATGTTTATTGGCGAAGCTAGGTGTCAAAAAACAGCTTTTGTTAAATAATTCGTCAACAATTTTGCCCAAGACAACGATTTTGTGTTAGTATGTCGGTGTTACAGAGGCGTATCGGCCCAGCCCATAAACACTGACTTGAAGCATAGCGCCACCTAGTGATATGGGTAAATGAAAAAATTGGTATTTTGAGTTGCCAATATCTTGGACCGAGAAGGTGGAATTTTGCGCAAAACACGTCATGCATGATCACCAAAAACACCTAACATCACAGCACATGCCATAAAATTTGGTCCATAGGGGGTGCTGTAATTGTAGAAAATGTCATTTTGCTTATTATCTAGAGAATGCTAATGTTTACAACAACTTTTTTTTTATCGTGAAATCTATTGACCCTCACACTTTGAAAGCACAGGTCGACGCCCACTTCAAACAAAAACAATTTCCGTGAAATTTTAACATTACAAAAATGAATTTGAACAAACTCGTCATAGGCCGTTCATGTGAATCTCACCAAATTTGGTATATGTCATCTACAGACAATGCTGACAAAAAGTTATCAAAGGATTTATCTTGAGATAAACCGTTTCGAAGTTACATGTCAATGAACATTTAACACGTAGCTTAAAATTCTTCAAAAGTCCATATCTTGGCTTTTAATTGCTGAAATTTGGTCAAAGTTGACATGCCATCTCTAAACAGCTTTCTTTTCATGTGTACTAAATTTTGTGACATTTCGTCATAGGGGGCGATGTTTATTGGCGAAGCTAGGTGTCAAAAAACAGCTTTTGTTAAATAATTCGTCAACAATTTTGCCCAAGACAACGATTTTGTGTTAGTATGTTGGTGTTAGAGAGGCGTATCGGCCCAGCCCATAAACACTCACTTGAAGCATAGCGCCACCTAGTGATATGGGTAAATGCAAAAATTGGGATTTTCAATTGCCAATATTTTGGACTAAGAAGGTAGGAACTGCATTAAATATCTCATGCACGATCAACACAAAGACCTCTAAAAGCACAGCACATGCCATAAAATTGGGCCTATAGCAGCCGCTGTAATTGTACAAAATCTCATTTTGCCTATTCCTTTCAGAAATCACTCCTACACACTATACAAACACACACAATGTCATTCATTCAAAACCCACATTCATGCCCACTTCCAGGAAATCATTTCCACATAAATTCTCACCTCACAACACTGCTCTTCCACACACTCATCATACCAACAGTTCCCACATTTCAATACACTGCGGCGGTCATACCATGTACCGCTATGCGGTACATCTAGTTGATGTTATACTAGTGTGTGGTGGTGGTCCTCATCTTCGTTGTTGTATTTTTTGCCGTTGTGACATCAAAAACTGTAATGGAAAAAAAAATCTGATGGTTAACGTCACCTGTTGTTGCGACAACATATGTGCTGTTATACCTTTGTATGTCATGTTGGTAACGTCTTTTTTGGCACTCCAGGGACCGATGAGGATACCAGAAAGCTAATCCTCTGGCGGTCCAGAAACTCCCAGTTGTTTACTGGGAGGAGGAACGCCAGCACGGATGCGTACAGGTACGTAATGTAATGTATACAATGACTGAAATATTTCTTAACCCATTTCAGAAGTGGTATTGGTATAATGGGTACTTAACCCATTTCAGAAGTGGTATTATATTGTTCTTTATTTGAGTCTGGATTAAAGTGAACAGTCAGGTGTGATTTACAAGAATGGGGATGACGATGACGATTCATGCTCATTGGAACATACTTACTAGAAAATTAGTGACAATAATCTTCTGAAAGTATGTTGGCAACTCTTATTTCAAGGGAGAAAACATAGGACGGTATTCTGATGTGTTTGTCTAATAAGGAAAGTAAATCAAGTTTAATCAATAATGATGAAGTACCATCAAACATAAGTCAAGTCAAGCACCCTCAAACCTAGTTTGCTGGTAGTAAATGCAGGCACCAATCTCTGTTAATCAGTGTGTTCCTGGCCGAGAGGGGGATCAAGAGGGTGGAGACAAAGGCCCTTAAGAAGAGGTGGGAGAATCTGGTGGCCAAGTACAAGGTAAGATAATGACTGTGTCACCCTGCTACTATCATAACGTGATTAACACCAGTGAAATGCACCAAATTCATTTAGGGCCATACATACTTGGACACATGACAGAACAATGGTACATCAGGCCACATATCCTAATAACTTAATAAACCCATGTGCATACGACTTGGTCTATATGACAGAAAGTTGCCTTTTGAAATGAATTCAGTTGGCTGTCTTGATGCTGGCGCAATATTGTAGTAGGTAGTCATTGCTACAGGTTCACATCTCATTCTTGTAGTATAAATGAGTAAGAACTAGGGTGATATTTTCTTTGGCTCTTTTTTACCGACAGGAACATAAGCAGCCCCCTTCAGGGATAAGTACAGAGGGGGGTGGGGATACTGCCGCTTCTTGGAAGTGGTATAGCTTGATGGATGAGGCAATAGGTGCTAGGCGGTCCATAACGCCGCCTGTCCTATTTGCCTCAGCTACCAAAGAAGTGGCAGTATCCTCGCCCCCCCCAGTGGAGGAGGACACTGCCGACAGCCCCTCCACTTCCCCCATTCGGTCAACTCCCAAAAGGCCGAGGGTAGACAGAATGGGGGACATACTGCAGGCCATTAAAGAACAAGACAGGCAGCAGGAGGAGGTTCTTGCCCAAATTGAGAAAGAGCAGCGCACAAGGGAGGCAAGTGAGGAGGCCAGGGCGAGGGAGGCTGCTGCGAGGGAGGAACGCCTTATAAAGACCATGATGGAGAGAGATGAGAGACTGTTGAGGGAGATGGAGGACAGGCTATACACTGAGATGAGAGAGAGGGAGGACAGGAGAGAGAGGGAGGCAGCTAAGAGGGAGGAGCGCCTCATGTCCATTTTGGAGCGTTTTATAAAATGATGTGTGTCTGTTGTTTTGTTTGTCTTTTGTTGTGTTTTTTAATGATTGAATGAATTTCATGTTTAATGTTTGAATTTATGAATGTAATGTTTTTATGAATTTAATGTTTTTATGAATTTAATGTTTTCATGAATTTTATGGTTTTAATTAATTTAATGAATGTAATGTTATGTCAATGTTGTTAATCAATTAAAGACATGCTATGCAACTTTTTCATAGTCATAAAATTGCCTGAAAATCACATGTTTGCTTAACTGACCCGCTCTGATGAAAATGGTGTAATTTTCTCCTCCACGAGAGCTGCAGCTTCATGCCAAGTCTTAAAGAGGTCACTTGAAGACGGTCATGCACACATCATTTGCAATTAGTATTTTTGCATTTGTACTGCTTTGATTAGTACTTTTACTACATACTTTTGAGGATACGATGAACCGTCGTCTCTTCAAACACTTTGCCCATTTCTAGAAAAAACAATCGTAAATTGCCTCTGGTAGGTTTATGACAGTCGCCTATTTTCTAAGGAGCTCCCACTACAGGGACCACCATGGGAATCAGTAATTGGACAGCAGTAAGAAAAGGGTAATAACATATCTGCCGTATAACTCAAATATTTTGCCGATTTCAGGTATAAACACAGATGTCTGTGGCATGGATTGTATGAAAGTGAGTGGCATGCTTTCCTTAATCCAAATGAGATGCAACACATGTGGGGTGAAGTTAACAATTACATGTTGAAATCCAATGTGATTTACCCACGTCATATTAAAGATATGCACCGACAAAATACAACGAATCGACACAAATGTGTAACTATCAGGGTTCCCATGTTTATGGAATCCTGGACATTTTTGCTGTTGTTTTAAAGTAACTACAGCCTATTATGAAGTCCTCATTAGTCGATTGTGATTATTCCCAAATGAATGCTCCCACATGTCATAATAAATGCAGTGACAATATTTTGAATGGTGAAAATTATACTGAATGTTTAATGGGACATTCTCTTTCTTTTAAATGTAGTCATGGTCTGGCATGACACACGCCAACGCCATCCGCTGACGGTCTGCTGCACCTGACACTGCGCTGTCTGGTGCAGGTCCATGTACAGGTGGAGGTGCCCCCCCCCTCCCTGCATCATCGAACCCTCTGACTCCAAAACATCTCCATTTGTTAGGCAGATGTTATGAAGGACTGTGCAGCACACTATGACCTCTGGCGCATAGGTCACGTCCACCTTCAGTGCCTTCAGAAAAGTGGTCCTCCACCTCGTTTTCATGATGCCAAAGGCCCTCTCCACAACTGCGCGGGCCTTGGAAAGGCAGCTGTTGTACCTCCCCTGTACGTGGTTTTGTAATGGCTGCCTGAAGGGTGTCATGAGCGAGATGGGCTGGGTAAGACAGGGGTAGCCACCATCTCCTAAGATGCTGTACCCCGGTGGAGGGTACAGTGCATTGTAATAAATGGGGCTGTTGTACAGTATACGAGCATCATGTACCGACCCACAGAACCCAACCACAACATCAATGAAATACGCAGAGTCATCAACAATGGCCTGCAGCACCACAGAATGGAAAAGTTTTCTGTTAAAATAACAGGCGGCATGTTCCTTGGGTGCAACTACCCGGACATGGCAACCGTCAATTGCACCAACCACCCAGTTGAATGCAGCAGCTCCAGCCAACCGGGCGAACCGAGCACCCAATCTCGGAAGTTCCTGGCCAGTAGGGTGCCGGACAACCGTATGGAGTAGGTTTGCCACCTTTTTGCTGACCTTTTTATGAACTACTCTATGGACCGTTGATCACGGCATGTCAAACGCCCGGGCCACAACGCGGTACGAGGTAGCACTGGCCAGCCAGAAGAGGAAGACCAGCGTCTCAATCTCGGGTCCCCAGCCATGGTCGTACTGCCTCCCCAGGGTGTCGAGGAGCGCATTGAATGACCGTCTTGTCAGCCTAAAATCGGGTCGTAGGCAACTGTGGCCATCAAAGTACAGCCTAAGCAGTGGGACCGTCCTGTTCACCACGCAGTATTGCCTGGGAGTGGGGCGCTGTGAAATGAAAAGGGACACGGAAACAAGTCTTTTCTTTATTTCAAGGCCATGATTATTTGTTTTTGAAATTTGTTTTTGTAATACTGCTCAGTATAGATTTTCGTAATATTGTTTTGTAATTTAATGTTCATTTCATGTGTTAAAGTAAAAGACAGTTGCATGTTCTGTGACCTGTTGTCATTTCGTTATTAATATTGCTCACTGTGTTGTAATTATGATCAACAGTCCTGTAGTACCTTCGTGTGTGTGTGTGTGTGCGCATATTTAGCCATTCCCTTTGTTTATTTACTTTTGACATTTCATAAGGCCTGCATTTGTAGTATTTGTTGAGTCTATGCCCCCAAAAGCCAGAGGTGACTATAAATTGGGAAGGTACCTGTAGGGTATACTACAAAGCTGGTTTAGTGTTAAATTAACCATGAAGTAGAGGCAAACCATCTAATAGAGGAGCATGGAGTCCTATTTAGTTAAGAAAATGAGGACTCCAGGCTCCACTATTGGATGATTTACCTCATGGTTAACTTAACACTTAACCAGCTTTGTAGTATACCCCACTGCATGTGACTCTTGACCTTATTTTGGCTCACCTGCTCTATTGAGCATTACACTCAAGTTAATTTTGCCCAGGGAGGCTTAGGAGGCCTATTGTACCTGCTATAATTTATCTAGTAAAGCTATTCAAATAACAAAGTCGTCATGCATGTAGTAATCACTTTTAGAGTATTATTTATTGAGCCAAAGCCATAAATATTCATTCATACACGTTTTAAAGAGCTGTTTGACAGACCGACTGCCCTGGACCCTGGGAAAGGTAAGGCCATGCCTACTATTATTTTAGTTTAACGCAGTCACACCGTGCGTTAAGGTTGTATGTAATGTGCGAGTGTTCTGCAGGTCGTGCGGTCATGTATACATTGGAAACGTGTTTTCTATTTTCTCAAGTTCTCGACATAATTCTACTTCGGCAAAACAAGTGTATTGTCATGTGAAGCTGTCTACGTCGGCCACTGACAAGTCAGTCAAGTGCGAAATATGCGGCCAATGAGCAACATACCTGCTCAGCCAATCGCAAAAGAATTCTACGCCGCCTTCTGATGGATGCCATTCTCCACTTTGCAAAAGACAGTGGATAAACAAAAAATAAGCACAAAGTAATCAGCCACATTGTAAACAAATCAAATTCCCGCGGGTGAAAATTGAACTGAAGTGCTTCGTCACTGCAAAACGTGCCGAGGCGTCCCACGTCATTTCCTATCAGTGCAAAAGGTGGGTGTTCGATTTGAAACAGCACTAAACGGTATTTTCGCGCACTGCTCTGGTCAGTGTACAGTGCGCACAGTGCACTATGTGGCAGTGCGCAGTGCACAGGGGTTCATTTGAGACATGGCTTCAGTGTGTGATTAGCAGCGAAATATTAGCCATTACCAAACACTCTGTGCTGTGCTATTTTCACGATTTGAAGATTTTTGAACGATTTTTTTTTTTTGACAGATATAACTTACCTTGGCTCCCAGTGCCTCGTCATGTAGCTGGACGAGAACAGAATAATACACCATGGAGATATGATTAATATATGTGATATAAATAGTAAGCCCTCTGCATTTTAAAAGACCAGTTGACACAAGGCATTGCCTCTTAACCTTGTAATGATAAAAATCTGGTGCTTTCGAATTAACAGTCCTTGCAGGAGTTATGTTAAATAGCAGACAGCTAAATTAGACGTTTCTTTTTTACATATCAAAATGCAAATAACAGTGACACAGTAGTGGCATCAACATATCATGTGTTTATTTATTTTAATCACAGAAACGGACATTATGATGTGCTGAGAACAATGACATGGTAATAACACAAAAACCAAAAAACATACATTTGCCTGATAGTCTATATGACTATACTGTAATCTTAAATTTTCAATCCCAGTCTTAATAAAACCCATCTAACATCTTTTTTTCTTTTTCCAAGTATTAAGATGCACTGAGTGACAGTATGATGTGCTGATAGCAATGACATGGTAGTGACCATAGAGTTGAATAGAATACTAGAGTGGACACAGGCGCACTGCTCATGGCAATCGTGGCCGCGATCTTGCGACTGCCGGCCGGGAATCCTAGCCATAGCCCTGGCAGTGCTGAGTAAGGAACACAAATATCGATTTGTATAATAAATTGATATTTTATATTAGCTAGTATATTCATTGTTGATCCGTACGTGTCATTTTATACTAATGACAGGTCATATTGTGTCGTTTTAATTATCGTTAATTATCGTATTCTTTGATACGATTTACGTACATATAGAGTCAGGCATTTCAAATATCATAATTGTATAGTGTGTCAGTGGATATTTTCACAGAACAAAGCCGTTTTTGACAGAGGTGGGTCCATTCTACGCTTATTTACATTGAGTGCCTAGCACACGCAAGATGGCGGCCGCGTCTGACGTTTTCCCGTGTGGTCAGCCAATGCCGTGTCCACTCTAGTATTCTATTCAACTCTATGGTAGTGACATTCAAAAAAAAAAAAAAAAAAATCACACCTGTGCACTGCCTGCGTTACTACCCTAACCCTGCAAAGACAACACTGTTTGGAAAGGGTAGGAAAACATTTTGTGTAGTTCATTTCACATGACAAGAAATATTACTGATGTGCTGTGCTGAACAAGTGCCCATGCTTACCATTCCCAGCTTCCACTGCTACACTGGCCTCTATAGGGACATCATCCAGCACAGTCACTTCCTTGCCAAGTAAACTTTTGGAAGTCACGCTCTGACGGCAAAAGTACGGCTTCAAATGGGGAACACTTAACTTTCTGGTGCCGCCTGGACTGTCCTGCACTATCCACCACAGTAGCCACTCCTTTGGTTGACAATGACATGACCTTGAAACGGCCAGCCCAGTTCAATGTTCCTTCCTTTCATTTCCAACTTGACAGCCTTCTTATTGGATGTCATAAGAACCTCATCTCCCTCACTGACATGATGGCTCCTAACTGGTTGGTTATTTTTTACCGAAACTCTATCTTTTGCCATTCTTAGGCAACTGTTATGTTCTCGTCAACTTTAGCGTGGACATCTGCAGGTACATTGTACAGCCTATCTGTATCTTTCACAAAATGATTTGGCTGCTCTACAGACAGATATCCTCTGAACCCTACTAATTCCTAGTGGGTGTTTGGCATACATTACATACCAAGAGATTGCTTGCAGACATGCAAAACCCTCCATCTCTGGTAGCCTATGTCTTTTCAGAAAGTAAATAGCTGTTAACCTCCACCATCAACCACAGCAGTCATTGTGCTGACAACTACTAGACCTTGAAAGGGCCAGTCCAACGTTCTTTCATCCCATTTCCTAACTCGACAGCCCTCAGCCTTGACAGACATGATCAAACTCTCACCCCTGGTCTGTTACAATCTTCCTGGCTCCACCTTGTGCCAGAAGAGTCTTCAGGGCCACCTCTGGAGCCTTCTTACTTCTCAGGAGCCTCGCACAGTTTTTAAAGTATACCGTTGACACTGCTGACATGAAGCAACCCAACTTTCCACATCTGTAAATAAAGGCAAGCAAAGTCAACTTAAAACTGACGGAGAAATACATACACACACAAACTGCCACAGTGTCACAAAAACAGAAGAAAGACAGAGAAATAAGTTTGGCAAGACACCACATACCACTATTCCTTTACAGTACATCACAGCAAAGACGCTTAAAAAAACAGTCCTGGAGGAGTTACCAGGGGTCAGGAGGATAGGAGCCCAGCAGTTGGTGTGTGATGGCAAGTCTTTGGTGGGCCAAGCATCAAGAAACAGCTGTGTTGCATAACAATGGTGCTTACACAAAATATTTTACCACGATACTTTACACTAACTCAAAAACATATCCAAGTTTCATTTAGTATTGTCCCAAACATTTTTGTTAAAATGTGAAGGGTGTACTCACCTGTATGAGATGATGCATGTAACAAAGGTAGTTTATCCATCTCCCTCCTCCGCTCCTGCACTTGGTGTTGTGTCCATTGAATGTCACCACAACCCATTTATTTTTGTAGTTTTGTTGCACTGTTTAAAAAAAGGGGGGGGGGGGGGTGGCTTTCATAAACAAAAGGAAATATTGCATAAAAGAGTGAACAAGATGTGGTTGCTGTGGCCTAATGGTTAGTGACATGTCCAAATTCTGATTGTATGGAGTTGTATTTTTTTTATGGGCACATCAAGGTGTTTAATGTGTTCTCCATCTCTTACTCCATCTCTTACTTACTGAATGTGCTTCAATGTCATGGTTTCTAACATTAGTAGCCTGACAGATTGAGGGAATATAATCCTTTAAAATGTGGTTCAGTTTTTTGGGCCACCCCTGTATATCAGCAGCAAGCCAGACGCCTTACCATTCGTCAAACAACAAAAGCAAAAAAAAAAACGTGCGACAGTGAGTGCATATTTTATACAAGTGTAATTTCAAGAAAACAAAATAGTGGCATACCTGATAGTGAAAGAAAACAAAACAACACAAAATCAGACATGGAGCGAGCCAGGCGCCAAACGCAGGTAGACCACATTTCAACTTTTGCACACAGTATCTGACAAACTTAGCCAACAGGCCACTCCACTAGCAGCCGCGCTAACAGGCTGCGGTGTGTAAAAACACCACGATATGCACCAGCTTACTATACCTGGGCAAATGCACAGTGGAACTCGTGCATGCTGTGCACAGTTTATCGGAACAATACCCCAATGTACCAAGCAAATAAACCAAACAACAAAACAAAAACAATGCATAGTAAGAAGACACCACGTACCTCTGCCCCCTGGACATTTGCAAAAGAGGAAGACCAAGGGGCAACCTGAAGGTTAAGTGTCCCAGCGTGGGAAAACCCCGCCCCCACGCTACTGTACATCGAAGATGAGCAAGCAAAAAAAAAAAAAACACCTAAACTTACAGAGGAGGGAAGTGACCGTGGGAACTACCTATGCCACAACCAAACCACAATCCTTACTGTAACCCTTAAAACACAGTCCTACGTCGCCTCCCTCACACACAGCCCTCACACCAACAACCCCCCCCCCCCCCCCGCACACACACACAGCACATAGGACTCAGCCCTCACGGCTCAAGGCCCACTCACGCCACACACACACACACACTAAGCATGCAGAATACAGCCCTTTCGCCCCCAACTCATGCCCCCCCTCACACACAGCCCCCCCCACACACCCCCAACGGTGCTTGCGCCACCCTTACTGCCCCCCCCCCCATCACACCGCACACAGCATATAGCCTTGCTGCCCACCTCCTGCCACCTCCCTCCACCTCCCCACACACAGAGTACACAAGACACAGCCACACACACATACACACAGGACAGCCCTCGCAGCTCAAGCCCCCACCCACCACACACGGAGCTTGCGTCACCCTCACTGCCCCCCCTCACTCACAGCCCCCCCACCCCCACACACATACAGCACACAGTATATAGTCTTGCTGCCCGCCTCATGCCACCTCCCTCCACCCCCCCACACACACAGCACAGAAGTCACAGCCCTCACGGCTCAAGCCCCCCTCCCACACGCACACAGCACATATCTTTGCTCCCCAGCCCTCTCCACACACGTTTGTCCAACCCCACCTCAGCGCTGTCAGCTGCACACGCAGTGCAACCCCCAAACCACAGCCCGTCATCTGCCACCACAGCCAGTCCTTCCTCCCAACCATAACTGCACTTTATGCACTTTATCCCACCCCCTTCACCTTTTTTCTACATCTGCCCTTCTTATGGTAGTCATCCCCCCCAAATGCATTCTACGCACTTTACTCCCCACTCCCCATGCACAGTCTAGACTCACAATCAACAGTTTCACTGCATGTCCTACTACCCAGTATGTCTATGCATGTGACAAATAAAACTCCTTGTATCCTTGTAAAATGCAAACATGTACTCAAAGGTGCAGTTTTACAGAAAACACGAACCTGACATAAAATAAGGAATTGGGGAGGGCATATCTAATTCTGCTCCATGTGAACAAACTCGGTTGGATGTTAATGCCCGATTCAATTAATAATGCATATAAAAGGATTCAAAACATGAATGCATCGTCAAATGCACACATGCATTTAAGAACGTACAGTCAAGAAATGCAAATTTCGCAGATGATGTGAAGGCAATATCTTCCTAGCTAGTTATCTATGGCTTGCGTGACTTCCACTCACATTACCAAAGTAGTAGTTGGACTACGAAGCTACTCGTTGAAAAAAGAAAAAACATGTTTTACCTGATATCACGTCCATCGCTGCACAGTTGTATGCCGGATTTTGATGATCTGCCGGCATGGTTGAAAGAAAAGAAGTAAAAAAGAATGTACTGACACTTTGTTATATGCATCAACATGATATAACACAACACTGTGGTGCCTTTTCTTCATTTCTTTAGCCATTAATTCACAAATACTGTCTATAAAAGCTGAGCTACAACAAATAGCCTACTCAATTTATAATATATCGGTCTCATCTAAACATGGTGAAGAACTTAAACCTATGTGCAAAAAGTGCTTACATAATTAATACATGATTATCTGTAAAATTATTTGATGAAAAAAAGTGCCACGACACACGTCTATGGCATAACTAATTAAAGTTACGACAGCAATGCTAAATACTATCTGACGACCTATACAAGTGATTGGAGGAACATAGCTTGCTACGGCAATTTATTTCGTTACACCACAATAACAAACGATTATGACATACGTGTATGAAAAACACATCAATAACATTCCAATAATGTTTTTTAAACTTTAGTTACAAGACAGATACTTACATTTATATTTGTTCGTGGTGCTGGATTTTCAATAATCCACAGCAATCGTCATTCCATTTAGCGCGACCAAAGAGCTTAGATATGCTAACGCCGGGTGTCCACTAGCAAGCGAAGCGAACTCCGCACCGCAGAACCCCTATTCATTTCTATGGGACGCGACCAACCGTTAATTCCGCTTCTGCAAAGAATTGTGGGAAGGCGGTGCGGCCAACTCGAGGGGTGCGGCGCGACCAAAACTTCAGCCATGCCGAACTTTATGCAAATGAACGCGTCCAACATGGGGCGGCTAGCCAATAGCAGATCAACAGTGTATAAAGCAGGTATGACGTAGGACAATGATTACAGTACATTTCACGGTCAACTCACTGTCAAAATGAATGACGAGAGATTGATTACTGTCGTTTTTCTCACCCCTGCTTGTATGACTGCACCCTTACATTAGATTAATATTTCTGGTCTTTGCACATGTGTAAATAACATACAAAAAATATTCCCGCCCTTCCATGACATTCGCGGACCTGATCAGAACTACACACCCCCAAGCGTCCGAAGGGGAGGGGGGGGTGCAGAGAGACGGAATTCGCTTCGCTTGCTAGTGGACACGGGGCGTAACGCCCCGTGTCCACTAGCAAGCGAAGCGAATTCCGTCTCTCCGCATCCCCCCCTCCCCTTCGGACGCTTGGTGGGCGTGTCCAGGTCCGCGAGTGTCATGAAGGGGCATGGAGGGGAAACATTCATGGAGGGGAAACATTCTAACTTACACATGTGTAAAGACTATAAATATGAATGTAATCTAATGTAGGCCTACTCAAACATTAATACATGTATCTATCTCCTACATGTAATTTAAAATTACCTGACCTATACTGTATATTGTTCTAAGCTGAATTTCAGATGTTGGTTCTTGTAATTATGATTATATGTTACATTATTGTTTATTTTTATTATATATATCTATATATCTATATATATCTATTATACTATTATTTATGTTATTACATTATATTGTTTATTTAATGTTTAATATTTTAGTGTTATTTTAGTTTAGTGTTAGGGAGGGGCGGGAAACGTTCTAGGTTCGGTTCGCTTCTCAGGTCTGTTTCGTTTTCAATCAGGTCCGGCGTATTCCAATAACATTCCGTCGAAAATGGACAACACCACAATGCAATCCGATCATGAATCGAAGGCAGAAGTCCGTCATCGCAGCGCTGCTGTACATGAGGAGGATGAAGAGGAGAAGGAAGCATAGATACTGGGTGCATCCCGTTCGTCTCGGCCGGGAGCAGCATGGGGAGTACCATCGCCTTGTCCTGGAACTTCGGCTGGACAGTGACCTGTTCCAGCAGTATTTCCGGCTGTCAAGGGAGCTTTTTGACGAGCTGCTGGCACGAGTGGGACCCAGCATTTCAAAGCTGGACACCCGTTTTCGGCGGGCAATTGGTCCTGCTCAGCGGCTCGCTATCTGTCTACGGTAGGCAACTAATTTATAATTAATTTGACAGGATGATTAACTCGTGTATTTCAAAGGGCACGACTTGACCAAGCTGCTTATTGCTATATATGTAATGGCCATTTCAATGTGAATACCATGGTTATACCATGGCAAGTATAGCCTTTAATATTTTGGTCATGTAACATAGTTTGACTGATTGTGGATTTTGTAAAGATGCAACAAAATGCACATGCCCATTTATGTTATACTTTTGTATTGTGTTCTTCACAGATACCTTGCAACAGGGGACTCGTTTAGGACAATAGCGTTCAGCTACAGGGTGGGCCACTGCACTGTCTGCCGGGTGGTGAAAGAGGTGGCAGATGCTATCTGGCAGGTCCTGGTGGCAGAATTTATGCCTGCTCCATCCAGGGAGGACTGGCTTTCAGTTGCGGAGGGCTTCAGGGAACGCTGGAACTTCCCCAACTGCGTCGGGTCCATAGATGGCAAGCATGTCATCATCCAGGCTCCAGACAACAGCGGCTCCTTGTATTATAACTACAAGGGCACACATTCCATCGTCCTGTTGGCTGTGGTTGACTCCAACTACCTTTTCAGGGTTGTCGATGTTGGTGGGTACGGCAGGGCCAGTGATGGTGGAACCCTTTACAACTCCGCCTTTGGTGAGGGGCTCCGAGACGGCACACTGGACCTCCCTGAGGACGCGACCATCAGAGGGGCAGAGCAGCGTGGACGGATGCCGTTCGTGTTCGTTGGGGATGAGGCTTTCCCCCTCCGCCGGAACCTCATGCGACCTTTCCCTGGTCCTCATGTGCATGGAGAGAAGCGCGTCTTTAATTACCGCCTCAGTCGTGCCAGGTTGGTGGTGGAGTGCGCCTTCGGCATACTGTCCTCACAGTGGCGCATGTACAGGAGGGTGATCGGTGCCAGCCCTGCCACTGCTGAGGTGTGTGTCAGAGCCACCTGTGTGCTCCATAATTACCTGCGGGTCATGACCCTGAGGAGGAAGGAGACTTCGGCAGGCTACCGTCAGCCAGGTGAAGGTGGAGCTGATGACTGCCTCCAAGGGGTGTCCAGGATGGCAGCAAACAACGCCACACGGGAGGCACTGAGAGTGAGAGCTCAGTTTGCCTCCTACTTCAATCAAGAAGGCGCTGTCCCCTGGCAGGTCCAGCCATGACCTCTCTACACAACTGCGGCACACCACAAACGGTTCTTTTAAGAGCCACTCATTCCTCATTTAAAGGCAAAAATTCCAGTGTTGCACAAGCATGACACATCAACCATCCCTGAGCCATTATGTAATGCTTTAATGTTATGTGGACATTACCTGACTCATACCATGAAATATACTGTGTATTGCTCAGTGCTGAATATGTTTCAGGTGTTGGTCCTTGTAATTATGATTATATGCTACATTATTATTTATTTTATTATATTGTTTATTTAATATTTATTATGCATATTATTTACATGTTTTACACATGTGCAAAGACCATACATATGAATCTAATGTAATCTGCTCAAACATGTATACATGTAATTTGAAAAGAGAGGGGTTAATCATTTTGTGCACATTTTTAAGAATTTTATTTCAATAAAGATTGTTAGAACAATTACAAAACAACAATAGATTTTTTTTTTTTTTAATCGGGCATTTGTGACCTTTTTTCCCCTAGGAGTCAGGGGCATTGTCCCCCTCTAGCCCTGCCTCCACTACCATCTGACAGAACTTCATCTTTAGCAAGTTCCTCTTGTGAAGCGGCAACTTTTTAAACATGGGCATAAGCCCAACAAAAAAAATCTCATCCTCATCCCGAGGACGCTCCTCCCGCAGCACATCCAGGATCTGACTCTCAAAGGAGCTGACCTCTTGATGTGGCCTCTTACGACGGCGCCTGAACTCTGGGCCACTGGGCGCTGGTGCTGGTGAGCAGGCTGCAGGAGGATGAGAAGGGGCATTGATGGGTGGGCTAGGGGCAGGGCTCAGGGCAACCAGGCTCACACCACCAGGCGAGGCGGGTGGTGGGCTCAGGGCACCCTCAGCCTGGCCGGGAGCAGGTGAAGTTGGAGCTGGCTGGGTGAGTGGGTCTGCCTGGGAGAGGGGGTCTGCCTGGGTGAGGTGGTCTGCCTGGGTGAGGGGGTCTGCCTGGGTGAGGGGGTCTGCCCGGGTGAGGGGGTCTGGTGGAGGTAGGCGACGGGACAAGTTTGAAGTCGTCTCCCTGTTCTGAATGAATGGGGCCAAGAACCCCATCACGGCCATATAGCGCCACTGGCGCTGAGATGAGGCCTCGGCCCCACTCCTCTGCCTCTCCCTCTCCTTCCTTCTCTCCTTGACATATACGTCCCTCAACCCCTTCCACCGGTCCCTACACTCTTGCTCTGACATATAAAACAAATGCATTTTATGTCATAAATAATGGAGAGTACAGTAGAGTAGGAAATAAGACATACTTTATTGATCCCAAAGGAAATGTCCAGCAGCACATACACATAACACACATTGCTGAAAATCAACAGCAGATTCATGTAATACACATTGTACAAATCAACAGCAAATCCACATAATACACACTGCATAAATTAAATTAACACAATAAAATAGCACACATTTTAATCTATAGCCAGTATACAGTACAGCACCTGGGGCGACATGGCTAGGGCCACATTTCAAGGGTGATCATACTAATCATTAACCTCGAAAACCTACAAATTACAACATTTATAACACTCACCACTAACACCAACAACTTCAGCAACCTTCCTCCATGCATCACCCCGCATTAATGAATCCCTGTATGCCTCCAGGGTGAGGTCATACAGACAGGGGTGAGAGGACACAGCAATTATTAGCCTCTCGTCATTCATTTTAGTTAAGTGACTTGACTGTGAGATGACCGTTAATATATCCGTGAAATGTGCTGCATTGTCCCACCCACGTCATACGTCGCTTATACATTGTCGATCTGCCATTGGCTAGCCGCCTCCTGTTGGACGCGTTCATTTGCATAAAGTTGGGCATGGCTGAACTTTTGGTCGCGCCGCACCCCTCGAGTTGGTCGCACCGCCTACCCACAATTCTTTGCAGAAGCGGAATTAACGGTCGGTCGCGTCCCATAGAAATGAATAGGGTTCTGCGGTGCGGAGTTCGCTTCGCTTGCTAGTGGACACCCGGCGTAGAGCTCTTTGGCGCGACACTTCATACATTTCAGAAAGGACCCCTGACGTATTTCCGTTTCCTAAAAGTCAACACCCTCACCGGAAGGCAACGTTTGGAGCATAGATAGCTCTGTTCCAAACGGAAGGCAGCTGCCTCGATGACTCCCTCCCTTAATAGAGAGGTGCCTAATTAGATATGACTACAGGGTGAAGGCAACTTCTATAAATACTGGTTTGGAATGGGATTTTAAGAGAGCAAAAGTTGGGGTATGACGTTAGCACGTAGCAAGAACGTGAAACTAGCTGACGTAAGCTAGTTGGCTAACGTTAGTCAGTTGACTGACAGACCGTACATAAATCCTACAATACCCTGTTAATAGTTAAAGTGGTTGGATATTTAGATAGTACATTGTTGATTTCTCATCTAAATTGTAAAAATACAAGCGATACAGTGCTACACAAATAAGATGTTGATACCGACAGCAACCGTAAGATTCGTGTCGGCCGCCATCTTTATTTACTTTTCACAGTTGTTTGAAAGTTAGTGCACAGAATTCTGGGTAATAGGGAGCTTGAAGGAATCATCGAAGCTGCCTTCAAAACTGCCTGTCGCGCGGACAATTTGAAGGCAACTGCTGCGACAGGAAAAAAGAACTTTAACCGTTTGGAACAGCACTCGATGACTCGCTGCCGCGTTAGGCAACTACTTAGGCAGCGAATTTAGCCGTTTGGAACAGGCTCTATGACTCGCTGCCGCGTTAGACAACTGTTGGTACCAGAAAGTTGGAATCCTGCCAGATAGTTTGACTTTTAGGAAACGGAAATACGTCAAAATAATTTAAGTAATGTGATTGGTTGACATACGTCAACTGTCCACCGGGTCGTCCTTACGTTTTCTGCATTAGCCACTTCAACTCCTGTTCATTAAACAATCGTATTTTTTTCTTAGTAATACAGTATTTGCTCAAGTTTAAAACTACACCATAGGAATAATAACAAAATAACAGGTTAAAACACATCGGACTTATGAACCGAAAGTTATTGAAAACGCCTCTCTACAGGCTTTAGGTTAAACCTCCTAAGCTGCTAACATAAAACAAGTGCAAGTTAGCCTCATGTAAGCGAAGTATGTGATTAGCAGCGAAATATTAGCCATTACCAAACACTAATGTGCTCAAATTTAGAACTGAACCATAGGAATACTAACAAAATAACAGGTTAAAACATGTCGGACTTATTAACAGAATGTTATTGAAAACGCCTCTTTACAGGCTTTAGGTTAAATCTCCTTAGCTGCTAGTGCAAGTTACCCTCACGTAAGTTAAGTGTGTGATTAGCAGAGAAATGTTAGCCATTACCAGACACTCTGCTGTGCTGTTTTCGCCATTTAAATATACGTGAGTTTATTTATTTATTTGCCAGATGTAACGTACCTTGGCTCCCAGTGCATCTTGTCATGTAGCCGGACGAGAACAGAATAATACACCATGCAGATATGGTTAATATATGTCAAGACAACACCTACCGGTCAGCCAGCTAAACTTTGGACTCAGGATGCTGGCCAAGTCTCTGAACGTGGCTCTACTACTTCCATAACACTATCCTTGTTGTGGTCTGCCTCCGATATCTGCTGCAGTAGTGCCTTCTCATTAGGGTCTACAGGAAAAGTTGCCTCCAGACTTGAGGACTATGCAAAGACAGAGTATAAGAGAAGTAGAAAAGGGGCCCAACAGATGAAAAGAGTAACAGTAGACCTTTATAAAAGTACCTTCTCCTTTACAACAATGCCAGACTGCTGAATGCCTAGAGCACAAAAATAAAGGTCAGATTGGCTTGTTAAGTAATGTTGAAAGTACAGCTTCAAATGGCGAACATTTACTTTCTGATGCCGCCTGGAATGTCCTGCACTATCAACCACAGTAGCCACTCCTTTCCTTGACAATGACACGACCTTGAAAGGGCCAGTCCAACGTTCCTTCATTCCATTTCCTAACTTGACAGCCTTGTTATTGGATGCCATAAGAACCTCATCTCCTAACTGGTTGCCTTTGCTAATTACATTTCTATATGCATTGGACAAGATAAACTAATCTTGGTCAGGCAAGGTCCTGTAGGTTCCTAATGAATTATAAATCTGTATTTTCTTAGGGGTGCCATCAAGTAACCACAAAATGAAATGGTTACCACGTTCAGGAGTGATTGCCAACAATGCATGGCAGAAGACCCACATCATCTGACCTAATGTCCCTGATATAGCTACCTCCCAGCTACGATACCACAATATATATATGTCTGTACTGAGAGTGTGGTGTGCTTCATCACCTTAGGAAATACAAGAAAAATAGAAAACAGCTGAGCTATGCCTGTATTCACAAACTGCAAGGGCCTACAGACAGATGTCCTCTGAACCATACTGATTCCCAGTTGGTGTTTGGCATACATTACATACCAGCAGATTGCTTGCCGGCATGCAAAACCCTCCATCTCTGGTAGCCTATGTCTTTTCAGAAAGTAAATAGCTGATAGGCTCCACCATCAACCACAGAAGTCCTTGTGTTGACAACTACTATACCTTGAAAGGGCCAGTCCAATGTTCTTTCATTCCATTTCCTAACTTGACATCCTGCATGCAATGAGGACCCCATCCCCTCTTTATCATCATCAAACTCTTGCCCCTGGTCTGTAATCGTCCTGGTTCAACCTTGTGCCAGAAGAGTCTCTGTGACCTCTGGAGTCTTCTTACTTCTTAGGAGCCTCGCACAGTTTTTTAAAAGTATACCATTGACACTGCTGACATGAAGCAACCCAACCTTCCACATCTGTAAATAAAGACAAGCAAAGTTAACTTAAAACTGACTGAGAAATACATACACACACAAACTGCCACACTGTCACAAAATGAGAAGAAAGACAGAGAAATAACCCAAGTTTGGTAAGACACCACATACCACTATTGCTTTACATTACAGCCTAGACACATCAAAAAAAAAAAACAACAAACTGGATGAGTTACAAGGGGTCAGGAGGGCAGAAAATCTATACTGCTGCACAAGCATTACACTGACTCAAAAACATATCCAAGTTTAATTTCTGTAGTATTGTCCCTTGAGAAGATATAACACATTTTTGCTGAAATGTGAGGGGTGTACTCATCTGTGTGAGATACTGCATGTAACAAAGATCTCTCTCCTCTTCTCCTTAACTTGGTGTTGTGTCCATGGAATGACACCACAATCCATTTGTTTTTGTAGTTTTGTTGCGCTGTTGAAAAAAAGGTTGGGAGGGGGTCCTTTCATAAATAAAAGAAAATATTGCATGTAAGCGTAAACAAGGCTGCTGTGGCCTAATGGTTAGTGACAAGACATCAAGGTGTTTAATGTGTCCTCCATCTCTGACAACATCTTTACCATGAAGCAAAATTGCACTAGTTGAATAACGCTCCTGGCATGTGAGCCACATACAACCTAATTTTCAAATTGAAATTTCAAGTTTTCCTCCCAAGTCGCAGGTAAAGACTGTTCGTGCCCTCAGTTTGCTTAGTCATCACTTATATTTAGTCATCCCATTCTCAGCTTTGTGGGAGAACATGAACCACTAATACCTTTTTAAGTCATCTTCAGTGATGAGGTGAGTTGGAAAACTAGTAAAATTATCATGTTATTAAATCAAAAGCCATTAGAAACTTTATAGTTATGCCAGTGCCTGTGTGGTCATAAACCATGATATCACTATAAAGAGAACTGAGTGTGCTTCAATTTCATGGTATCCAATTATGGTAGCCTCACAGATTTAGGAAATATAACCCTTTAAATGTGGTTCAGTTTTTTAAGCCAACCTGTATATCAGGAGCAAGCCAGGCGCCTTTCCACTAGTCAAACAACCCAGGTAACCAGATAACTTAAAAATTAACCAAATTCGTTTAACAACTGACACAAATATCTACACATCTTAAACAAGTCTGGTAGTGGCAAGACAGTTTGCTATCTAGCTAGCTTGCTGCCAGTACACCTACAGCCATGTTAACTGGATACAACAGGCGAAAACTTGCACTGCCTACTCTTGAATGCACAGCTACAACAACGTAACTCATGATTTGTGAATATAGCGTAAATGCAATAAGATTGGTCTTACTATACAATTTCACAAACTACCACTGACAATCGGGAACGGAGAACACAAAAGAGATCTTATAAAAAAAAAAACATACCACATAATTACGTCTTCACACAATAGCTTCCAGAGCAAGGAGCAACTGCAACAGCAAAACTAAGAGGAGGGTCCCGACCGTGGGAACGACCTATGCCACAAACAAACCACAACCCTTATTTTAACCCTTAACATACAAACATGTTCCCAAAGGTGCCGTTTTACAGGGAACACGAACCTGACATAAAATAAGAAATGCAGGAGAGCATACCTAATTCTGCTACACGTGAACATAGTTGGATGTTAAGGCACGGTTCAATTGATTTATGCATACATAACTACACTACTGCACTAAAGGACCCTTCTATGACTACTGCACTAAAGGACCCTTCTATAACACTGGACAATTTTACTGGGACACTGTAATCTATCTACCACAAAGCACCTTATCACGACACTTTTTTACCTCGTGGAATTTTTATCACTGGACAATTTTACTGGGACACTGTAATCTATCTACCACAAAGCACCTTATCACGACACTTGTTTACCTCGTGGAATTCTTATTACCCTACTTATTATCATTACAATGTTTTTTTCTTCCCTCAGTTCAGTGGATGTTGTATTATGCAGACGTGTGCAATAGGCTTGATCTGTTTTTTGCAATGTGTATTATGTGTATGCTACTGGACACCTTAATTTCCTTCGGGATCAATAAAGTTACTCTACTCTACTCTACTCTACATGTTTATAAAGGGACTGGAAACATTAGGCAAATGTACACATGCATTTAAGCACGTACAATTTCATAGATCAAGAAATCAAAATTTCGCAGAGCAAGTGAAGGCAACATCTTCCTAGCTACCTATCTATGGCTTGCGTGACTTCCACTCATGTTACTGCATGCATAGCTGGACTACGAAGCTACTCGTTGAAAAAAGGAAGAGGAAAAACAGTTTTACCTGTTATTTCGTCCATCGCTGGAAAATGTATGCTGGTTAATGTTCTGCCGCCCCGTTTAGTTGAAGGGAAAAAAGGTACAAATAAATATATTGATACTTTGTTACACGCGTGTCATATAATACAACACTGTGGTACATTTTCTACAATTCTTTAAGGCATAAATGCACAAATACTTGAACCGCGATGAGAGCCGAGTCAATAACAGCTGAGCTTCAACAAATAGCCTACTCAATTTATAATACACTATGCGTCCCATCTAAACATGGTGGAGAACGTATGTATGTGCAAAACGTGCTTAAATAATACATAATTAAGGCTTGATTATTTGTAACATTGTTAGATGAAAAAAGTGCCAGGAAACATAATTCATTAATTAATAGCAAATGCTAAATACTGTACTATCTGACGCATTATACAAGTGATTGGAGGAACATGGCTTGCTAAGCAGCTAGTTAGCTAGCACTACGGCAATTTATTTCGTTACACCACAATAACAGAGGAATATGACACACGCGTATAAAAGACACATCAACAACATTCCAATAAAACATTTTAAAACTTTAGTTGTGAGACAGATACTTACATTTATATTTGTTCGTGGTCCTGGGTTTTCATTATTCCACGACAATCGTCATCGCATTTAGCGCGACACTTCAAATATTTCAGAAAGCATCCCTGACGTATTTCCGTTTCCTAAAAGTCAAACTATCTGGCAGATTCCAACTTTCTGGTACCGACAGCAACTACTTAGGCAGCGAATTTAGCCATTTGGAACAGGAATACAGGAAGCCCGTGCTTTCAGACTGGTCAGAAATGACAGAAAATACTTTTTGAAAAGACTTTACCTGCATCGACACGAAGTGCAACGAAACTTTAAGCCTTTGATGGTACCGGATTAGAACTCGAGAAAAGTTTTTTTTACCTATGGTTTGGAGTACCGACATCTACCACTCAATTTATAGGGTGACGTCAGGTAATTTGAGCCATCAGCTAAAATGAGCCATTTAAGGTTCGAGCATCCTACCTCTTTAAATATTGGCTGCCACTGACTGCTAATTATTTCAAAGGAATGCTACAACTGTACTTGACGTAAAATAATACATTTGATTGGTGTATGGTTGAAATGGTGGGCGGGGCAATGCAACAATTCAAGACTGCTGAGAAGAACCGTGAGGTAAGTGGACTGGCGGACAATTCTTTCATAAAACTTATAAGGTTGATAAGTTGTTCAAAAAATGACCTACATCTATAAAAAATAGTCTAAATGCATATTGTATAATAATTAATCAGATATGATTCCGAATTTGTGTTTAGCTAAACTATTTTTCATAAAATAGCCTTTTTTGGTGGTGGCTCAATTTACCTTAATGTACTCAGGTATATTGAGCCATGCATGTCAGCTAAAATGAGCCACTTTCAGAGTTAGCTTTACCTAATATTTTGATGGTATGTCTAGCATGTTTAGCATTAGCAGTGCATTTTGATGGTATGTATTACATACTTGTTTACATTTCTATTATATTCATCCCTCCTGAATATTCTTTTGGGATCAATTAAGTAAAGTACCTGTGTGCATGCGTGTGTGTGTGTGTGTATGTGTCAAAAATTAGCCAACCTGCAGCTAACATGTATGTAAATAACATGAACATGTGTCTAATATGTCCAGATTATGACAAAGAAGAAAGAACAGCGAGGAGATGAGAGGAGAATGGAGGAAAGACAAAAGGAGAGGGGGTGGACAGAATGCAGAGGAGACAAAAACAAGAGAAAACAAGTTAGAGGAGAGGTGAGGAGAAGAAAGGAAGAGAGAGGAGAGGAGAGGAGGAGAAAAGAACAGAGAGAAGAAGAGCAAAGAAGAATGAGGGTCAAAAAAAGGGGAAGCCGCAAGTATAATCAGTGGTTAGAGGAGAGAATGCAGGGAGCACTGGATGAGTGCAGACAGGGAATTGAGAGGGGTGTAAAATTAAGTGTGCGTTTTCTTTCAAGGGAGTGGAATGTTCCACGGGCCACGCTTCTACGGCGCGTGAGCAGGAAAATTGTTGGGTCGGCCCATGTCGCTGGAAGAAAACCATATCTTCCTGCGGCAGCAGAAGAGGAGTTAGCTGCACTACTGAAAATCATGGCAGGGAGGGGGGATCCATAATTTCATGCAGCGCAATCCAGGGCTTGGGATGAGGAAACCAGAAGAGCTGTCAGCCGCAAGAGCCATAGGTCTCAACCAGCAAGTGGTCAGCCAGTGGTTTCAGACTGGTTTCAGACTATGAAGATCTGCTCCACACACTTGGCTTAGAGTGCATTCCACCACATTTATGGAACTGTGATGAAACTGGACTTCAGGACCAGTTTTCATCAAACAAGGTGGTTGGGCAAATTGGCCAACCTTGCATGGAGGTTTGCTCAGGTGACAAGGGGGAGACCACCACCTGCCTGGCAGCCTTTAATGCTGAATGGACATACAGCCATGCTATGGTAATTTTTAAGGGGAAAAGGCTGCGCGCGGAGTGGATCCAACAGTGTCCTGAAAAAGTGACTGCCCGAGTGTCAGACAACGGCTGGATCAATGCAGACCTCTTCACAGAGTGGGGACAGTTGTTCGTCCAGTCACTGCCAAAGGACGATCAAAGGCCTCACATTCTACTATTGGATGGGCACAGCAGCCATGTGTATAATGCGAAATTTATCAATTTGATGAGATCCAACAATGTCCATATCTTATGTTACCCTCCCCACACCACCCACGCACTTCAGCCAGCAGACAAGGCCTTATTCAGAAGCCTGAAGCACCACTAGGACAAAGAGGGAAGAAAGTGGACAAGGCTGATGGCAGGGCAGAAGCTGCCAAAAACAGAGTTTTTCTCCATCTTCAACAGGGCCTGGATGAAAGCTGCCACAGTACAGAATGTACAGGCAGGTTTCAGGGAAACAGGAATGTATCCACTAAACAAGAACATCATCCCAGAGGCAACCTTTGCTCCCAGCAAAACAACAGAGAGAATCCTGCCGCCCATTCTCCCAGCTCCACCCAGCATGCCCCACACACCACCAGCTTCATCCAGCAGACTCCAGTCTGCCCCAGCACTACCCAGCACGCCCCAGACACCACCAGCTTCATCCAGGCCCCAGACACCACCAGCACTTGCTCATCACCTGACTGTGACATGTGAGGCACCCCCATTGCTGATATTGCAAGATGATTAAATGGTGTATGAAGAGGTGATTGACAGAAATCTTTCAGAGGAAAAGGCAACTGTGTTCAACCTCTTCACACCACGGGATGAACAGCCTTCAACATCCACCGTATGTGAAAACTCAAAATATTCAACACTGCTTTTCAGCCTGCAATCTGTAACTGATCTGTAAAACTGATGGTTTCTTATTATAACTTTTCTTTTGTCTGTTACAGTGTGTCACATTCAGTGATCTCTGTTCACTTCCAAAGAGAGAGAGAGCAATGAGAAAGAGGACCAAACCACCATCCTTTTTGCTAACAAGCCAGGAGCATATGGACTTCATTTCCAGGAAAATTAAGAAGGAAAAGATCCTGAAAAATGTCCAGAGGAAGTCCAAGAAAATGAGTAAAGGAGAGAAGAAAGAAGAGGATAATATGCCCTGCAAAGCCTGTCAGGTTCTTTATGGCAGCCCAAGTGACCCAAAGGTATGGGGGGGGGGGGGGGGGGGGGGGCACTATTATACTGTCAAATTGTCTTGAACTGTCTGTACTGAACAGCAATGCAACGAATATAATTTATTATTTATTTGTATGTATGTCTGTCTCTGCCTAAGGCCACTGAGGAGTGGGTACGCTGCAAGAAGTGCGGACTCTGGTTCCACGAGAGCTGTGGAGAGGACGATGGGATCTATAACGACGAGGGATTCTTCTGTCAACGTTGCCTATAAAACACACACACAGTTACAGCAATCATTCTTGATTTCATGGCCTTGAAGTTCTTCCTTTAGGCTTAGTTAACTACTGTAACTACTGATATGTTTTTATCAAAAATAAAATGTTTTGCTTTGCATTTTTAGTGGCTCATTTTAGCTGACTAGTGGCTCATTTTAGCTGACCGGGTGGCTCATTTTAGCTGAATTCTGATCATCAGAAAATTGTGGGTCAGCTGATGGTTTATAAGCTGTAAAACCTAAATGATTAAATTCTATACAAGAATCCACTGAAATGTTTAAGATGGCATCAATTAACAAAATTAAACACAAACCAGTGTCATATATTGTATTATATTATTTTTATTAGAAATTAACCCGGCCCGATGGACGCAAAATGCGTCCAAATTTACACCCATTCTTCTCTGTTGAATTACTCTGGAACGGTACATCGTAGAGACATGGCACTTATACCAAATCAAACAACAGAACCAGGGCTTTACAACATGACCTACTTATTTTTGTGATCAAGTATCGGCGAGATATTAATATTTAACATTTCGGCAAAATCTCTCATATTAGCCCTTTGCACAGGCATTACTCTCGTTGAAATTACTCGCGAACCCGTGATCGGAGAGATAAGGCATCAGAAGAAAGTACATTATCTCAGCTTTCCAATGACACCAAGCACATATTATCCCGTTAATTTATCACGTTAAAACAAGGGATCAAATATTTGCCAAGTAATGATTTGACAAATTTTTACTTCACCCATTTTAGTTATCCAGTTATCAGTCAATGCATAAAGCAGAACTTACCCATTCTACTGCTATCAGAATCAGAATCAGCTTTATTGGCCAAGTATACTTACGTATACAAGGAATTTGACTCCGGCAGATGTTAGCTCTCTATACACATAACACAGAACCTAATACAATACAATAAATACAATAGACTAAACAAGTATGTGTACTTGTATTGCACAGTAGGGACAACAATATACATACAGGCACCCAATATGGGCAATAATGTACAAGTAGGCACATGGTGTCACAGTGGGTTAAACAACCGGTATGACAATATACCAATAAGGCATAAAGTTTTGGGGGGGGGGCACAAAAAGAGTCTTGAGTTGCTGGGCAGGGGACACCTAGACAAGTCTTTACTTGTGTCATGTGCAAGAGAAGCGCTGGGAGGGGGGGAATACAAGGGCATAACAGTAAGCATATACACATATGTGCATGTATGTATGTATGCATGTGTAGTTCAGCTGTTTAGTAGGGTGATGGCAGTGGGGAAGAAGCTGTTTTTGTGTCTGGTAGTTTTGGTGTGCAGGGATCTGTAGCGTCTACCAGAGGGAAGGAGGTCGAAGAGGGTGTGTGCAGGCTGAGAGGGGTCTTATGTTCTCTGCCCGCTTCCTGGTCCTCCCAATGTACAAGTCCTGGAGGGAGGGCAGGGGGGCACCGATGATTTTTTCTGCAGTCCGAATTGTGCGCTGTAGTCTGTGTTTGTCATTTGTCTGTTATCGTGCATTTCTGTCAAGAAACGTTTCATACAGTTTTGAAATTACTGCAAATGACTGAATAATATCCATAATCCTGCATAATCCTGATATAACTTCCTTCATTACATGGAAAATAGGCCCTTATTTCCGTCAGGCACAGACTACAAATTTATCAACATTGATAAGCCACTGAATATCCCACCATCATGGTTCTTATATTGGCAGATTCCAGACAATCTCCTCTACTCACATATGAAAAGATATCCCTACTGACAGCATCCTATGGACAGGTACTTGCAAGAATACAAGATTTTTTTATACGCAATATGATTTTTTATTTGTTTGCTATTTTTTTATAAAATCAGTGCAAATAGCTCACCAAATGAAACCAGATCTGGAGAGCCTAGGCTGTCCTGAAAAAAAAGGTATAGCATGTATGTATGGCCCTTACAATGACCAAGATATGAGCTTAAAAGTAAAGGTAGTAAAAATAGCCTGAAAATAGCGTACGGCCCATATGGTTAACCAAAATGTGGCTCAAATTACCTGACGTCACCCTAGTATTTGGGTTCGCTAGCCGACGTGACCGTACGTCACTCCGCGCTTGTGCAGTTGCCTGGTGACCAATTAAAAATCTCAAAATCGTGCTTCAACGGCTCCCATTGAAAACGACGCCATCCCACGGTCCATTCTCTTCTACTGTCTATGGTCTGTGCCCTGCTGTCCTGCCTACCTGCCTGTGTGTGTGTGAGTGTGTGTGTGTGTATGCACCCCGGTGTACTGTCGAAATAGGCTGCTTCGTCAAAATGAGCTACCAGTAGCCTAAATCGACAGTGGCGTCTATCGATTTACGCTACCCCGTCGAAATAAGCTACCTTGCGTTTTTCGCTTACGGTTGTATAGATTCAAAGCTAACCTCCGCAGTTTTAGAAGATATGTTTTTGGATTAGATATTTCTGGATTAGAGAGTTATATGCTGTTTGCATACTGTATGCTAATCATACTTTATACCTTAGTTATGTAAAATATTAACTCATTTATAGGTTATAGGGAGGAAAAGTAATCTCATCGCCCCCTGCTGGTTGCGTTCCCCACCTCTATATCGAAATGAATGGGATTTTTTCTTCAAAAAATTACATTTCGGCTCACACTCCAAAGTTAAGATAGTGGCTTTCATATGATATGCATGCTGGGCAGTTCTGTCAATTCAGGTGGTCATACTTTCTTTTTTTCACTAATCTGAATTGTTTTTAATGTTAATTAAAAAGCTGATAAAGGACTACACTGAACGATAGGCGCGTGTATGACGTCACCGCAAAATCTGGCGCCTGCCCAAATCTAACAGTTAGCTGCCGGCGAGAGAAGTAAGTGAAACCCAACGATTGTGTACATGAAACTCATCTGATTATAAGAATCCACAACCGTAGCTTTATGGAATCTTTATGAAATATGAAAACTGGCATTCATTTGTTTCTCCGTGGTTGCAATCAGTCACGAATTACAGCATGGTGAACTTGTGTTTACTGACGTAACGGGAGCGACTCAAAGTTGTCTCAAATGACAAGTTAGGCACAATTTAGATTTTTAAAAATAGTACGAAATTTCACAAAATACTTTCACAGTTAGTAGATAATCCCCATATATAGCCTGAAAAATATATCTGGTGCACAAGTTCCGTGTCATACCTTTGTGGGATTTTTTTAAAAATCAGTCTATGGGATTTTTAATAGGATCGCTCTGGGGATAGGAACGCCACCGCTAGGATCGCTGTGTTCCACTTTCCCTCCCTATATGCGAAGGCAGTTCATTTCGACAGTCGTATTACGCTATCAAATAAGGCTCCTACTGAAGGTAGCTCAGAGGTAGCCCATTCTGACAGCCCACTTGACCCGTCAAGTAGTGCTCCCACTGTACAATCACAACCATTCAGTCATTTATATGAATATAGGTAAAGGTAGCTCATTTCGACAGGCCTGTATCTTCTATCAAATAAGGCTCCTACTAAAGGAAAGGTAGCTCATTTCGACAGGCTTATATTTTCTATCAAATAAGGCTCCCACTAAAGGAAAGGTAGCTCATTTCGACAGGTTTATATTTTCTATCAAATAAGGCTCCCACTAAAGGAAAGGTAGCTCGTTTCGACAGGCTTATATTTTCTGTCAAATAAGGCTCCCACTAAAGGTAGCCCATTCTGACAGCCCACTTGACCCATCAAGTAGTGCTCCCACTGTACAATCACAACCATTCACTCATTTATATGAACATAGGTAAAGGTAGCTCATTTCGACAGGCCTGTATCTTCTATCAAATAAGGCTCCCACTAAAGGAAAGGTAGCTCATTTCGACAGGCTTATATTTTCTGTCAAATAAGGCTCCCACTAAAGGTAGCCCATTCTGACAGCCCACTTGACCCATCAAGTAGTGCTCCCACTGTATAATCACAACCATTCACTCATTTATATGAACATAGGTAAAGGTAGCATTCATACAAAAATATTGTTAATTGAGGTTACTGGTGTAATAACAAAACAAATACAATACTTTTCTAAGAGGCTGAAATCGTCCATTGAACAAACATCCAGCTATCACAGCACTGAGCTGATGAACGCGGTCCTGTTAGAAAACAATTGAGTGTGTAATGAAAAAAACTGTACTCCAGGGGACATTAAACTAATGTAGTGAGAACATAATATATAATGTCACGCCCACCACTTGCCTGCTGTTTTTCAGCCAGGATGAAAATGTAAGCGTCAATAACCTGTATTGCATAAACAAACAAATAACATAAGAAAGGGAAAGATAGACAAGGAAAACAAAAGTTCATTGCTGAGTTATAACCACTTGCGTCATCAGCCAGCCATTCGGTCCCATGTAGTGTACGGAAAGATGTGTGAAATAGTTTGTATGGTCCAACAACAGCCTCCACTTTGCCTTGATCTTTTGCAGCCCACAACATTTTAACTGAAAACACAACATTAATGTTAAATCAGTTAAACTGATGAAGACTTTGCCAAAAGAAGTTATCACAGTACTTTATGAGTACTTGAACAGGTCAGAATAGAGTAGAGGTGCCTGTGGCGCTGGCCTGGCCTGGAGACAAAGGGATGTGAATACACTCTCTCAAATATACGTCTGGAACAGTATCTTCTGTTATTAACTAGGGAAAGTCAAAACTGGGTCTTGGAATAATACCTTGATTTTTAATCTTAAAATGCAGTCTCCTTCCATCACAGCATCTCTTACAGCTATTACTTGAGAACCTGAAGACCACACTTTGTATCTTTTAAGTTGGTAACCTTATCTGGGGAGGTGGCTGTGGTGTAATGGCCACAAAAAAAGTTGTCAAAGACCAAAAGGTTGCCAGGCTTGACCGCATTACAATCCTAGTACATTTACATTAGGACAAATGTCATTAAACATTATATGTGAATGGAGTTTAGTGAAGAAGCCTACTTTTATTCACCAATGCAAACAATGATTAATGCATCTTGTAAACAAAGGAATCTCAAGATTTATTTGCTTACACTACAATAGCACTCATTACATTTACCTTTATGCTTTGCAATGGCTGTGCAACAGCCAAAGATCTTCCAGTTCTCTGGCATCTGTCACACTCTTGAGACCTTTAAGAAAATTGTCAGGATAAATTAATAATGTCCTAACCTAATTGGCTAAATAAAATGAGTCCATAACATAACACAGAAATAAGTCACATCCAATACATACCCATCTGTCAATATCCACTGACATGCCAGTAAAATCTGGAGCATATTGCTGCTCTTATTTTAATGACTCCTGTATGTCCCCTAATTGGTGATGAATGGAATTTAATGACCAGTGATCTGGCTTCATCCCTTGTTTGGATCACTCTTGTAGTATCTTCGTAGAAGAGCTGTCCATCTGCAGTGAACAATCACAAAGTGATAAACAACAATATTCTCAGAGACATGGATATATTTGAACACACCTTTGCCTACTTACACTTTACTGTAAACTTCTGAGAATACCTCCTTAAGCTCAACTTCTGAGACTTGGTATACCCTTCTGGGTATTCCCCCCTGGTCAGGTATTCAAAAACCTCCTTGCATCTCTCTATATTTCCGTTCACAAATGTAACACACTGTAAAACACAAAACAAAACATTTTTCACTACGTAGGTAGCACATTTTACAGTAAGGTAGCCTAGTTCTTAAGTCTTCCAAACCTATCCTACTCGTTTACAGAAGCGTAACTTAATTCATACAAGTGTAGACCTAGTAGATAGGCTTACAGGAATTGTTAGATTTAGTAATTCTAATCATAAACTAAATATAGGCTAATTATACAGCGCCTTTCTAAACAAAGTCAAAACGTTTTCGACGTTCAGATGGAAGCAAAATAACAAAATACGACGTAATGAAAACGATAACGATACAGTCAACTGTTAAATCCAAACTACTATAATCTGACGAAGATATTCTGTCGCAAATCTAACATGCACATATCGTTCCTTACATGCTTAAGTGGTTAAAACATACAGTAAAACTAATACACTGTTAAAATGTTACTTACTCGCGTTGTCACAGCTGAAAACAACTCCACTTCTGCCTCGGATAGCTCAAATCGACGGGCATTTAAACTGTAGCAGCACTTAGGGGTGGTGCGCATGAGTGCGCATGCGCAGCTTGGTAGCTCAGATCGACGGGGAGGCGAAATTACGAATCCTACTATGGCGACGCCACAGTGAGCCAAACTCGGCTTCTGAATGGTCGAACTTCAACGCCAGACTATAACGCGGAAGCTGCCAAAGGATAACTGTAAATACTGTAAAAGATAGAGATAATCTAAACCCTAACCCTAACCATAACCCTAGACATACAAATATCTAAAATATCTTAAACAATACTATTATTACTGAAAATAAAATAAAAGGGGCAGCACTTACCTTTAGTCTACAGCGAGAATACTTGGTCTTCACTAAATCTCCACCCAATCAGAAGCCGAGTTTGGCTCACTGTGGCGTCGCCATAGTAGGATTCGTAATTTAGCGACAGGGAGCCCATATCGATAGGACACCGGCAAGATGGCCGAGAGGACAGCGTTTGATTCATGGAGGTACGCTCATTATTTTGAGTTCACCAGCGAAAAGGACAAGAACATAGTGATAAAATGCAATCTGTGTGTGGATGGAAAACTGCCAAAAACTCAACCTCGAATCAATCTCTCATCGAAATACCCCTCCACCAAGTTGGTAGCACGGCCTCCTGAGGGAACTGAGGGCAGCGGTGGTGCTCCAGCTGCAAAGCAACAGCGTCTTAGGCTATGTCCACATTAATGCGGATAAATACAAATTCGCTTATCCGTAGTAAAACAATCTCTATGGCGTCAAAATAGTGTCTATGATATTGAGACGCAAAAAACAAAATCTAAGAACCAAACACCAAAATCTAAGAACCAAACCACACAAATATATGTTCAAACCTACAAATGCAAACAAGAAATCAAATTCTGCAAAGGGGAACATCTTTTGATGTTGTTTTTTTTGTTTTTTTAACAACCTCCTGTAGCGGGTGCGAATAGGTGAATGTGCCTTTAAGAGAGCTCTCGTGAACGCGCTGTGTGGGTGTGCACGAGCTGAGGCAGGGAGAGAAGAGACGGGACCGAGCTCCGTGGATAAGTTAGCTAGGGGAGTACCACTCGGTGAGAGTAGAGGTTTCTTGAAAGAGAGAGAGTAAAGTTTACAATAAGGTAAAGTTTAGTTGACTGCACAAGTCATGTTAAGAAGTGAAAAGGTTTAATTTTGTTTGTGTACGTGAGTCTTTGTGAGCTGGCTAGTAGCGGAGCCCAGCCACAGTGTTGTACTGCTAGACACCGCCATTTTACGTTGAAGTTTCTTTCTCCTGCCGTTGGAGAAGCCTGCGTTTATTTGGTTTACCATAAGGTTTACCCTGCCATCCATCAGGCACCCTCGACGTGATCTCTGCTGTCTGTGGGTAATATACATACATGCACCCCACCATTTATACTGACGGTCTCATGCATATTTGCGCGGCCTGAACTGAACTGAACTGGACTGGAGCTGCGCTCGTACACCAGCACATGTGCACACACACACACAAGCTAGCTTTTGGAGAGGCATTGGACGTCTGTTTCTCTCGCTCTCGCACACACGCAGACTGACGAACTGAAGCTGCATTCTTTCGCACACGCACACACATCCATATTTTTTTGCGTTGAGAGAGCCCGGACTGTTTCACGTGTTTTCTCGGTGCATGGTAAACTGCGCCCACCTAACTACATAGCAGCTGGGCGAACACACAGACCATCGTCACTGTCACTGATACTGTTGGTTGCCCTTTTGAATGCAGTTGTGATGTAAGGATATACTAGTGTGAAACCCTTTTTTTTGACAGCAAACACTTTTTTGTAAACTGAGATTTTATTTGAAATGTTAACTTACCTGGTGTTAAGGACATCTTTTGTTTTCATTGAAGTGTTGCATTGATGCAAATGAATGTCCTTTAAGTTGAATGTTATCGGAAAAGAATTCATTCAGAGCAGTTTATTTTGAAGGAAATTTAACGTGTCAATTTGTGTCAAGTTTAATGTGTCAAATGTTAGATCAAAATGACCAGTGTTATAGTGAATGAAGGGAGTGAATTTTGTTTGTTTTACTGATAGTGGACGGTAATTGTGAGTTCACTGTGGAAGTACTTATCTTTTTAAATGGAGTATTGTTTTCTTATTTTTGAATCATTCTTCTGAAACCAAGTTGTGTTATGTCAGGGCCAAGGACCCTGTGAGCAGTTCACATTTGGGTAATAAATTGTTGTTCACTTATTGTACCATTCTGGGCTGCTTACCTGGGGGTAGGGGCGCCTCACCTGTTTAGCTGGATCGGGGAAGTAGGGAGTGGTGCCGGGTTGGTTCAGTACTCAGCCCTCACACACTACACACACTTCTGACAGCCACCTGACATTATATATATATATATATATCCAGAAGCCCACTTTACCCTATCTTACCAGGCCAGTGTTAGGGCCAGATTTCTGAACAGGGGACAACCTGCTCATATTCTTGAACACTGAGGCTATAGGCATTGGGCTGGAGGGACCTAGATCCTGTCCTGCTCCATCCTCCCCAGGCTTAAGTATTCCGTAACCCCTACAAGGCGGCGGCTATTTCTCCGCCCGCTACAAGTGGCGTCACGAACAGGATAGAATATACAGCAATTTTCTTGATTTAGCCTACTACAAATTAGAGTGTATAACATGGCAGAATTAGAAGAGCTCAGAAAACAGTTTGAGGAGATACAAGCAAGGTTCAACGATCAAGCAGATGCTTTAGTACAGGCCAGAACGGAGCAAAGAGAGGCTCTGGCTTTAGCTAAAGCTGTTATAGATCAGCAGATAAACAAGCCACCCTCTTCTACAGTGTACATCCCAAGAGACCGCAAATGTTCTGACTTCAGCGGTAAACAAGGGGAAGTGAAAGTTGAGGAGTGGATTTCGTTAATGAAGTCTGCTTTGCAGGTCATGAAGATTCCTGCTGAAGACCAAGCTGAGTTTGTTAAGCAACACCTTAAAGATGAGGCTAAACTCACCGTGAAGTATATGGTGAAAGATACCGACCAGAGTGCCACAAAGATATTTGATGCACTGTGTGAGACGTATGGTGACAAAGTCCCTATAGGTACGCGGCTCAAAGAATTCTATGACCGAAAACAAATGACTGGAGAAACCATCCGCTCTTATGCTTATGACCTCCAAGAGAAGCTTATGAGCATTCAGCGTAGAGACTCAAAACGTGTTCCTGATGCAGACCTAATGCTGAAAGAACAGCTTGCACTTGGGCTTCGAGACGACATCCTGAGGAGAGAAATAAAGAAAAGACTCAAAGAAAATGAGGGTCTTACCTTCTCAGAGCTAATGCAAGATGCCATCTCGTGGTCAGAAGAAGAAGAGGCTAGGGCTTTGGATGGCATGAGAAGCAGTTCCCGCTCCAAAGGGGTCGTCCATGTCGCGGCAGCAGCAGAAGGGCCTAAGTCACCGCTTACTATGGAGATGTTGCACGAAGCGATACAGAAGATAGCTACACGCCAAGATGAGCTCTTCCAGATGCTGAACAGCAGGGGCATGCCACCAGGGAGAGATGGCACAATGAAAGGCCCACCTCTGAAGGATGAGGAAGGGAAGTTTATCTGCTATACTTGTAATGAGCCTGGACATACAAGCCGGCGTTGTCCTCAGAAAAGAGTTCCCACCAGCCCAGCAACTCTGCTACCTGTAACAGAGGAGTCATCCGGAGCTGCGGGGATGGGGCAGAAGGGTCCAGGTGTCTCCATAGTCACCAGTCACCTGGCGAGGCAGTCCACTGATGTGTCCAGTGGCTCAAATCAGAGTGCCTTTGGAGACTGCTTGGCGGTGGATGTTAGGATTGCGGGCGTTAGAACAAAATGCCTCCTGGATACTGGGTCAGAGGTGACCACGATCCGTGAAAGTTATTTTAAGGAACATTTTGGAGAGTGTGTTTTATCTTCAGCCAACTGGGTTCAGCTCACTGCAGCAAATGGCCTTGAGATTCCCCTCCTGGGATGCTTGGAGGCAGAAGTAGAATGTATGGGGGAGAACGTTGGCAAAAAGTGTGTGTTTGTGCTGAAGGACAAGAGTCCAGATGTGGACGACATGAAGGGCCTTCCTGGGATCCTAGGCATGAATGTGCTGAGTGAGTTGACAGACCTTTTTGTATTGGCAGATGGGGTGAAGAAAATGAACAAGTACCGTGGGGCTGAGGGCAAAGTCCACAGAGTACTGGCAAATATCAGGAAGGAGGCAGGGGCCCTTGGTCACAGCGGCCGAATAGGTTACGTGAAAGTAGCTGGAAGAGAGAGTGTGACTATTCCCCCTTTCAGCGAATGTATTCTGGAAGGGCGTTGTGGAGTGCCACTAAAAACAAGCCATCAAGTGTTACTAGAGGCTACTTCTGGAGCAAGCCTGCCCAAGAGTCTTCTGGTTGCAAAGGTGCTTGCCAGGAACACAGGTGGTCGTGTACCTGTCCGAGTGCTAAATTCCAGCCTAAAGCCTGTGAGGCAGAAGCCACGGTAAAGAGTTGCGGTAGTGTATAGGCCACAAGAGGTGCTGCCAAAAGAGCTTGTGGAGTTCGAAGAGAGAGATGGTGCATTGCATGTGAAAGTCATCAAACACGACCAGGCTCTTGTTGAAAGGAGCCACCCAGAGCAGTTACCAGTCCCAGTCCAAGTCAAGCTAGAAGAGCTCACCCCAGTCCAGCGTAATAGAATCCAAGACTTGTTGGCTAGGCATCAAGATGTCTTCTCAAAGAATGATTCGGACTTTGGATACACCACCGCTGTTACTCATAGTATACCGACGGGAGACGCCCCTCCGATTAAGCAGCGCCACCGGCGGGTACCGCCTCAGGTTTTCCAACAGTTTAAGAAACATATTCAAGATCTCGTCTCTCAGGGAGTTCTCAGGGAGAGCTGTAGCCCTTGGGCCTCGCCTGCTGTAATAGTTCTAAAAAAAGACGGCAGCGTTAGATTTTGCTGTGACTATCGGAGACTGAATCAAGTGACATGTAAAGATGCCTACCCACTGCCACGCGTAGATGAGTCACTGGATGCCTTAGGGAAAGCACAGCTGTTCTCAACACTCGACCTGACCTCCGGCTACTTTCAGGTAGCCATGGACGATGCAGACAGGGCAAAAACGGCAGTCACCACCCCATTTGGGCTGTATGAGTGGTCCAGAATGCCGTTTGGGCTATGCAATGCCCCGGCCACTTTTCAGCGCCTAATGGGTGTGGTGCTCGGTGATCTGACGTTTGAAGTACTGCTTATTTATTTAGATGACATCATAGTTTTCTCCAGAGACTTTGAAACCCACTGTGAGAGACTGGAGCTTGTCTTCAGCCGACTGAGACAGCATGGCCTGAAGTTGAAACCAAGCAAGTGCCATCTTCTGACGGACGAAGTGAGATTTCTCGGTCACATAATCTCTGCCCAGGGCATCCGAGTAGACCAGGAGAAAGTCCAGGTCTTGGAAACATGGCCGTCCCCTAAGTCAGTGAGAGAAGTGAGACAAGTCCTGGGATTCATGAGTTATTACAGAAGATTCGTCCCCAGATTTGCCCATTTAGCTCGACCCCTCCACGCT
The DNA here is from genome assembly GCA_027475355.1 of Coilia nasus. NCBI lineage: Eukaryota > Metazoa > Chordata > Actinopteri > Clupeiformes > Engraulidae > Coilia > Coilia nasus. The sequence goes on from CM050221.1 coordinate 6,979,246, forward strand.
CTAGTTGGGAAGGGCAGTAAACGTGGGCTTACTGAGCCTTTTAAATGGAGTGATGAGTGTCAGCTAGCTTTTGAGGAACTGAAGCACAGTCTCATGCACCCTCCAGTTTTAGCTTACCCCGATTTCGGCTTACCATTCATACTCACCACCGATGGGAGTCGACAGGGCTTAGGGGCTGTACTAAGCCAAAAGCAGGAGGGAGTTGAACATGTCATCGCCTTCGCTAGCAGAGGACTACGTGGCGCAGAAAAGAATGACAAAAACTATAGCGCATTTAAATTGGAGTTGCTCGCCCTGAAATGGGCTATAACAGAAAAGTTTAAAGAGTATCTTGTGTACTCAAAGTTCACAGTTTTATCCGATCACAATCCGCTGCGCTACCTGGCCTCCGCGAACCTTGGAGCAGTAGAGCAACGCTGGGTTGCTCATCTTGCGGATTATAACTTCGAAGTCTGCTATAAACCTGGGCGCCAGAACACTAATGCCGATGTTTTATCAAGGATACAGGTGACCACGGAACCAGATGAAGACGACACGGGCAAAGACTTCATACGTATAGGGACGGACGAAGTGCGTGCATGTCTTTGGCCGGGACCGGACGGGAAAGTGCGTGCACTTGACACAGAAAGGGCCACACAGAACGCTGTAAAGGGAACTGTGAGTGGCTTTAGCTGGGCCGAGATTGAGCAAGAACAAAAGCGAGATCCCAATGTCCAGCCCATCTACTCAGCTGTGTGGAACAAACGAAAGCCTACACTGGCTGAGTTAAGATGTATGGACCCTAAACTGAAACAGCTCGCCAAACAGTTTGAGCGGCTGAGCCTTCAAAGGGGAGTCCTCATCCGGTCAATCAGTGACCGGAGAGATGGAGAAGAAGTCAGACAGTTAGTCGTTCCAGAGAGCTTGCAGCGTCGTGTGTATGAAAGTCAGCATGAACATGGTGGTCACTTTGCAGAACAGAGCACCTTGGGGCTACTGAGACGGGGCTACTATTGGCCGACAATGACCAAAGATGCGCAAACCTGGATCAGGGAATGCAAACGCTGCACTTTGGCAAAAGATGTCTTTCCGAGAATTAAAGCTCCTATGACATGCACCAACATCACAGCACCCCTTGAAGTTGTGGCAATGGATTATACACTCCTGGAGAGGTCAAATGGCGGATATGAGAATGTGCTGGTTCTTACGGACATGTTCACTCGGTTTACGGTGGCTGTCCCAACCAAGAATCAAACTGCATACACGACAGCCAAACACCTCGTAAAGAACTGGTTTGTCCATTATGGGTGCCCAGCACGATTGCATTCAGATCAGGGACTGTGCTTTGAAGCAAATGTAATAAAAGAACTTTGTAAGATTTACAGAATTGGAAAAAGCCGCACCAGTCCCTACCACCCACAGGGCAATGCCCAATGTGAAAGGTTTAATCGAACCATGCATGATATGTTGAGGGCTTTGCCAGCCGAGAAGAAGAGGAGGTGGGACGAATACTTGCCTGAACTAGTCCTAGCCTATAACAGTCGCACCCATTCTTCCACGGGCTACTCGCCTTTTTACCTCATGTTTGCAAGAGATCCCAGGCTGCCAATGGACATCCTAGGGGGAAAGGACTTGGAGGACGGAGAAGTGGATAATCTTGATGACTGGGTCAGGGCTCATCATGACAAGTTCAAAACGGCTGTGGAAGTAGCTAACGCTGCAGCGCAGGACGCGTCCAGAAAGAGGAAAAGAGCCTATGACCGCAGATCTGCCGGAGCTCTCCTAAGGGCTGGAGACCGTGTGCTTTTACGCAACCACTCCTACCGGGGCAGGAATAAGATAGGAGACAAGTGGGAGCCCTTTCCTTACATTGTACTCAAACAGAATCATAGGGACATTCCCGTGTACACTATCTGCCCTGAAAGAGGAGGACCCTCAAAAGTTGTCCACAGGGACCAGCTCAGACCTTGTACTTTCCATTTGCCACCACCACACCACGCCAATGCACGCCAGCCTCAGAAAGACTCTGACACTGACAGAGACTGTCCCAATTTAATTTACATTCCTACCACTACACAAATGCCCAACACAAACACTGACATGGGGAATAGAGAAATAATGCAGGGGCAGCTAAGTGGCGGGGATCAGGGTCAAGGTGGGGCTGTAGATGAAGATAGGCCTATACCTGAAGAGCTGGAAATTGCGGGTGGGTCTGATGCAGCGAGTGAAAGTGAGAGTGTGGATGAGCCTAGACGGTCTACGAGGCAGAACAAAGGTACGCTGCCCTATAGGTTTAGGAGGGACTATGTTTTGAAGTAATGTGTGTTCATGGAAAGTGTTGTAAACTTGCCTTCATGCATATACATGTATTTGGGTTTGCTGACAAAGAGTGATGTATGGTTTTCACTAGCTCTGACTACTAAACAGTATTCTGTGGCGTCTTTATAACAACAATGTTATATGATTGGGTGATTGGTGTTGTATTGTTAATGCATTAACATGCTGTGTTTTGCTGTTTTTCAGAGATCACGTCGTCTTTTGGATGTTGGATGGCATGGCAGGGTTTCGCAGGGGGGAATGTAGCGGGTGCGAATAGGTGAATGTGCCTTTAAGAGAGCTCTCGTGAACGCGCTGTGTGGGTGTGCACGAGCTGAGGCAGGGAGAGAAGAGACGGGACCGAGCTCCGTGGATAAGTTAGCTAGGGGAGTACCACTCGGTGAGAGTAGAGGTTTCTTGAAAGAGAGAGAGTAAAGTTTACAATAAGGTAAAGTTTAGTTGACTGCACAAGTCATGTTAAGAAGTGAAAAGGTTTAATTTTGTTTGTGTACGTGAGTCTTTGTGAGCTGGCTAGTAGCGGAGCCCAGCCACAGTGTTGTACTGCTAGACACCGCCATTTTACGTTGAAGTTTCTTTCTCCTGCCGTTGGAGAAGCCTGCGTTTATTTGGTTTACCATAAGGTTTACCCTGCCATCCATCAGGCACCCTCGACGTGATCTCTGCTGTCTGTGGGTAATATACATACATGCACCCCACCATTTATACTGACGGTCTCATGCATATTTGCGCGGCCTGAACTGAACTGAACTGGACTGGAGCTGCGCTCGTACACCAGCACATGTGCACACACACACACAAGCTAGCTTTTGGAGAGGCATTGGACGTCTGTTTCTCTCGCTCTCGCACACACGCAGACTGACGAACTGAAGCTGCATTCTTTCGCACACGCACACACATCCATATTTTTTTGCGTTGAGAGAGCCCGGACTGTTTCACGTGTTTTCTCGGTGCATGGTAAACTGCGCCCACCTAACTACATAGCAGCTGGGCGAACACACAGACCATCGTCACTGTCACTGATACTGTTGGTTGCCCTTTTGAATGCAGTTGTGATGTAAGGATATACTAGTGTGAAACCCTTTTTTTTGACAGCAAACACTTTTTTGTAAACTGAGATTTTATTTGAAATGTTAACTTACCTGGTGTTAAGGACATCTTTTGTTTTCATTGAAGTGTTGCATTGATGCAAATGAATGTCCTTTAAGTTGAATGTTATCGGAAAAGAATTCATTCAGAGCAGTTTATTTTGAAGGAAATTTAACGTGTCAATTTGTGTCAAGTTTAATGTGTCAAATGTTAGATCAAAATGACCAGTGTTATAGTGAATGAAGGGAGTGAATTTTGTTTGTTTTACTGATAGTGGACGGTAATTGTGAGTTCACTGTGGAAGTACTTATCTTTTTAAATGGAGTATTGTTTTCTTATTTTTGAATCATTCTTCTGAAACCAAGTTGTGTTATGTCAGGGCCAAGGACCCTGTGAGCAGTTCACATTTGGGTAATAAATTGTTGTTCACTTATTGTACCATTCTGGGCTGCTTACCTGGGGGTAGGGGCGCCTCACCTGTTTAGCTGGATCGGGGAAGTAGGGAGTGGTGCCGGGTTGGTTCAGTACTCAGCCCTCACACACTACACACACTTCTGACAGCCACCTGACATTATATATATATATATATATCCAGAAGCCCACTTTACCCTATCTTACCAGGCCAGTGTTAGGGCCAGATTTCTGAACAGGGGACAACCTGCTCATATTCTTGAACACTGAGGCTATAGGCATTGGGCTGGAGGGACCTAGATCCTGTCCTGCTCCATCCTCCCCAGGCTTAAGTATTCCGTAACCCCTACAAGGCGGCGGCTATTTCTCCGCCCGCTACACTCCGCTTTTCGATTGGTCTTTCTCGGTTGCGCTTTTTTTCGCTGTCGCTTTCAGTTTTGACAAGTTTCTTAATTAAGTTCTGGCGTCAATTTTACATCTGTAAGGAGGCAGGGACATTTCCTGATGCTGGTAGCTCATTGACTAGTACTCATCGACACTGCTTTTACCTCAGCGTCAGACCAACCAGCACGCGACAGAAGACTTTCAAAGTGATGGACTAGCCTGGGTGTGCCCATACTGCCTGTGACGCTGCATTTACATTTCGCGAGCAAGTCAGTCTGGCCAAGCTGCCTATCTAAACCATTTCTGCTCAGTCCTCAGATAGGGAGCCAATGAAAATCCAGCATTTCAAAAGGCAATGACGCGGTAGTTTGGCGACCGGAAATCTATCTCAGTCACTAGCCGTGTTTTAGATTCCAGTCCGCACCTGGCTGCATACGTCAACGAGAATTGCTGGTCACAGCAGGGGTGGGCATTAAATGAGGAAAATATAGTCGAACACAAATCCTAACAAGACTGAGCTCGCGCCTCCCCGATCTCCGTAGCAGAAGAAACACAAGTCATGTGTGGAGAGGGAGGGCAGGGGTTGTAGTCCTCTACAGTCTATGGTTGTATTGGGGTGCACTGAGAGTTCAATTCAAGTCCAGTCTTTCTTATTGTTTAGATTAACATTGGTACAAAACGAGTTGCCCCAAAGTGCTCCACAACACAAACATGAAAACGAAGACAGCAAAACCGAAAAACAAAGACCATAAGTAGGTATATAAAATGGACAATGAAATAGAAATGAGATTAATAATTAAATAAATAAAAGGCCGGGCTTGACAGCGTCAGATAAACGCATCAAAGCCGTCAGAACAAGGTAAAAATAGAGAGAAGAGATTTGTCTTCAAATTGGAGTAAAATAACGTACACTTTAGATGACAAGTTAAGTGGGGGAGCACCGGACAATGCACCTGCACAGACGTCAGTGAACTTTTAACCAACCACGGCAAAGTAGCGTCACCAAGGAGGTGTTAGCTAGCCGCTTGCAGTTGTGTGGAGGCAACTGCAAGGGTCTGTACGATTTGTCTGTAAGCGTCATGCTCCCGCGAGTTTTCGGGTCATGTGTCATGGTCACATTGTTGTGACACCCTCACACATTTCGGGCATGTCGGACACAATTTCTAACCACAATGCAACATTTTCAGCATCAGACTGCAAACGGATGCAAACGTCTAGCCCAAGTAAAACGCGCCTTCAGTCACTAGCCGTGTTTTAGATTCCAGTCCGCCCGTCTGCACCTGGCTGCATACGTCAACGAGAATTGCTGGTCACAGCAGGGGTGGGCATTAAATGAGGAAAATATAGTCGAACACAAATCCTAACAAGACTGAGCTCGCGCCTCCCCGATCTCCGTAGCAGAAGAAACACAAGTCATATGTGGAGAGGGAGGGCGGGGGTTGTAGTTCTCTATAGTCTATGGTTGTAGTGGGGTGCACTGAGAGTTCAATTCAAGTCGAGTCTTTCTTACTTTTCAGAGTAATATTGGAACAAAACGAGTTGCCCCAAAGTGCTCCACAACACAAACATGAAAACGAAGACAGCAAAACCAAAAAACAAAGACCATAAGTAGGTATATAAAATGGACAATGACATAGAAATGAGATTAGTAATTAAATAAATAAAAGGCCGGGCTTGACAGCGTCAGATAAACGCATCAAAGCCATCAGAACAAGGTAAAAATGGAGAGAAGAGAATGCAAACGGATGCAAACGTCTAGCCCAAGTAAAATGCGCCTACTGTCTACATAGCGAACGTGGAGCAACCGTAAGATTTCAATGCATCTGTAGCTGCTGTTTAGGACGAATTCAAAGGGATGTTCTATCTGAAAATAGAGCAAAGGGCAGCCCTTGAAGCATTTGTTGCGGGAAAGGGCGTTTTTGCAATGCTACCGACCGGCTTCGGTAAAAGTTTAATTTACCAGTTAGCCCCGCTGGTAGCCAAGTCCATTGGGCTTTGCGCGGACGCTGTTGTTGGTCATGTCGCCTTTGATCACACTGATTCGTTTTTCGAATATCAATATTGAATGACCAACACCAGCCACTCTCATGTTCACCTCACAAGTCCGACAAAAGTCCTTTAACGCCATTGCTATATGACTACAGATTACTACTACTTTTTGTTTGGATCAAGCAGTTTCTTTAGCTACGTATACATCAGAGGACATGAGGGTGTGATTGGTTGAAGCTTTGTCCAGTAGCAAACAGAGGCATTTGAAAGAGGCGGGTTAAGCCCGCCTTCTGAGAAATGGGTTTACAACACAGCTTGGCCAGACCAATGCTCTCAGAGCATTGACAAGTCGCGATAGCCAGGCTAATGGTGGACCAGCGAGAACAATTACGTAGTTGACATGCCTGTTCCTTCTTCACCATAAATTCTCAGTTTGACAAACAATGTAACTGGCAGAAACGTTTAATGACATTTACTGCCCACACATCATTGAGTAGTAGAAAAGTAGTTAAGTCACTTCATTTACTTGACATCAATGACCTAGCAATTACCTGGTTACGCGACCTGGCGAAACTAGCACAGAGCTAACGGCTACAAACAACAACAAACATATCGACTTGCCCTACATACTTTGTTGATTTTACTTATTACCAAATGCGTTCATCTTATCAACCCACGTATCTGCCAGTTACATTGTTTGTCAAACGCATTACTTTTATTGATAGGTAACGTAATAAGATAACGGATTACTTTTAATTGATAGTAATGTTGTAACGTAACTAACTACTTTCAAAAGTAACTATACCCAACACTGCACGTTTCAAGCCAGTGATTTCAAAGTTCTCTTTCAACATTTCGTGTTCGAGATCCACCTATGGGAGGGACATCCGTACCCGACCCAAGCAGAAGCAACCAATTGCACCAAGTCTGGCTTGACAGACAGCAGCGCAAGTCATAAGCCACGGATGCTCCGCCCAGCGGACCGTGGTATAAAGGACGGAGTCGCGCTGCTCCACATCAGATGACATTCGCTTCTCGCAGATATTGCAACTTTGGTTAACCACCATCAGCTAATCTCGGCTAGCTCAGCTAATTGTGGCACTTAACAGCCTAAAGGAGGACATATCCTTACCTGGATCCACCTCCGCCTGGTGTGTACGACCCGGGTGAGTTAGTTGTTAGTTGTTAGTTATCCATCATGGCTCTCTCGAAGCCAGCGTCAGCGTCAGCGTATACTCGCCGCATGCAGAAGTGCGCGCGCAAAAGTGACGTCACAGCGCCGCACACCCATATATACTTCATTCGACACACACGGCAATCTTCTCCTCGTCAGAGGTGTCAAATGCCACAGTAGTTCGGGAACCTTGCGTGTCAGAGGAGTGAAACATGACTGAATTGCAGGTTTACATCATGATTTGGGAATCAAACTGGATAAATCCGAAAAGGTTTGAGTCAGTGTGTATATTTACAGTGTTTTCAGCTTTATAAGACCTTATGAGTGATGATAGAATAAGGCAAAAAGTTAGCTTAATAAACTAACTGCAGGTTTGCACCTAAGTTGGTTTGTGGATAAAACTGAACAAAATCCTAAAAGTTTTTAGTCAGTGTTTAGTCAATCAGTGTGATTTGTAGCAATGGAAAATACATGTTTAGGCTGGTAGTTACTAGGCTAAAGTTAGCTGAAACCAGACTAGCCATTGCCTATTGTTTTCAATGGGGCTGCCGCGCGCAAGTTACAAAAAATCGGAGGTGCAGACACGGCAACTATGCGCTTGACAGGGATGACGACGAGATAGATCCTGGATAGCTCCGAACCTGACCTCACTGTCCCTCCTCCTCCCCAGTGAGAATTGCCTGGGCAGTGTGAGCTTGATTTGGACGAGTCGGAAGGCTCTGGCGACGAGGACACCATTCCTCTGGTCCAGCCCCCTTCTTCGGCTCCGTCCGCGCTGCCTCAGACCATCCTCCTCGAGGTGTGCAAGCGGGCTGCCGCCCGTCTCGGCATCGAATGGCCAGCCCTCATTAACCTGGCCGACCAAGAGAGGGATGTGTATGATGGCAAACTCCTGGGTTTGCCCCCAGGTCCCAAAAAGCAGCTCCTGCCTGTTGTCCCCGCCTGTGCTAAGCACATGAAACAGTTCTGGGGAGAACCGCTGGAGCTGAAAAACTGGCTTGTGGGTTTGGAGGTCAAGGACATGTCCGCCCTCGGCATGGGCGACCCCCCGGCCGTCGAACCCTCGATCACCAGGCACCTCCACCCCACACAGGGAGGGCTGCTCGCCCCCCCGAAACCGGTCCTCCCTAATAAGATGGACCGGTTCTCAGCGTCCGTGTTCCAGACCTCTTACAGGGCTTCCTCGCTCGCTGTGAGAGCTCTTAACGTGTCCTCCCTCCTCTTGGCTTACCAAGCCGAGCTGATGGAGGACATGGGGAGGTTGTTGGCAAGTGGCAGCGCCACTCCTGCCCTGTGGAAGGAGATCGTTACTGTGAACGATCTCGTCCTGCGCAATGCCCGCCAGGCTGTCCAGGCTTGTGGGCGCTCCATGGTGCTGTCCATGGTGGGTGAGCGGGCTCTTTGGCTTAACCTGTCCGGGCTCCCCGATAATGAAAAGAGGCGTATCGCCGGCGCCCCCGTGGAGCCCGGACAGGCTCTGTTCGGTCCAGCCGTCGCACTGATGCAGCAACGCTGCGACGACAAAAAGGAGGACGAGGCGTTCAAGCTTTGTCTCCCTCGCAAAGCTGTGCCACGCCTGCCCCCTCCTTTGAGACCCCCTCAGCAGCCTGCTGTCCGTCCCCCACAACCGGCGAGTCGACCTCCCAGACAACGCGGGAAACAACAAGGGCAGCAGGCACAGCAACACCAGCCCCAGCAGCAAGCAAAGGCAAAGCTTCGTTCGCTGCGGTGGCGGGAAAACCTCCCGCCAACCCAGCGGAGAACAAAAGGAAGCGTCCTTCCTGTCCTTCGGCGGCATAATTTACTCCCAGACAGAAGTCACTTCAGCTCAATTCTTAGTGGAAGAGATACACTCTCTTTTACGAAAGGGGGCTATTCGGGAAGTATCACGGAGCGAAGCCCAGCAGGGCTTCTACTCCCGTTACTTTTTGGTACTGAAGAAAGACGGTTCTCTCCGTCCTATTCGGGACCTCAGAGTGTTGAACAAACATTTAAGACGTTACCACAAAATGTTACACTTCAACACTTTATCTCGCTCAGTACAGAGGAACGATTGCTTTACATCGATCGACCTCAAGGATGCCTTTCACCACATAGGCATTTATCCCCCTCACCGCAAATTCCTACGCTTTGCCTATCAAGACAAATGCTACGAATTCACGGTTCTTCCTTTTAGGCTCGCCCGGTCCCCAAGGGTGTTCTGCCTATGTGTGGACGCGGGGCTGGCCCCATTACGCCTAATGGGGATCAGAATTTTAACGTATTTGGACGACTGGCTGGTGCTGGGCAGGTCCAAAGATCAAGTGCTCCGAGACACCCATCGTGTGCACACGCATCTGACTTCCCTGGGCTTCATGGTAAACCATTCCAAGAGCAATTACTCCCCCTCTCAGAACATCACGTTAATAGGGTTGGAGCTCGACTCGGTTGCCATGCGCGCTTGCCTGTCCCAGGAGCACATTCGTTCGGTCTGGAATTGTCTCGCCCTCTTCAGAGTAGGAACGAAAGTGAAATTCCGCACATGCCTGAGATTGCAGGGCCTGATGGCTTCTGCCATACAGGTCCTGCCCTTGGGGCTTCTGAGAATGAGGGAATTCATGAAATGGATTTCTTCCCTCCGCCTCGACCCCTGGCACGCGACCTGCTGCTGTGGAGCAATCAGCGTTTTCTGTCGTTACGCGCAACACATGTTCCAGGCAAACTGAACACGGGGGCAGATCTTCTATCGAGGGGGAATCCACTTTACGGAGAGTGGCGCCTCCACCCTCAGGTAGTGGATCTGATTTGGCGGAGATTCGGCAGAGCAGCCGGAGATCTCTTCGCCTCGTGCGAAAACGCCCACTGTCCTATGTACTTCTCGCTACTGGACGGAAACGCGCCTCTCGGCATCGATGCACTTGCCCACCCCTGGCAAAATGTGCTCCTCTATGCCTTCCCCCCTCTGTGTCTGATTCTTCCTACGTTGGCCCGAGTGAGGGAACAGGGGCTGACTTTGATCCTAATAGCCCCCAAATGGCACAAAGCACCATGGTTGGCGGAGATTTTTCGTCTCCTTTACACCCAGCCGTTGATGCTCCCGCTGCGTTCGGACCTGTTCTCGCAGGCGAACGGGGAAATTCACCACAACCACCCAGACCGGGTGGCGCTCTGGGCTTGGCCCGTGAGAGGCGCAATCTCTCCGCGTTAGGATTACCTCCTAACATCGTGGCCACCATGCAGAGCGCTAGGGCTTCATCTACTAGGTCACTTTATGACTATAAGTGGCGAGTCTTTGAGAAGTGGTGTGATATGCGTCGGGTGGTGCCTTATCAGTGCTCGGTCGCCGACATTCTTGGCTTTCTACAAGACCTTATGGAGAAAGGGAAGTCTTTCTCTACTATTAAGGTCTATTTGGCGGCTATATCCGCCTGTCACTTTGGTTTCAACGATGACACGGTGGGACGACACCCCTTAGTACGCAGATACATGAAAGGGGTGCGCTGCTTGTTGCAAACTTCTAAAAGGCTCATCCCGTCTTGGGACCTCCCCTTGGTTTTGGATGCGCTGTCCGGCGAGCCCTTCGAAGCCATTGGGAGCATAGGCCTAAAACAGCTGTCCTTCAAGACAGCCTTATTGCTTGCTTTGACCACTGCCAAACGTGTTAGTGACTTACATGCACTCTCCGTGCACACGTCATGCCTTCAGTTCTCGCCTTGTGGTAATAAGGTTTTTCTTAAACCTAACCCGGCGTTTCTACCGAAATGTTTTCCCACTAGAGCTCACAGCTTTCCACCCGCCTCTTTTTTCTCTGTGGAAGAGCGAAGGCTGAACACGCTATGCCCTGTACGGGCTTTGAAGGCGTATGTGGACAGGACTAAGGGTTTTAGACAGAGTGACCAGCTCTTTGTCTCCTGGGCCGACCCGTATACCGGGAAACCGATCTCGAAGCAGCGCCTGTCTCACTGGCTTGTCGAAGCCATAGCTATGGCGTACGATGCGAAAGGGAAACTGCCTCCCGCGGGATTGAGAGCATGGTGGGTCTTCCAGGGGGTGTCTGTGCAACAGGTGTGCTCCGCAGCCAGTTGGGCCAGCCCGGATACGTTTGTGAGGTTCTACCGTCTGGATGTCACCAAGACCCCGGTAGCTCATTCAGTACTGAACGTAGGCTCTGTGTGACTCTCTCACGAGCGCCTCGTTCATTATTACCTGTTCACTTCTTTTCGCTGAATTGTTACATTCTCTAAGGCAGATGCTGACTATGTGGTGTACAATTCAACACTTACACACGCCTTTCCAGCTACCCGCTTGGGAAAATATGTGTGTGTTTTTCACGTAGGGTGAGTCTGGCACCACTCCGTTGAGGATTCTCCTCGGTGGAGGGACCATCCGAGGCTGGCAGACACAGTAGGTCATTGGGCAATCGGGGAGTTGTCCATATCTCTCCCATAGGTGGATCTCGAACACGAAATGTTGAAAGAGAACTAAAGGTTATTCTATAACCCCGGTTCTCTGAGACATTGAGTGGAGAGATCCACCGACATTGCCCCGTTTGCTTTGCGATAAGCGAATTTGTCTACTGATGTGGAGCAGCGCGACTCCGTCCTTTATACCACGGTCCGCTGGGCGGAGCGTCCATGGCTTAGGACTTGCGCTGCTGTCTGTCAAGCCAGACTTGGTGCAATTGGTTGCTTCTGCTTGGGTCGGGTACGGATGTCCCTCCCATAGGTGGATCTCTCCACTCAATGTCTCAGAGAACCGGGGTTATAGAATAACCTTTAGTTATGTTGGGTTAGCACAGCAGTCTTGACGTTTGGTAGGCTACTAGGAGCCACAGCTTGGCTGTCTACATCGGCTAGCTAGGTTAGGCTGCTGGTAAACCAGCCACTTGTACTTCTTTTTATTTTGTACAGAATTCTGAAATGAAGTACCAGGGAAGAGTTAATGAGTTAATGAAATTGGAATGTGAAAAATAACTTTAAAGGTGTTATGATATTAGCTAGTAATTTTCTTCATTCCTGAGCTTTGACTGCCATCTAGTGGAAAGTATATGCAACAGCATATTTAGCTACAAAATCATAGGCCTGTTGTTCACTAAGCACAGTGAATTTTGACAGAGTGTAAAAAATGCAGTGAAATGGTGTCTGTTAATCTATTTATACCACTTCTAACATACAGAAAGCTAGTATCACATGAGTTTCAATTTTGCTATTGTTGTTTACATAAGAATCTCTAGAAGTCAGTAATTAAGTGGTTATTGTTTCCTTCCATATTGTCTTGTGCAGGCCATGCAGCTGAGAATATAGGCTATGAATTAGAAGGGATTTAGGATTTGACATGTCTAACAGATCACTCTAAAATGGACTAGAATGCAGGAAATTGCTAGCCTGGTAAACCAGCCCCTCGTAATTTCATTTTGTACAGAGGGTCTGGAACAGAGACCGTCAGCAACAATTTGTTGGAGGTGTGGACTCTGCTGAAGTTTAAAAAAAAGTGACTCTGCCTTTACCCAATCGCTAACGCCTGGTCGTCACGTATGCAATTAGCCTACCTATGCACTACAGTTCAAATGTAGCACACAAGGTCAACGTCACGGCTAATGAACACACCCTCTGTTCGCTGATTGGATTGGTCTTGCTGGGACTTGCTATGACCCTCAAGAGATTCCGGTCCAGACCCTCTGTACAAAATCAAATGAAGTACGAGGGGCGGGTTTTCCAGGCTAGGAAATTGCATCTAAGAAATCCAAAATCCCCCCCCCCCCCCCCCCCCAAAGCTAAGCCCCGCATGTTCACAACCTCTGGCTCCGCCTCTGCGGGAAACTAGCAACCCCCATGACAAAATGCTACAAAATACCTGCAACCTCACTGCAACTCCAGTATCGGAGATAGACGTGCTACCAAGCTAAAAGCTGGCCAATTTGCTCAGTCAATATCGTATCTTTTTGAGGGGTCGGGAGGGGGGTTTACTAACGGGTTAAATTGGGCCGGGGCTGTCCAGGGCTGAGACCCGGCACATAAGCTCATGCTGCATTATGACACATCAGAAGCAATGAACCTTTTTTCATGGTTTTCAGTTCTGAATAATTAAACACTATATTTTTAACAATTAGCAAAAGAATGAGGTTTTTTTTTTTTTTTTTTTTTTAATGAGTTTTACCAGACCGCACAGTTTTCTTGATAGCAAGACGACCCATTGACTGTATATTGTCTATTGGGGAGTATAAGGAATCAGAAGAAGATTTTGAGTCATATCTTCAGCGTTTTGAGCAGTGGATAATTGCGAATGCTGTGTCTGCAGACAAAAAGGTCAGTGCTTTGTTATCTACGATTGGGCCAGAAGCATATCGCTTACTGAAGAACCTTACTTCCCCAACCAACCCTAGCACAATGTCGTACAAGGTACTTATCAAGGCTCTGACTGACCATTTCAAACCACAGCCAAATGTGATTGCGGAGCGATTCCGTTTTCAACTGAGAAACCAGCAAGATGGAGAAAGTGTTGCAAGCTTCATCATTGCGCCTAAACAGCTGTCTACACACTGTGCATTTTCAGGATATTTGGATGAAGCACTAGGGACAGATTTGTCTGTGGACTGCGATCAGAAGCTATGCAGAAAAGACTTTTAACAGAACGGGATTTAACTTTCAAGACTGCTTGTGACATTGCTAGCTCGATGGAAATGGCATCTAAAAACACATTGGAATTCTCAGACAAGGCAAAAGTGACATCAGAGGTGTGCACCGTAGCTAGCCAGAAAATAAAACATGAACAAATGAGGCGTGCCAATGGAAGTGGTAGCCAGCTGGACGGATCGGCAGACGTGAGTACACAGTAGTGTTATCGATGTGGAGGCAAACACGCAGCCAGCACCTGCAAATTTAAGACAGAAAAATGCCACCATTGTTCAAAAATAGGACATATTGCGTGCATGTGCAGAAACAGAAACAACCCTATGAGAACCCAGTATGTTGAACAAGAAGCTGAGGCTAATGATAGTGAAAATGAGCTTTTCGGAATCTTGTCAGTGTACACTGCTACAGATGGGAATCGTGGCATTGACATAGAGATGAACATTGAAGGCAACCCAGTGCAAATGCAGTTAGACACTGGAGCTGCAGTGACACTAGTGTCAGAAAAAGTGTATCAACAGGCCCTAGCACATTTACCACTGAAACAATGCAATTTGACATTAACAACGTTCACTGGAGATGTCATTCCTTTGAAGGGCCAAGTGAATGTGGCTGTAAGATATGAGGTGCAGAGGCAGACATTACCACTAGTTATCGTTAAGGGTGACCGCCCTGCGCTGCTAGGGAGAAATTGGTTGCAGAAGATTAGACTCAACTGGACAAGCATATTTGCTGTTGAACACAAAAGTGACCAGGAACCAGAGGTGGTGGCATTGCTGCAGCAATATCAGTCAGTGTTTGCTGAGAGGCCTGGTCCAATCTGTGGTTTTAAAGCACACATCAGAATTAAACCAGATGCCAAGCCCATTTTCAAGAAAGCCAGACCTCTGCCCTATGCCTTAAAAGAGACTGGACAGGCTGGAAAATCCAGCCTCTAAAGTGGATCGCAGTGATTGGGCCTCGCCTTTAGTGGTAGTCCCAAAAGCAGACAAAAGCATACGAATATGTGGTGATTATAAAGTCACCATCAACCACAGTATGGAGGAGGAAGCCTACCCACTGCCAAATACAGAAGATCTGTTTGCAACGTTGGCAGGAGGTAGGTGGTTCTCAAAGCTGGATCTGTCACATGCATACCAGCAATCAGTCCAGAATCAGAGAAGTATTTGACACGCAATACTGACCGGGGTCTATATAAATACCACCGCCTATCTTATGGAGTCTCCAGTGCAACCTTCAATTTTCCAGGGAGTTATGGACCAGGTGCTGCAGGGACTGGAGGGTGTCACCTGTTTTTTGGATGACATCCTTATAACAGCAGGCACAAAACAAGCCCACTTAGAGAGGTTGGCAGAGGTCTTGAGCAGACTAGAAAAATTTGGAATCAGAGCAAAGTCTACGAAGTGTCAGTTTATGAAAAGCCAAGTGGAGTATCTGGGGCATCTCATTGATGGGCAGGGCCTGCATCCCACAGAGGAAAAAGTGACAGCAATAGTGAATGCTCCTAGGCCCACAAATGTGACAGAGCTGCGGTCCTACTTAGGTCTCTTAAATTACTATGGGCGCTTCCTGAAAGATTTAGCCACAATACTACAGCCACTTCATGCTTTACTAAAGAAAGATGTGCGGCTGGCTTGCGATGCATCTCCGTATGGGGTGGGGGCTGTGATTTCACATCTGTTGGAGAATGGTGAAGAAAAGCCAATTGCATTCGCATCCCGCACCCTGACTGAGGCAGAAAAGAAATATGCTCAAATAGAGAAGGAAGCATTTGCAATTGTTTTCGGGGTCAGGAAGTTTCACAAGCACCTTTATTGGCGGAAATTCATACTGACTACTGACCACAAGTCGTTGTTAGCCCTTCTAGGGCCTAAGTCAGCTATTCCCACCCTGGCAACACTAAGAATGCAGCGCTGGGCACTAATTCTCATGGCGTACACCTATGACATAGAGTATCGCAGATCGAAGGATCATGGAAATGCAGATGCATTGTCCAGATTGCCAAGAACACAGAAGGATGACACCGCAGCAGAGCAGGAGATCTTCTATTTCTCCTATGTGAATGAAATGCCAGTGCAAGCTTTTAAAATAGCAGAAGGCACCACGAAAGATCCTGTTCTCAGCAAAGTGCTGTACTACATTCTGGAAGGTTGGCCTGATGAACTACAGGATGCCCTGCTTAGACCCTTTTTCAGTAAAAGGTCTGAGCTCTCAGCAGATCATGGCTGCATTTTATGGGGGCTGCGAGTGGTCATTCCACCAACGCATAGACAACCATTGCTGAATGACTGATGAGGGACACTAGGGCATCTGCCGTATGAAAGCTTTAGCCAGGAGCTGTATGTGGTGGCCTCAAATAGACAATGACATTGAAGTCAAGGCACAAAGTTGCCAAGCTTGTCAAGCAGTGAGGAATATGCCTGGGGTTGCACCACTGCAGTGCTGGAAGTGGCCAGCTCGGGCATGGCAAAGAATCCATATTGATTTTGAAGAAAAGGACAAGCAGTATTTCCTGGTGGTTGTGGATAGCCACTCAAAATGGCTTGAAGTGGTCCACATGACCACCACAACCGCATCCAAAACCATTGAGGTCCTTCGTGGTCTATTTGCTGCTTATGGATTACCAGAGGAATGTGTGAGCGATAATGGGCCGCAGTTCATCTCCGCTGAATTCCAAGGGTTCCTGAAGAATAATGGGGTCAAGCAGACTTTGGTCCCAGCTTACCACCCTGCCTCAAATGGGGCGGCTGAGAGATCAGTGCAGACGCTGAAAGCATCTTTGCTGAGGCAGGTGCTCAGTGATGACCCTGCATGCCGCAAAACTTCTCTTCAGCATCAGCTGGCAAACTTCCTCCTGATGTACCGCAGTACACCACATTCTGTAACGGGCTGCACACCTGCAGAATTGTTCTTAAAGCGGCAGCTGCGGACCAGGTTCAGTCTTCTCAGACCTGACCGTGCCAAGTTCATGGAGGCCCAGCAGGCCAAACAAAAAGTGTATCATGACCAGTCCTCAGCTGTTTTGCGGACCCTCAATGAAGGAGACCGGGTCCGGGTGAGAAACTTTCGTGAGTGGAAGGAGAAATGGAGGAGGGCAACAGTAGTAAAGCGTCTGGGACCAGTGACCTACCTCATTCATGATGGGGTGCGAGAGTGAACTGTTCATATTGACCACATGCTGTCTTCAAAAGAATCTGGAGATGTTACCTGTGACAAGGGCACGAACACCACTCATGTCCATGACATGGAGCTCCCAGCCTCAGTGAGGAATCCACCAGCAACTCCAAGGGCTATTGAGGCCAGCTGTCACGGGTTCCGGACAGACAGACAGATAGACCCAAATGCGTAACCTCAAATGTAGTTTATTAAAGGGTTGGGGGAAGTGGAAAAAAGTCAAAGGCTCCGGAGAGCAGGTAAGTATCCACCATCGGAGCGTCGAGACACCCAGGCAGGCGGGCAGTGGAAACTCGCCCCCGGGGGCAGACGAACAGCGGAGTCGTGGGCAGGCGGTGGTCGGTACCAGGGCAGGAGAGTAGAGCTGGGTCGAGGACAGGCGAGGGTCGAGACCAGGGCTGGAGCGTGGAGCAGAGTCGAGGATGGGCAGGAGTCGTTCACCGGGGCTGGAGCGTGGAGCAGAGTCGAGGACGGGCAGGAGTCGTTCACTGGGACTGGAGCGTGGAGCAGAGTCGAGGACGGGCAGGAGTCGTTCACTGGGACTGGAGCGTGGAGCAGAGTCGAGGACGGGCAGGAGTCGTTCACCGGGGCTGGAGCGTGGAGCAGTGTCGAGGACGGACAGGAGTCGTTCACCGGGGCTGGAGCGAAGAGCAGAACCAGGGACAGGCAGAGATTGGCACCGGAGGGCTGGAGCGTAGAGCAGGGACAGGCGGAGGTCGGTACCGGAGGACTGAAGAGGCAGGGAGAGCCAGGGACGGTCCGAAGTCGTAGCCGGGAGCGGGAGAGCCAAGCAGAGTCAGGGACAGGCAGGAGTCGGCAACCGAAGACTGGAGATAAACAGGTAGGGGAAAACAGGAACAAACAGGGAACAGACAGACACTGGGAGAACTGCTACGCAGACAAAGGAGAGCCAGGAGTCAAAAAGCTTGCCGAGAAATACACCGTGGGTTCGCAGACGGACTGACAAAGAGTGAGTGAACGAGGCGAGTATAAGTAGTGGAAACCCCGGGAACTAAACGAGCGTGAACGAGGAGTGGAGGTGAGAAGAATGATTGAATAACTGGTGATTGTCACAAACCAGGAAGTGCAGGTGAGACGGATGATTACAGCGAGCGTGAAGCGAGAAGGGCGAGTGAAAAGGATAATCTAATGAGGGTCTAAACAAGGAAGTACAGGTGCAGTGAACTAGCAGACAACCCGGAGAGTGAACCTAATTGACTAACAGGTGGGTAACAGCGAAAAGTAAACATGAAAAAATCCAACGCCCAGAGCAACACCGTGACAGCCAGCAATGAGGACAGAAATGCAACACCTCACCAACCCCAAGCACACACACACACACCACTGCTAGGGCGCATGTCACCTCACCTTCAACAGCACCTCATACACCACCGGCCGTGGCACCCCCAGTGGACCCAGAACCACGAAGATATCCTCAGAGATTCCATACTGCTCCTAAGAGACTGGACTGGTGATCAGGTTTTGTTTAAGGGCTGTAGGGGCAAGTGTTGTGATTAGGTGCTTATAGCTTAAAACAAAATGGAATTAAGCCTTATAACTGTATTGTTGAATTCCTTTGTTGTTGACAGTAGTATTACCCAGAACACAGACAAGTTATGCCATGTTCGGACTGATCTTTTGTTTAATGTTATGTGCTGAAAGCAATTTCTTTACTAAAAGGGGAGGAGTGTTGTATACTGCCTTTAGTTTTAGTTACAGATCGCCACCTACTGGTGAATAGTTATCTGGGCAGTCTTTGTGACACTGTATGTGGATTCAGCAACTAGTAAACAGCCATAAACCACAATGTCCTCCGTCTGCATTACTGCAAAGATCACAGATATCACAGATACAATCTTGATTTCACTTTGACACTAGAAGGTTAATGAGTGTTTTGTTGTTTTGGATTTTCAGAGGTAAAGGTTAGAAATGAGGAAAGCTAAGAGGAGGAATGCCCTGTGCTAAATAGTCCACAGTGTTGAGTATAGTTACTTTTGAAAGTAGTTAGTGACGTTACAACATTACTATCAATTAAAAGTAATCCCTTACCTTACTACGTTACCTATCAATAAAAGTAACGCGTTAGAGTAGGTTACTCATCCGTTACCAAAAATTAAAAACCGTTTGGGATGCGTCTCTGCCTGCAGCAGCTTACACACGCAGCCTCCTTTAGATGTACCGAAAGTGCTGACTACTGTTTATGAATCAATCATGGAACATATTGTAACTGCAGGATAATGACAGGAAAGACAGTCAGCATATTGCATGTTTTATTTAACACTGGGCATTTGATAACACAATAAGCCCTAAACAAGACTACCGCCACGTGAATTTCAACTCGACAGTATTTATTTTTTCACAAGTGCACAAGTAGGGCTATATGTAAACAAAGTGCTAAACAGGTAGGCATTCAACAGCTGCCATAAATAAAATATAATAGGCCGAATAATAGCCTAATAAAAACACACATATCCTTTTCCGATGTTGTTTCCTCTTTTCTTTTATCTTAACATGCTATAGGCTATAAATGTAGCTTATACCGTATCTAAATGTTTAGGCTGTGCATAAAATAACAGTGCATGACACTAATAAAACCAACATTAAACGAACTATGAAAATATGTAAGTGTCACACAGCCCTACATTCACTTACATTTAGCCTATCTTACGTTTCAATCATTACTATCTTCAAAGTAATGATTGAAACGTAGTAAAAGAAGATTCTCAAAACGTTTGTCCGAGAGTCGATTTCTTTTAGGAGTCAGAACAAGACTCCCGAGGCTGAATAGCCTCTCCACAGACGCACTGGAGGGTGTTGGGGTATTGAAGCGCAAAAATAAAGTCTTGATCATGGGGAACTTGTTTAATGTGTCGATCTCGACTCCTGACTTAAGATAGTCCGCAATTTTAGTCGGTGTCCACCGACTTTGAGGCCTGTTTGTCCTCGGTAAATGAAAAAAAGTCGGACTCGTCTTTTCCTCCGCTGACAGGTGCGGGCAGTAGTTCCTCTGGCAGTGGATGAACCAGGGCACGACACTCGGCAGCGGGCATGCACTTGGCAGTGTCTTTTTTGGCCTCATCCCTTACCCAGCGCAGTTTGAATTTAGGAATGGTCACTGCAGCCAGCACAGTCTCTTTGCTATCCAGCGTGGATGCAAAACATGTCTTTATGGCCTGCAAGATGTATGTTAAAATGAATTAGTTAGTAACCTCTGGGCAGGCCAGCTGTCATCTTGGAGAGGTTGGCCTTTAAATCCAGTGTTTTAGTCATCAGGGCCTCCAATGTGGGCAGGATAGTCCCGTAAAAACAGTTCTCCTCCCCTTGAAGTATATCTAGGGCCATGGCCAGCGGTTTGAGGACTATGCAGTACTCTTTAACAAAGTGGTATTCCTTGTCAGTGATGCACCTGATGCACCTGATGCCCAGCTGCATGCATAAGCTTTGTAGGTCAGTGATGGTGATATCCGTGATCCTACACAAAGCCTCGTAGAAGGAGTTCCACCTCGTTGACGTGGGAACCAGTAGCTTCCTCTTGCTGAATTGTTCCACGGTTTCTGATGCTACTGCTGATCTACTTGCTTTGGTCCAGAGTGCCGAACATTTAGCGATGCCACTCCTGTACACTGCTCGAGTGTCAGGGCCCATTTCCACCGCACTCTCTGCGTGTTCAGCGCGTGGCCGTATTCTGTCCGTATTCATTTAGAATGCACGTTAGCAGATGAGACCATTCCCACCGCAAGCGTGTTCTGAGCGTATTCTGTCCCCATACAAACCTATTGTATACGCCCACGCGCTGAACACGGCTACGCGCTGAACGAGGCGGTGGAAATGAGCCCTCACTGTTGGAAGACAGCCATTTCTCTATGTCAGTGGTGGATATGAGATTCAGCGTGTGTGAGGCATCTGTGGTGTGGAGGGAGACTGATCATACTGTCATTGGCATCACCATCAGAGCTGGACAGGACATTGTTTAGATCTTCAAATGTAACACTTTCACTCATGTCTTCCTCCTCTTCTTCTGAGTCTGACGCCGTTTTGTGAAACACCTGGAATGCCTTGACGAAATTAGATCCATTGTCAGTGACCGTGGCTGTCACTTTCCCACCGAGGCCATATGACATATGGATTTGTTCAATCTCCCCAGCAATAACATCATATGTATGCCGTCCTCTCACTCGCCTACACGCGATTGCAGCTTTTCCTCACTTCAGAGTAGAGGGCTGAATCCAATGTGCAGTCATCCCCATGAAGCTCTTGTTATTAGCTGTCCATAAATCCGCTGTGGTAGAGATATATTCCAGGCCGTCAAATTATTCTCTCAGTTCCTTCTCCATATCTTGATAACATTTGTCCAGGTAATTAGCGAAGGTTTTTCGGTCCGGCAACGTTCCCTCTGTCTTACGTGTCGTTGGGATTTTATTGATTAATCTACGAAAAGATGGAGACTTAACGGCAGAAATAGGGAGCATCTCCTCAACTATGTAACCGGCCACAAGCTTGTGGATTTCACTGGTAGACACCGTTTTAGCTGAGCTAAAACTAAGACGCTGTTGCTTTGCAGCTGGAGCACCACCGCTGCCCTCATCCCTCAGCAGGCCGTGCTACCAACTTGGTGGAGGGGTGTTTCGATGAGAGGTATTTTTTTTAATTCGAGGTTGGGTTTTTGGCAGTTGACAGAAGTTTTCTATCCACACACAGATTGCATTTTACCACTATGTTCTTGTCCTTGTGCTGGTGAACTCAAAATAATGAGCGTACCTCCATGAAATAAACGCTGTCCTCTCGGCCATCTTGCCGGGGTGCAAACATACACACACACACAGGCAGGGGTGCGTTTCCCAAACAACGACGGAGGTTAGCATTAAACCACCGTTGTACAACGTAGGTTCAAACTACTCATCACCCCACAACCGACTGTTTCCCGAAAATCTCCAACCACCAAAGTACGATGATAGTCTGGGGTGCATTTCCCAAACAACGACGGAGGTTAGCATTAAACCACCGTTGTACAACGTAGGTTCAAACTACTCAGGGGTGCGTTTCCCAAACAACGACGGAGGTTAGCATTAAACCACCGTTGTACAACGTAGGTTCAAACTACTCAGCACCCCACAACTGACTGTTTCCCGAAAATCTCCAACCACCAAAGTACGATGGAAGTCTGAACTGTTGTTAGTTTGGACTTAGGTGGTTCAAACTGCAAAGTACCCAGATGTTTCGGAAGTGCTCGGAGAGTATTCGGATGTAGTCGGATTCGTAGTCTCATTTAATTTAAGCCGGTATGACAGCTGTAGAAACTCTGGGATATCTCCGTAAACACAACCATGTGCCCTACCCATTAAAAGTAACAACCGACTGACTGTTTGTATCATATGTCTGTATATTTAATTTATACTGCATGGAGCAACAGCTATAAATATAACCACTCCCTCCATATACATAAGTGGTGAGGTGGATGAGTGGTTAGCTCGTTGGTCTGTCAATGGAAGTGTTGTCTTTTTCGGTGAGATATGGGTTCGAATCCTGCCGAAGAGTAATCAATTTGTAACAGGTGTAAATGATCTACGAGGCAATGGAATAACCGTGCTTGTGGGTCAGTAATCAGTGCACATACATCACAATTTTACAAAAGTGCTCATTAACATCACTGACGCACATTAACTTTTATCCAACCACATTTTGCAACAGCTTTTTGTGTGTTATCGGGTGTGTTTTCTACCTTCTTTTTACATGATCTGGCAATGCAATACCGATAATTAAGTGAATTGGGAGTAACATAATTTATGCAGCTGGTGGCAGTAACGCACAGACAGCCGCCTAATCCGCCACAAAAAGGCCAAAGGTGACGAGCAAGACGTCACGTGAACAAACACGACGGTCTCACGACAGGTCCATGCTAATCGTTCCAACTGCACAGCTTCACGATGGAACTTCCGATGGTTCGTCCAGACTTTGTTGTTGGGAAACACTTGCGTCGTTGAACGATCCATCGGACTACTGTAGTTGTGAACATCGTTGGTTGCTAAGTCTGGACGATGGTGTTGGGAAACAGCAGTGTGGTAAGACCATCGTTCAAACCTACGAAGTTGCTAAGGAAGTTAGCAACGACGCTTTTGGGAAACGCACCCCTGAACTGTTGTTAGTTTGGACTTAGGTGGTTCAAACTGCAAAGTACCCAGATGTTTCGGAAGTGCTCGGACAGTATTCGGGTGCATTCGTTGCGGATAACGACAGAAATGATTGATCTAGGCTACATAAGGACATAAACGTAGTCTCATTTCATTTAAGCCGGTATGACAGCTGTAGAGTCTCTGGGATATCTCCGTAAACACAACTTATGTGCCCTACTCATTAAAAGTAACAACTGACTGTCAGTTTGTATCATATGTCTGTGTATTTAATGTATACTGCATGGAGCAACAGCTATAAATATAACCACTCTATCCATGTAGGTAAGTGGTGAGGTGGATGAGTGGTTAGCTTGTCGGTCTGTCAAAGGAAGTGTTGTCTTTTTCGGTGAGATATGGGTTCGAATCCTGTCGAAGAGTAATCAATTTGTAACAGGTGAAAATGATCTACGGTGCAATGGAATAGCCGTGCTTGTGGGTCAGTAATCAGTGCACATACATCACAATATTACAAAAGTGCTCATTAACATCACTGACGCACATTAACTTTTATCCAACCACATTTTGCAACAGCTTTTTGTGTGTTATCGGGTGTGTTTTTTACCTACTTTTTACATGATCTGTCAATGCAATACCGAAAATTAAATGAATTGGGAGTAACATCATTTATGCAGGTGGTGGCAGTAACGCACAGACAGCCGCCTAATCCGCCACAAAAAGGCCAAAGGTGACGAGCAAGACGTCACGTGAACAAACACGACGGTCTCACGACAGGTCCATGCTAATCGTTCCAACTGCACAGCTTCACGATGGAACTTCCGATGGTTCGTCCAGACTTTGTTGTTGGGAAACACTTGCGTCGTTGAACGATCCATCGGACTACTGTAGTTGTAAACATCGTTGGTTGCTAAGTCTGGACGATGGTGTTGGGAAACAGCAGTGTGGTAAGACCATCGTTCAAACCTACGAAGTTGCTAAGGAAGTTAGCAACGACGCTTTTGGGAAACGCACCCCAGGTCAGCAGGGCACAGACGCATCACAACGCCTCGCTGACACATCCTGAAGCAGCCGCATCTGACTAAAAACAGAAAAGGCGGGATTTTTCTTTCCTTATCAAGGGAAATTCTTAAAGTAACGGATTACTTATGTTGGAAAATAACGGAGTTACTGATTACTGAATTCGCAAAACTAACGCGTTACATAACACATTAATGAAAAAAACTAATCCGAGTTAACCACAACACTGATAGTCTGGCACATCAGCAAGAACAAATTACATAGGCTATTTTTCCGATGGTTCAATGAATAATGAATATAAGTGAGTTTAGCAACTTGCAGACCATCCAGTCCCACCAAGTACTTTCACCGCATTTTATGATGGTGAGAGTTATGTGTAGCCTGCATCCCCATATGGAAAGCCCTTAAAGGGTCCAATAGTACAGTAATTACAGTAATAGTAAGCTGTACATGCCTCATTTTACAGAGGTGTTCAATGAAACAATAAGCTTGTGCAAGTCTTGAAAGTTTCTCATAAAGGATCAACATTTAGGCTACACTAACACGTTGATCATTTGCCCTCTGCATGTGTTTTTACATGCTGATTTTTCACTTTAACTTCTACAGTATGGGTATTTGTGACAAGATTAAAAATGTTTTGACAGCCATAATATTCCAATAGCAATTTAATTTGGTATTATAATGGTTGTATCTGTCGTGCATATGCCAGTACCAATTCTGACTCCAATCTGAACTTAAAATTTTGCAGTATAGTAGGCTACCTGAGTGTGTCAGCAATGCAAAAAAAAAAGCGTAGTAAACTCTGTGTATTTTGTGACGTCAAAAAAAAAGATTGTTCACTCCGACCCCAGAGCCCCCCTACATAGCAAATCCCAATTTAACCCATTTTTATATCTATGCCAAAATGTGTTTATTGCAAAATACAGTGTCCCACTTTAACAGTATGACATAATAATAATAATAATAATAATAATAATAATAATAATAATAATAATAATAAACTTTATTTGTATAGCACAATTCATACATACAAGATGCAGCTCAGAGTGCGTTACAGTTTAGCAGGGTCACAGGACAACATTTCTTGCAGTCCAGTGGCGCCGGAGCAGATGAATACAGTAGCAAACTGACTCTTGCGTGAACACAGCTACAGTCCTTGTAGGCCCTAGTCAGGGGTGCGTTTCTCGAACGCAAAGTTGCTAACTTCGTAGCCACTATCATTGTTGTGACTTCCGAAGTACCGCACCAAAGGCGACTTTGCATTTCTCGAAGCTCACTACGGTAGTTCTACGGAAGTAACACCTATGGTAGTGAGAACTTCGGTAGAAGAGACTCTCCTATGCGTTTCTCGAAACCTTCGTAGCAGAGCAACTTCCGAAGTAAAGCCAAAACTTCGAAGTAAAGTTAGGAAGGTCTCACTACAGCTCTCGAGGTGAAGTAAGAGCCTTACTACAAAAGTTGACCCCACCCACGGCGAAACTTGCAGTAGATCTCTGACTGTAAAGTGCAAATATCTCGTAATCCTACAGCACAAACACAGTGAAAATCAATCGGTGTGTACAGGTTACTATAATACAACTGTTGATATTGTTAAATGGCCAATCCGTGATATGTAATTTCCTTGTTAAAACCGTATGGCATGACTTAAACATGTAGTGGTTTGTACAGCAATATTATGATCACCTGCACAACCCGATTGAGTTTCGCTGAGTTTGGACCGCATGATTATAAGATATTTGCATTAGAAGTTGGCCTTCAATTGGAAGGTTTGCCGATAGCTACATCATGTACGTTTGGTTGGAACCTGTTATGAGCTGAAGAGGCAAGTTGACGTGAATATCAGTGGTGCAACTGGTTGAGAGATCGTATACTATTGAGATGTGAGACGACATGCTCAGGTTCGAGGCCGACATGAGTCATGTTAGAGAAATCTAAACGTGGCCTCACACGTACAATAATGTGGTTTTATATTGCTGTAATCTGTAGTTTGGTTTAATATTAAACGGCTACATGTAAAAGAAATGCATTGTATCGGTATCAATCCGTGATCCGTGACTGAAAGCGCACGTTACTCAGCTTAAAATTTTGTCGTAAGTGGTGATTGTGGAACGTAGGCTAAATGCTACCATAGGTGTGCAAAGGATTTGAACTCGTGACTAAATAGAACAGTATCAGGGGCACATCAGTTTGCCACTGAGCTATACCTGCCAGTGGTCACTTAGTCTCGTGGCGGAGTTTAGCAATAGTATTGGCAGATGACGTCAAAATGCTGTTAAAAGTTATGGATTTATAACAATATAATTCCCTTCACTACATGCATCGGCTTTGCCATACGGCCACGTTTTAACGCGGTTTGGCTTAACCAGATGTTTGCCATAGCTTAATCATTATTATCACCATCGTATACTTTCAACAAGGATTCTCCGTCATGGCATGTCAACAAAAAAGATAGCCATCCAATCAAAACGGCTTCCCCCTGCTTTCCCTTCGTTGCTTCCATGCTTCACACACTGAAGTGAGAACAACGGTAGAGCCCACTTTGGAAGTAACAACAATGATAGTTCTACCGAAGTACGAGTGCTTCGAGAAACGGTCAGATTTCGCCACTTTGGTAGTGGTAACTTCGGTAGAACTATGGTAGTAGAATGCTAACCTAGGAAGTTGTTCGAGAAACGCACCCCAGAGGCGCTAGACGAGGAAAGTTCATTTAGGCGCAGTCGGTTGTTATAGTGTCCCCAGGGAGCAACAGGGGTGAGGAAAAACTCCCTGTTTGTTTGATTTGTGTAATTTCAGGGAGAAACCTCAGGAATCAGTGAGTAAAACTCCCTGTTTTTCTATGAAGAAACCTCAGGCAGAACCACGTCCCCCAGGGGAGCCCATCTGCCGGGGCTGGTAACGGGAAGTCTGACTGTTTGAAGGGTCTTTGATCTGAGAAGGGGAGTCTGACTGAAGGGAAATTGGTCCAAGTAGTTAGGTATAGGCAAGGTTAAATAGGTAGGTCTTTAGTTGTAGTTTGAAGACGTCGATGGATTCTGCTTCTCTGATGTGCTGTGGTAGGGCATTCCATCTCTTTGGGGCGTAGTATGAGAAGGCTGATTCCCTGATCCTTTTGGGTGGTGCGTCTGGAATCCTCAGGAGACCGGCATCAGCGGATCTAAGGGCTTGTGCAGGGGTATAAGAAGATAATGCGTCAGTAATATAGCATGGGACAAGGCCATTTACAGCTAGTAGAATTACTTTAAAATAAATTCTGTAAGATACGGGTAGCCAGTGTAGCTCAGCCAGTACAGGAGTAATGTGCTCCATCTTTCTTGTTTTTGTTAGTAATCTTGCAGCCGAATTTTGAATAAGCTGTAGTTTTCCAATTGATTTTTTTGGGAGGCCTGTGAATAAGGCATTGCAGTAGTCTAATCTACCTGTGATAAATGCGTGAACAAGTTTTTCAGCGTCTGGCTGGGTCAAGAAGGAACGAACTTCCCACTTTACCAGTGTTCGTAAGTTTATTCACAATTTGACCAGTTCATGTTTGAAGCATTGGCATTTCATTTATAATGGAACAAAACAGTGTAAAATGTAACATTTTCAAAATTGTCCCACTTATTGTACCCATGTTCACCCTATGTATATATAGGGTATATATGCAGTGCTTAATTTGTAAAGTGGGAGGTCCCGGAGGATGAGTGACTCCGACAGGGAAAAAAAAGAAGAAAAAGCATGCTGTGCGTGCGCACCAAACGAAACTGTATTGTAATAACACTAGTCACATCAAATCAGGACAAATTCAGTACCAATTCATATATTTAATGTCGTATTTAGTCAACAAGGCAAGACAATGTAACTAAAAAAATTTAAAATTTTGTTACTTAGTCAAAAGAGGTGACGGGTCACTGGATCAAGTATAAATAGCTGCCGGAGCCAACGTCGGAGGTTCTGGAGCGCACTCCGGCTTGCTCCCCCTCAAATTAAGCCCTGTATATATATTTGCTAAATGTTGCACTGCTAACCCTTCCCCTGTATAATATGTGTTCTTCAGAAAAGCAATTTAATTTTAAGAGAATTTTAAGTATTTTTCCCTGTGTTTAATTCAACCCAGTAACAAAACCACCAACACCCCATTTAATAAAATTATGGTTTAATCTTGAAACATCAGTTATGAGGATGTGGAATCATCAAGTCTGTTGAACAGTATGGTGTGATAAGTGCTAAGCTACTTTTTCAATTGTCACAAATATTTTATGGTTGTTATAAATATATAGGTTCCATCAAGCAGCTTAAGCATTCAACACTTTGGAGGAAAAATCATAGTGTAGAAGGTTTTATCAAAAAGTAATATTTATAGCTATAAAATAGAACAATATCTAAACCAAACAATGCCATGTAGCATCCTGCTAGCTGCTACTACTAAGAATTAGCATCAGATTAAGACTAAATCTTCAACCCCGTCACATTTTTCAGTGTTACGTGGTTCAATGACTGCTACAGGGATGAATATCTTTGCAATATTTAATATATATTCTTGTACACATGATCTGTTGGAACTTATGTAGATGTTTGTTTGCAATTAAACTAAAACATTGCTGTGAAAAATGCAATAAAGAGTTTGCAATAAAGACTGTGACGGTGTTAAATTGAAATGTGACATGCCCTATGCAAAAACATATGCAAAATGTATAAACATGCAAAAAAATAACTTACTTTTTTGTGTTTAGGTCGGAAAAAGTATTTTCTATACAGAACTGACATTATTAGACATTATCAAATCAAAAAGATCTAAATATCTTATGTGTTTTTGTAATGGCACCATTAGAGTCACCCAGCCAGTAGATGTAGCTGTAGTGCTGCAGTCATATTGTACAGCAAGTGAATTTTGTTAGGAAGGGACAATTTGAAATTTGACGTTGTCTTGCACTATCACTTATATGCACCAATGATAAAATTATAGGCTATCAAATGTAAGTTTTTTATGTGAGTGGTTCCACACAAAGAAAAATAATGGCCGTACGTTTTCCCTATGAATGGTTAATGACAATTTTCATTTCGGCCTTTGTAAATATCAGTGATAGGCTATTATGTGACTGACAGTCCATCAATGGGATCCCAGTCCAAAATGGCATACACTTCCATTACCTATGTCTGTTGATGTTGCTGTTACATTACATTACATTACATTACACTTGGCAGACGCTTTTATCCAAAGCGACTTACAATAGAGAACATAATCACAGCGTACAACACTTGCAGATACAAAGTGCACAGGAGATATACAGAGCAATAAGTGCAAATGCCAACTGGGGTTAGTTAATTTTTTTTTTTTTTTTGCAGTTAAGTTTTAAGTGCATTAGTACGGAAGCCCTGAACCGCACAGAGGTAAAAAAAATGGAGATATTATCTCGTTATTTCGAGATACTATCTCGTTATTTCGAGATATTATCTCGTTTTTTCGAGATAGGATCTCGTTATTACAAGATAATTTAATGCATTTCTGGAGGGCATATGATGACCATGGACGGCCGATACAACACCTATGTTGTCAATGGAGGGGGCCTTATAGGTCTGCCCACATAAACTTATCATTACGCAGGGGTACAAACAGTCAACTGGA
Source organism: Coilia nasus (assembly GCA_027475355.1). Taxonomy (NCBI): domain Eukaryota; kingdom Metazoa; phylum Chordata; class Actinopteri; order Clupeiformes; family Engraulidae; genus Coilia; species Coilia nasus. The sequence goes on from CM050221.1 coordinate 7,009,135, forward strand.
TGCTCTAGGAAATCAAAACTTCTGTTTGCTAGTTAGCGCCTCTTTAGTTTGCCACGTTTAATCTCAATGAAGATTAACGTCTTGTACTACAGTGAGAGGCTCTTTCAACTCAGTTGAAGCATATAAATGGAGATTTACCTCAATAATAAAGGGACTGACACCACACAGTCCAATTGGACATATCGTATTTAACAGTAGCTTACTGTCTAGCTGGGGGTCTATGGAGGCTGAAATGTGCCACAGATAATTAATTAAATAGACCTTTAAATAATTAATTAAATGTGTCATTCATTTATTCAAAGTTTAATTAAATTATTAAAATTGATGTTAAATATATATATTTATATATATATATGATTGAATGCCGATTTATTTAATGTAAATGTATACATATATTTATTTATTTCTCAATTTAATTAATTATTGCTTTCTATTTAATTATTTCATAGCCAGTGTGGTGCAGCAATTCATGAAATAATTTTATCTGTCAACCTCACCCATCAAAGTCAGTAGGCGGGTCCTAACACCTGATTGGTTTCCCTGCGAAATAAGGCATAGCCGATCGATAGTGGAGATGATGATCACCGGACTGTACACAGAATAATGCTGGGAACACAATTACACACAATTATATTATATACACTGGGTGGCGCTGTTCGCTTGGATCAGATTCAGCCCTACGTGCTGCTGCTCGCCAAACTGCTGCAGTTGGTATGTCGAACACGAAATTCCGCAACAGTACCTCGCTAAACACCACTAATTTTAAACTGGCTGTATCGGTAGTAGGTTATAGTAGGCTATAACAAAGGCTTCTTGAAGGCTTTCATTATTCTTAATTAATTAAAGAGCAACTGTCGCTGCTTCCAAATCCCCTCAGTAACAACACACATTGATAAAATAAACATATGACATGTGACAACTGCGAATAATTGAGCAGTTGTCTCAAGTTTATTTGCAGCCCCTTCTATTTTTTTCATTTTCTGCTCCGTATAGCTTGGTGGGTTAATTTAAAGACATGACTCACAACAGCGTCAAACTTTTACAATCAGGTTGTTGTGGGATAAATCGCCTGCAGTGTAGGCTTGGTGCAACTGTTTCTACCTTCTGACATTGAACTACAGGCTGTTTTTTGTAGCCTATCGCTAGTTCAGCCCAAGACTTTTCGTCATGCTTATTAAATAAATCTGTCACTGCATCCGACCCACCTAAACGACAACACCTATTGCTAAAATCAACATACACCTGTTTAATGTAGCCTGAATCAGTGATTCTGGTCGCCAAATTATTTTAGCATGTTATTTCGCTAGGTGAAACTAAGAACAAAATAAAATTCAAATCTGTTTTTTTTTTTTTTTGTATTCATAGGCGCTGTTAGTGTTCAGCTTATAGAGAGGGCCGTGGTGCAAAAGAAGGGCAGCTTACGGCGCATAGAGAGACTGACAAATGACAGATAGGCCTAAATGTAGATAAGAATAAATAAATAAATAAGAAGAGGTGTGATCTGGCGCAAAGCGCACCAGATGCTATTATGAGGGGGCATAAACTATTTGCGCCTTTGATCAATAAAAAGGTCCTTTTTTCGTCACTGGCGCATTGTTGAAAAGCTATTTTAGAGGCGCACAACGCTTTGAACCCCGATGTACCTGCATCTGCGCCAGAGAGGCGAGCTGGACTGGCAGAAAAGTTGCAACATGTATAGCCTGTATAGCACAAGGGGGTGAGACCGTGTTGCATAGCCATGTATTTTTATGTTTTAGTAAGCAAACAGGCACAAATAATGAGAATATAACAATGCTGTGCAGTTTATAGCAATGTTCTGCAGTTTATTTACAATTTCTTTTGTCGTTTTAGATAAACAGCGATTGCAATGTTCTGCAGTTTATTTACCATTTCTTTTGTCGTTTTAAATAAACAGCGTGGCAAGTTGTAAGAAATAATATGGACAAATCATCAAAAAGAAAACTAGTGGACTAATGGTTTGATGGACCTATACCTTCCGTTTATTTTTGATGTTTCCTTTGAGTTTGTTGGCTTTTGCTTAGCTTTTGTTTCCCGTCTTCTAACGTTGTTGTACCGCTTTCGGCGCACAACGCGTTGAACCCCGATGTACCTGCTGCTGTGGCAGAGAGGCGAGCTGAACTGGCAGAAATGTTGCAACATGTATAGCCTGTATAGCCATTTATGTTTATGTTTTAGTAAGCAAACAGGCACAAATAATAAGAGTATAGCAATGTTTTGCAGTTTATAGCAATGTTCTGCAGTTTCTTTTGTCGTTTTAAATAAACAGCGATTGCAATGTTCTGCAGTTTATTTAATAAACAGCGTGGCAAGTTGTAAGAAATGATATGGACTAATCATCAAAAAGAAAACTAGTGCATATTGCAACGCTTAAAAGTAGCCATTGAACAAGCATCGCTTGCGCATCTTACCAGAAGTGCGTTTGAACCAACCAACCACAGAACAACAACAACAAGCAACGCCTATGCGTGGCCACAGTATATTTGGATTGAGCGAGGAACATCGGACCCTTTTTTTGAAAGAGGGTCCTATGATACGGGGAACATAGGACCCGGGGAACATAGGGATGACCCCCAGCTAGACAGTAAGCTACTGTTAAATACGATATGTCCAATTGGACTGTGTGGTGTCAGTCCCTTTATTATTGAGGTAAATCTCCATTTATATGCTTCAACTGAGTTGAAAGAGCCTCTCACTGTAGTACAAGACGTTAATCTTCATTGAGATTAAACGTGGCAAACTAAAGAGGCGCTAACTAGCAAACAGAAGTTTTGATTTCCTAGAGCATCCAGTTGACTGTTTCTACCCCTGCGTAATGATAAGTTTATGTGGGCAGACCTATAAGGCCCCCTCCATTGACAACATAGGTGTTGTATCGGCCGTCCATGGTCATCATATGCCCTCCAGAAATGCATTAAATTATCTTGTAATAACGAGATACTATCTCGAAAAAACGAGATAATATCTCGAAATAACGAGATAGTATCTCGAAATAACGAGATAATATCTCCATTTTTTTTACCTCTGTGCGGTTCAGGGCTTCCGTACATTAGTAAAGGGTCAAGCACACACACAACACACAACATGCCTTAGAGTCAATCCCGGGTCTGGGCCAGCTCAGGCATTAGTGCAGTAAGTAGTCATGGAAGAGGAGAGTCTTTACATGCTTCTTGAAGGTTGAGAGGGATGATGCTAGTCTTGTAGCTTCTGGAAGTTTGTTCCACCACTGAGGGACAATTACAGAAAACAGTTTTGCCTGGTAACGGTTAGAGCGAGCAGGGGGCAGGGCTGTTCGGTTTGTGTTGGCGGAGCGCAGCTCTCTGCCAGGAACATACGGCCTTAGTATTTCCTTCAGATAAGCTGGAGCTGATCCTGAGATGGTTTTGTATGCAAGGGTCAGGGCCTTGTGCTTGATCCGGCAGCCACAGGTAGCCAGTGCAACTGGATAAATAGAGGAGTAACATGGGCCCTTTTGGGTTGAGTGAATACCAAACGTGCTGCTGCATTCTGCACCATCAGCAGTGGTTTTATTGCACAAGCAGGTAGACCAGCAAGGAGGGTGTTGCAGTAGTCCAGGCGGGAGATAACCATGGCCTGAACTAGAAGTTGTGCTGCATGTTGGGTTAGGTAGGGTTTGATTTTGTATTCTGTATGTTGTATGTTGTAATCTGTATGTTGTGGAGCATGAATCGGCAAGACCGGGCGACTGATGCAATATGGTTGGAGAAAGACAGATTGTCATCATCAATCATGACTCCAAGGTTTTTGGCGACTTTGTTTGGGGCCACAGTGGCAGAGTCCATCTTGAGGTTGATGTTGTGACAAATTGACTCTTTAGCTGGGATGACTAGGAGTTCAGTCTTGGACAGGTTCCACTGTAGGTGGTGATCCTTCATCCACGTTGATAGGTCGGCGAGGCAGGCTGAGATGCGTGCCGAAACCGTGGAATCATCTGGCTGGAACGACAGGTACATCTGGGTATCATCGGCATAGCAGTGATAGGAGAAGCCATGTGTTCAAATGACATGTCCCAGGGAGGTGATGTACATTGCGAACAGAAGGGGCCCCAGCACTGATCCTTGGGGAACGCCTGTGGTGAGGGTGTAGTTTGAAGACAGTTTTCCTTGCCATGACACCTTGAAGGATTGACCAGTAAGGTAGGAATTGGACAGCACCAGGAGCACCAGGAGTGGACAGCACCAGTGATTCCCATGGATGTGAGTATCCTAAGGAGAATCTTGTGGTTGACCGTGTCGAAGGCTGCTGATAGGTCTAGTAGGATGAGGGCAGAGGATAGCCCTTCCGCTCTTGCAGTCCTCAGAGCTTCAGTTACTGACAATAATGCTGTTTCAGTTGAATGGCCACTTCTGAAGCCAGATTGTTTTGGGTCCAGTTGTCCATTCTGATTTAAGAAGTTGGTAACATGCTTTGCAACTGCCCTTTCCAGGGTTTTGCTGTGTCCTATGGGATATAAAGTTTTGTTGAGCATTCATAATTTGAATGTGACAGATAATTATTAAAGCATTTTAAAATGGCTAAGTGTTAGGCTACATGTGAAAGCAAGATTAAAGATGTGAATAAAGTGGGCTTTAAGAGCATTAAACACATCCTCTGTTTATGTTACCTCTTTCAAGGCTTAGCAATATCCTATCACACCATCCTGATTATAAGCCTTAAAGAGCTGGGAGAAGAGCTTAACATGATGCCACATGCAGACATGTGTGGTGTGGAGAATCTGTTTCTCTCCACACACATCTCACTAGTAGCGACCTGTGCATTTTAAAATGTGTGTAGTTTAAAGTGTGCCTTGTGTGTTGTTCCATGTCTTTTCTGCCTTTGCTTTACTGTCTGACTGCAGTGCATGTATTGTTGTTTATGTCACTGCAGAGGCTTGGTAGAGTAGCCGAGCAAGGGTGATGCCAAATTAGAAAAAGTTACATTCTGGGGTTTTTCCATGAGCTTGTGCTGTATTTTTGCCAGTGGCACAGTTGCAGAAATTCAAGGTGTAGTCTTTGTTGTGTGTATTCAGAATTGACCATTCAGTTGTGCAGCCCTCTGCCTGGAGTCTGGTGTATGTGTTAGTGCGTTACATTACTGAGGCAGTGGCCTCAGGAGACTACACAAGGCCTCAGATATGATGGACAAGTGAAAAGGAAGGAATGCTAAAGTTGTAACACAAACACAGCACTGCTAAAGAAGGGTACTAAAGTGAACTGCTGAATGTGATTGAGTATCAGTGCCATCCATTAACAGTGCTGTAATGTCACAGTGACAAATAAACATATTTGAAACACCAGATGTATTACTAGTAATAGTAACAAAACCATGATAAATGGATTTATAAATGGATAAATGGCGTGCCACAGGGCTGCGTGCTGAGCCCGTTCCTGTACTCCCTCTTCACCCATGACTGCAGGCCTATGTATGGATCCAACTCCATCGTCAAGTTTGCAGATGACACCACGGTGACTCATTACTAACAACGATGAGTCAGAGTACAGAGCAGAGGTTCAGCACCTAGCTGCCTGGTGCGCGGACAATAACCTGCTCCTCAACACCAGTAAAACCAAGGAGCTCATTGTGGATTACAGGAAGGAGAAGGGAGACACACACACTCCTATCCACATCAATGGCATGGCTGTTGAACGTGTCTCCAGCTTCAAGTTCCTGGGAACTCACATCTCAGAGAACCTATCATGGACAACTAACACCTCCAGCCTGGTCAAGAAGGCTCACCAACGGCTCTTCTTCCTGAGGACACTGAGGAAGAACCACCTGTCTGTCGATATCCTGGGCAACTTCTACCGCTGTGCGATTGAGAGCATCCTGACCAACTGTATCACAGTCACTACGGGCACATGGTAGGATCGGATTGGATTGGTATTGGATTGGGTGTTGCTACTCAACGGGTGGTCTGTCCCAAATACCTGTGCACATGAGAGTTCGTGTAAGCGGATAATGGTCAGAGATCTGGCCGTTTCCGCTACGCTAGATGGCGCTGTGTTCCTTTCAACAAGTGGTGTTAGAACTACTTCAGGTTGACGACTGCTAAAAAGAAAATAAACAAACTATCTGGCGGCATACAAAACAAAGATAGCGCTCGAGGAGGTTGACAGAGCAGCATTTGCATGCATGTTGTGCATTCTCCTTTGTTTGGAAGTCCGTATGAAAGAACAAACAGCGTTTTTCCTTCCTTTCCTTTTCCTTCCTTCGACATGAACTGTGCCGTCGGCGTTTGATATTACTAGCAATTGAGGACAACGAGACTTGTTGAGAGCAGGCGCTAGAAAGCCTCGACGTTCAGTGTGGATGAAAATCAGAGACAGAAGCTTCTGGGATCGAGTGGTCTTACATGTGCAGTACGCGAATCCAAACCAATACCGTGCACAAGGCGGCACCAAGCGGATTGTAACCGGCTCAAGCCAGGGGTTGCAATCGGATTCGCGAAACCAATCCCTATACGATCTTTAGCCTGTGCACATGAAGTCAATAAGATCCCAAACCATTTCCAATCGGATTCAACTCCTCCATGTGCACGCAGTGAGTGTGGTATGGGAACTGCTCTGTCGCTGACCGGAAAACACTACAGCGGGTGGTGAAAACCACCCAACGCATCACAGGGACCCCACTACCTGCCATCGAGGATGTCCAGAGAAAGCGGTGCCTACGCAGGGCTCGTAGCATCCTGAAGGACCCCTCGCACCCCAATCATAGACTTTTCCAGCTCCTCCCCTCCAGAAGGCGCTTCAGGAGCCTTCGGACTAAAACCAGCAGGTTTAGGAACAGTTTCTTTCCTACAGCTGTTTCCCTGCTGAACTCTACCCCCCGCTGAACCTCCATGTCCTCCCACTACACCAATACGCAGCTCCCATGCCGCGCTGTGGTGCAGTTGGTCAGGATACTCTCACCCCACTCTCGCCCCCTACCATGCCCCCCCCCCTCCATGCCACCACTCACACCCCCTGAACTCTACCCCCCGCTGAACCTCCATGTCCCCCTATTATGCCACCACTCTCTCCCCCTACCATGACACCACTACCACTACCTCCATGCCCTGTCCCTCTTCACCTCTCCATCTCTCCCAATGTCAGTGAACTTTACCCAATCCCCGCATCCATTGGCACTCCACCCCAAAACAAAAATGTATATTGTCAATACTGTATATCTCCTGTATATCTCTGTGTTATAGTTCATCTGGTATATCTCTGTGTTATAGTTCATCCGGTATATATCTTGTACTATGTTCATACATATCATATTTACTAACTTATATATTTATAGCACAACTGTATACTTGTCCATAGCCCATCATACATATTAATAGCTCTACTGTATACTTGTTTATAGCACATCTGTTTATATCCCCCACAAAGATTAACAACAAAGTACTCCCACATGTTCATATTGCCCTACTTATTGTACATAATTCATTACTGTCTATATTGTATATACTGTACATATCGCACTTGCTGCTCTTGCACTTCTGATTAGATGCTAAACGACATTTCGTTACCTGTATTTATACATGTGTAATGACAATAAAGTTGAATCGAATCGAATCTAATCTAATCACCGTTCTGCTGAATGTCACATGTAAGCTACCCTAGGGGTCGTTTGTGAAGTGTGTGTTGTTCATGTCAAGCATGAAACCTTGTTTTTATGAACAAATGAGCTTGTGCCCAAACTTTATTTCACACCACGTCTTCATACATTAACATGTCTGACTAATCTCTTGTTCGTCTTCCAACCAGTAGCCTATTGAACCTTTTCTTAACTAGATGTACCGCATAGCGGTACATGGTATGACCGCCGCAGTATATTGAAATGTGGGAACTGTTGGTGTGATGAGTGTGTGGTAGAGCAGTGTTGTGAGGTGAGAATTCCTGTGGAAATGATTTCCTGGAAGTGGGCATGGATGTGGGTTTTGAATGTGTAGTGTGTAGGACTGATTTGTGAAGGCAAGGAATCGGCAAAATGAGATTTTGTAAGATTACAGCGCCCCCTATGGACCAAATTTTATGGCATGTTCTGTGGTGTTAGAGGTCTTTGTGGTGATCGTGCATGATGTATTTTGTGCAGTTCCCACCTTCTCGGTCCAAGATATTGGCAACTCAAAATCCCAATTTTTGCATTTACCCTTATCACTAGGTGGCGCTATGCTTCAAGTGAGAGTTTATGGGCTGGGTCAATATGCCTCTGTAACACCTACATACTAACACAAAATCGTTGTCTTGGGCAAAATTGTTGACGAGTTATTTAACAAAAACTGTTTTTCAACACCTAGCTTCGGCGATAAACATTGCCCTGTATGACGAAATGTCACAAAATTTAGTACACATGAAAAGAAAGATGTTTAGATATGGCATGTCAACTTTGATCAAATTTGAGCAATTAAAAGCCAAGATACGGCCATTTGAAGAATTTTAAGCTACGTGTTAAATGTTCATTGATGTGTACCTTCGGAACGGTTTATCTCAAGATAAATCCTTTGATAACTTTTTGTCAGCATTGTCTATAGATGACATATACCAAATTTGGTGAGATTCACATGAAAGGCCTATGACGAGTTCGTTCAGATTCGTTTTCGCAATATTAAAATTTCACGGAAATTGTTCTCGTTGGAAGTGGGCGTCGACCAGTGTTTTCAATGCGTGAGGGTCAACAGATTTCATGATAAAAAAAAATTGTTGTAAATGTAAGCATTCTCTAGATAATAGGCAAAATGAGATTTTGTACAATTACAGCGCCCCCTATGGACCAAATTTTATGGCATGTTCTGTGGTGTTAGAGGTCTTTGTGGTGATCGTGCATGACGTATTTTGCGCAGTTCCCACCTTCTCGGTCCAAGATATTAGCAACTCAAAATCCCAATTTTTGCATTTACCCATATAACTAGGTGGCGCTATGCTTCAAGTGAGAGTTTATGGGCTGGGTCGATACATCTCTGTAACACCGACATACTAACACAAAATCGTTGTCTTGGGCAAAATTGTTGACAAGTTTTTTAACAAAAACAGTTTTTTGACACCTAGCTTCGCCAATAAACATCGCCCCCTATGACGAAATGTCACAAAATTTAGTACACATGAAAAGAAAGCTGTTTAGAGATGGCATGTCAACTTTGATCAAATTTGAGCAATTAAAAGCCAAGATACGGCCATTTGAAGAATTTTAAGCTACGTGTTAAATGTTCATTGACGTGTAACTTCGGAACGGTTTATCTCAAGATAAATCCTTTGATAACTTTTTGTCAGCATTGTCTATAGATGACATATACCAAATTTGGTGAGATTCACATGAACGGCCTATGACGAGTTCGTTCAGATTCGTTTTCGCAATATTAAAATTTCACGGAAATTGTTTTTATTGGAAGTGGGAGTCGACCAGTGTTTTCAATGTGTGAGGGTCAATAGATTTCACGATAAAAAAAAAATTGTTGTAAACATAAGCATTCTCTAGATAATAGGCAAAATGACATTTTCTACAATTACAGCGCCCCCTATGGACTACATTTTATGGCATGTTCTGTGGTGTTAGAGGTCTTTGTTGTGATCGTGCATGACGTATTTTGCGCAGTTCCCACCTTCTCAGTCCAAGATATTGGCAACTCAAAATCCCAATTTTTACATTTACCCATATCACTAGGTGGCGCTATGCTTCAAGTGAGAGTTTATGGGCTGGGTCAATACATCTCTCTAACACCGACATACTGACACAAAATCGTTGTCTTGGGCAAAATTGTTGACGAGTTATTTAACAAAAACTGTTTTTTGACACCTAGCTTCGCCAATAAACATCGCCCCCTATGACGAAATGTCACAAAATTTAGTACACATGAAAAGAAAGCTGTTTAGAGATGGCATGTCAACTGTGACCAAATTTGAGCAATTAAAAGCCAAGATACGGCCATTTGAAGAATTTAAAGCTACGTGTTAAATGTTCATTGACGTGTAACTTCAGAACGGTTTATCTCAAGATAAATTCTTTGATAACTTTTTGTCAGCATTGTCTGTAGATGACATATACCAAATTTGGTGAGATTCACCTGAACGGCCTATGACGAGTTCGTTCAGATTCGTTTTCGCAATATTAAAATTTCACGGAAATTGTTCTCGTTGGAAGTGGGCGTCGACCAGTGTTTTCAATGCGTGAGGGTCAATAGATTTCACGATAAAAAAAAAAATGTTGTAAACCTAAGCATTCTCTAGATAATAAGCAAAATGACATTTTGTACAATTACAGCGCCCCCTATTGACCAAATTGTATGGCACATGCTGTGGTTATAGAGGTCTTCGTGCTGATCGTGCATGGCGTATTTTGCGCAGTTCCCACCTTCTCGGTCCAAGATATTGGCAACTCAATATCCCAATTTTTGCATTTACCCATATCAGTAGGTGGCGCTATGCTTCAAGTGAGCGTTTATTGCCTGGGTCGATACGTCTCTGTAACACCGACATATCACAAAAATTTTATGTCGTTGGGTGAAACGTTCACTGAGCTATTCAGCAAAAACTTTTGCCTGTCTCCCCCTCTTTGACGTACGCTGGCACAGCGGGAGGGGGGGAGGGGGGGGGGTGCCCCGGGGGACCAAAAGCTTCTATTCGCTCGAAATGTTCTAGGGCTACATGCCTACAAAGATTCATGTCCCCCCGAGTTTCAGTGTCCCGGGAATCGTTGACGGACATTCACTGAAAAAAAAGAAAAAAAAAGGGAAAAAAGTCGCGGTAATTATGTAGGTACCCCTGTTGGTCATACTTAACACAACATTTGATACACTGCATATCGACAGAATATGCGTGCATTGTACTGGCACGTTAATGATGGGAAAATAACGAAAAAAAATATCAGAAAAAGTTAATTAAGAAATTCATGGAAAATTGAAAGACGAAATAAATATATTGCAAATAGCAAAATACTAGCAAAATCTCAGATGAGTCACTTCTGTTAGGCAACGATTGCACAGCAGACCAGATTCTCAGCGACCGACCGAAGGACCAGTGAGGTGGATGCATTAGAAAAACAAGGCCACTGCCTCCGACACGCGCTCCCCCTCTCTCTTCCAGCATCTTTCTCCTTCACACTCCACCCAGCAAGCCTGCAGTACCCTACCGTCAACATTGCAGCGCCACACCAATGCCGGCGTGAGTAGCTAGCGCTAACTTAAAACCAAAATACTGCTGCAGTTTTTATTTTGCTAATGGTGCTGCCACACATACAGTGGGTGACATGACTGAAGGGAATGTAAGCGTTTTATTTTTCAAGAGCTTAAACTAGGTAGTAAATACATTTTCGTAGGACGTCTGTTGGACGAGCATCGTTGGATAGCCTCCTTTGTCACCTGCTGACATCTTGTGCCATTATTACTAAGGTAACTCTATCCTAAACCTTGCAATGACTTAGTCACCGAAACGTTGCATCAGATGCTAATACTGAGTCTGTAAAGCAAAGTAGCGAACTAACATTGGAATCCAGGTTATCACATGCGTACTTGAGTAATCGAACGATTACGAACAACCCCAACTGAAGTTGTGATTTTAAAATAACGCCTACAAACTTGGATTGTAGTCTTTACGCTAGGATACTGGGAGTTTTGCGAGTAAGTTTTGCCCTCACTGTTCTTTGAATTATTAAGCGATACTGGTCGAGTTGATGGGGCCAGTACGGTAACGACGCAATTTACTCAAGCCAAGCCAGAGTTCATTTATTGCATACGATAAACACTTGCATTATAAGGCTAAATGTAAAAGCGGCACCCTATGATTATTATCACGTAGACTACAGATAAGGCGGCGGGCTGTGATAACACCTGCACACTTTGGACGGAACTGTCTGCCTCTACATTATGAAAACCAATGACTGTAAGGTTATACAGTCAATGATTAAAACCTGCCGAACACACATTGTCAATACGAATTTTTATGTAAATAAACACCATAAAATACATACCTAAGCCCTGTGTTGGCAAAAGAATTGTTAACGGGATGTTTCGTGCTTTCCCATTAGTTATGTTTTTGTAGGTAAAGTTGAATGGAAGAGTCAGAAGAGTAACTAACTGAGCTGGGTTAACTGGCCTTACTTTTTGCCAGTATTCATCATCAGTTTTTATAAGGGTAATAATAGGTGTTTATCCAGATAGCACTGAATGTCTCTCATTTGGTTCAGTCACATTTCCCTCAGTAGTCACAAAATACACAGAAGTCTGCAGGTGTGTGTGTGTGTGTGTGAGGGAGAGAGAGAGGTGCATCTGGCTTTCTTCTGATTAGTGGCATGGGTGCTGCAGGTTGGAATAGCAGCCGTATGGTGGTTGCCAGGTATCAAAGTCCTCAGGGTGAGACCGGTCCTGAAGGGAGGTGTCCTGTGCAAACATGCCCATGAACCAGGCTTTTTTTTTCTTTGATTAATGGTCCCCAGGCAGACGTCTCTCATTGAGAAAGTATTATTCTACAAATCATATGGGAGTGTTGGCATGATCACAGTGACTACTATTTCATGTGCCCTTGCCTCTCTCTCTTGTTAAAAGTCATTGCAGAGCAGCACTGCTTCATGCGTTGCTCCACATAGAATTATGTGGCTATTTAAACCAATTAAGCACACACTCATGCACTGTGTTTGTCTGTGTGTGAGAATTTGGGATTTTAAGAGTGTTTAGGTATAAGTGATGATAACTGAGGATAAGATGAACTGTCATGGAGACAGCCATGCATGCCTCTTTCACTCCCTCTCTTCGAGGGTAAGACTGGGAATGTTATGTTGGTTGTCGGACTGCGTATCCTGTTGTGACTATATCACAAGCTTAGGCTGGACAGCATGCCTCCCCAGACCACTGTGTGATGCTCACAGCCATCCATGGAAAAGTTAGTAACATCTGGCTGTCCAAAGGGGCCTATCCATTTTATCAGCACAACACAGACATGAAAGGCATCTGGAGAAACCTAGATGACCTCATGTTTTCTTGGTTTGTTCCTTGTCTGACATAGGCAGGTTGTTTGCTGGTGGCTCGTTTGAGCTGACTCTCATTGCAGTGTGATCCAGTGGGCTGCACTGATATATTGTTCATTCACACTCGGGTCCTGAAACAGTGCACATATAGATATATATACACACACATACTGTGTCTCTCTCCCTCTCTCTCTCTCTCTCTGTCACACACACACACACACACACACACACACACACACACACACACACACACACACACACACACACACACAGGCTAGTTTTTTGCTCCTCTGTCCCAGCCTCTTGGCTCTTGAAAGAATTTCCAGTGCGGATAACCTTCCCTCAGCGTGGGCTCAGGTGATTTCATCCCTGAACATCAGGCATACACTCCACCTTCTCCACACGCACACACACTCAGACACACATTAAAAGGAGTTAAAAATAATACATTCTAACCTTTTCCTTTGCTTCTAGGTGTCTTTAGTAGGTTATCTCCTGAACGTTCATCAACATGTTCTAAGGTGACACAAGCAGGTTCTCTCCTTCCACTGGTAGTGGATCACAGCATGCCAGCTCTTTAATGTACTGTATAAATGCCAGATATGTGTGTTTGTGTGTGTCTGTGTGTTTGCATGTGTGTGTTTGCATATGTGTGGTGAGTACATGCAAACAGGTATGGTGATATGAGCACCATCAACTGAACTTGTTTTATAATAAAAACATTTTTTCCATCAAAATTCTGCATTTTTAGCAACTCTTTAGTTGTTGGCCCTCGGTTATTGATGGCGCATTGTTTCTGTTATGGCGCTCAAATCCTAAAGCCTTTTACATAACTAGGCAGCATCTGCACATGCACAACATGCTGATAGCCTGGCGTGATTGAGCACTGAGTATCCTCCATCTCACACTTAGTTTCTTCTTTTCTTTCACTTTAGGATAGAAATGAATATGATATCTTACGTGCTTATAGGATTATGCACAGCTGTTAATTTAAAACATGGCTTTGCATTTTGGAAGTATACATTTCATTTTTTACCATCTTGTTAGAAGATGAGGGCTCAGTTGTTCTGGCACGTGTCTGTAGTGCCACACGGCAGCTGTTCAGTGCTGTGGGATTATCTCAGCTGTGGTAGCAGAGCCCCTCTCACTCAGGAGATTACATGTGTGGGCGACCCTAGAGGATTTGCCCTGGCTGGTACCTGTCCCTCACTCTGTCCTCAGCCAGTGGTGTTGTAGAGGTTTCAGGCTCAGCCACTGCCATCATGTTAATAAATAAGTCTATTAAGTCTGTTAAGTGTGGATAAACTTTAGAGATTACAGAGCAATGGTTTCCAGCTGTTGCTGTTGTGGCTCTTAAGATGTAAACAACAGGAGGAGCTCTGCTTGAGCTGTGAATATGCCCAGGTTTCTCCTCCAGCCTCTTTTCCTGCCCAGCAACATGGAGGTTATGCTCACAACTAAGTTTTGTGGATCAGAGAGAACAAACTCCATCTATTATTAATGTAAGGAGGATGTAATTGAGCATGTTGACGCAGCAGTGGATGTATAAATGTTCCTGTGTGTGTGTGTTGTGATTTGCTGAGCACAGCATCTGTGCGTGTTTTCCTTATTAAGTCCCAGCCAGTCCGGGGCGGTAAACCACAGGGTGCTGTGATTCTCATCGGGACAGGCACCACACCCTGCAGCACACTGTTACCCTCATTATCATCAGAACCCAAGCACACTGCGAGGACATAAAGCAGAGGGTGCCTTGCACGCTAATGCAGTTAGCCAAGGCAGTAGATATGATTAAGACCCCTCTCCACCATCTACCCCCTATGGCTGGGGTAAGTGCCCTTAGCTTCCTCATTTTAGGATTTTTTTTATGGCTTGTTGTAGGTTAGAAGTGGTTATTATCTGGGTGAAGGTTAAGCAGGCATAATAGCAGTCACAGAGTGAAACTGAACTTCAGGTAGGTTTGTTTTACTGCCTCGTGGCTGTTGACCTCCCTGGCAAATTATGAATGGAGCCAAGCTTTAAGAGGCTTGCCAAGTGATCTGAGCATGACCCTTACGACTAATGAGCTTAAAAGAACAGGTCCTGATTGATTTAGAAATATTTAGTAGTGTAAAATTCAGTAGATGGAAGGAGTGCAGCGGAAGCATTGATTCTTTTCTTCTTTCTTCCTCCTTTTGCAAGATATGAGAGTGAGGGAGTAAGGGCGTGCTTCTGTCTGGCTGTTCTTGCGGTTTGGATTAGTCAGTGTGTAGCCTACATGTACATGTACACAGTAATTTCTATGTCTTTCCATAAGAGAGTAGTCTCAGGAACACTGTGTAATGGTGGATTTCCATAAAGATTCCGGTCTGAGGTAGCTAAATCGGGTCACCATTAAAGGGCACAATGAAACTCTGGGGCAGAGTGATTGCTACAAGCCCAAAATCTGTCAGGACACAGCTCCTATCCACTGCTTTCAGAGTCTGGTTAGCTTGTTGTGAGAACCCTGCACCTCATGTTTATTATGGTATATATAATATTAACCTACCTGCTATTTCTATTTTATCTTAAACATGTAGTCAACAATGTGGACCATATTTCCTGCAATATTTTGTAAATCCCCTGTCCTCTTCAGATGCCATATGGGCCGTCCCCTCCCTGTCCAAGATTACCCATAAGGGATGTGCTTTCAACCGCCTTGTTTGGACTTTGCCTTGCGTTAAGTTAATGATACGGTCATCATTATCTGATAAGTTCCCCTTCTGGCTCATGAGCCTGGCCTCTTACTGTAAGTCAATAAACCGATTGATTTGGTGTCAGCTTTCACATGACCGTCTGATATTTGCTGCTGTAGTGCCCGAGCGAAGCTCAGCTGGTGGCACTGATTCACACAGAGCTGTGAGAGGTTTGTGTGGATCATAAGGACCTCCTTATAAGATCTTTTCATGTTAGTATTTTTTCCTGCCTGGGAAAAATATAGACAGCTGTCTCTAAGGCAGGCCAAAGTACTTTAGTGTTGTTGCTTCATGTTTTAATGACACATAGTATTATAGCTTTGACATTACATAATCTTTAATCAATCAGAAAACACTCCAGGCCAGAGATGATGTGGACTCATGCGTCTTAACAAAACAATGCAGAGCTGCTGTACAGACACGCACAGGAGTAACTAAAGCTGAGTTCTCAGTGTGTCATTTGTTCAGGAAAGGGCATTGTGGTAAGCTTAATTCACATCAAAGTATCTGTGTTTTGGTGTAGCTTATAGATTTAATTTTGATTGGGG
Organism: Coilia nasus; assembly: GCA_027475355.1. Lineage (NCBI taxonomy): Eukaryota > Metazoa > Chordata > Actinopteri > Clupeiformes > Engraulidae > Coilia > Coilia nasus. The sequence goes on from CM050221.1 coordinate 7,025,351, forward strand.
GGGGGTCTATATAATTCACTGATTTCTTCAAAACTACTTCATCTGTGGGGGAGTTTGCCATCCTGTATTTATCAGTTATTTTGTTAGTCTAGTGGTTACCAACTGTTTTACTCTTCTTGTTTCAAGCGTAGAATTAGATGATTCTAATATTTCGGTTTTCCACACAATGCTGCCAGGCACTTTATGTTGAATAAGCAGGTCTGTTAACAAATACTGGATTCATCCTGGCAGTTGTTTGTCTGCCTTTTTTGGTTAGGTCATTGAGAAAGACAGTGATGTGTCTCATGGTGTTTCCTGTGAAAATGAGAATGAAAATGTCCTGTGTGAGGTGATGGATCCAACACATGGCATCCTTTAAAACTCAGACTCATACTTTCTGTTCTTTTGTCCTATATCTGCTTTGCTTTTTTGGCCAAAAGGCCACATAGATTTTACAACCATTTACATTTTTTTTCTAAGCATAATCGGACACCTAGACACCCTGTCTGCTCTTTGCATTGCTACCAACCAAAAACAATATGGAAAGGACACGAATGCAAATATTCCTGGGGTGTGGTTTGGCAGATATGGCTTACTAAGTTTCATGAGGTGTTTTCTAGCTTAATGTAAAATCCATGAAAGCATTCACTACTATTTAGTAGCACTAGTATTTTCTTAACCTCTGTTACGTTCTCCAGTTTGTTGGTGTTACTAATTTCCTTATAACCAGGAGGACTACTCAGTTTTGAACCAAACACAGAGCTTGTCCTTCACAGTGTTTTCTCTCAGTTTACACCGGATGACCATTCTGATTAACCCTTGCTTTAGACAGATATATTTTAAATAGTCTTGTTATAGATAATGAATAGTGTGTTTAGAGTGATTTAGAAGTGTTTGGTCTTAGATAACCAGCATCAGTGGAAATGCCTAAATAATATTTAACTCCATTTATCCTTCTGTTTTACAGCTAGTAGTGTAGCGTTCAGAGACCAAAATGTGTTTCATTCCATTGACAAATGCTTTTATTCAAACTCACCAAGAAGTGAGAGTGGTTAGTAAGCACCGTAGAAAGGTAGAGTACTATAACACAAATTATAGATGCCTGAATTCATCTTGACCTACTTTTGTTTGTTTTCTTAAGTGTTGGTTCACAAAACATTTTTTGCCTGTCAGCAAAGTAACATGACTTTCATGCTAAAGCTTGTTGCAGTATACAGTGGATAGGTCTGCCACATTCCTCCTTCATGTGTAGATCACAACCAGAAGAGCAGGACCTGTCCCTCCTCCACCCTCTAATCACAGAAGACAGGGAAATGCTAATGCAGAGAGGGACGTCTCCATCTAATCTGCTAACACCAGGCTTCTCTCATGCTGCTGACACCCAAAAAACCTTTTCAGTGGTGGCTAGGCAACACCTCCAGGAACAGCAACAGCTCATTCGCTCCTTACATCTCTTTTAAGTGAAGAAACCCCTATTTCAGTGTGCAGCCTAAAACAGGTGTCCCATGGCAAAAACTGTCTCATCACCTGCTTTGCTGAAATGACAGAGCCGGATTTAATGGAGGCCTCTGCCTCATGCTGTCAAAGACCACTCCCCAGGTTCCCACTGAACTTACCCATTAGCCTGCTCACAGGACTTCAGAGGTGGCAGATCTCTTAAAAGCACCATCATTAAGACTAATTGTTTTTCTTCTCTCTCTCTCTCTCTCTCTCTCTCTCTCCCTCTCTCTCTCTCTCTCTTTCTCTCTCTCTCTGTCTCAGATAGGTTTTGTGTCTTTCTGTCCCTCCACCTCTCATTTCTGAAACTTTAAACATAAAGGACTCTAATTACTTGAAACTGCTCGATACAGTTTGATAGATCACAGTATTATCACAACTATGTGGTTAAATGTCCATACTTAAATGATGCCTACATTTCCAACCATGGAGTAATTGTGTGGTCAGAACAGGCTGAAGTAACGTTGCTGAGTAGTCCAGCCGTGGGGCTCTCAGAGAGCTTCTGTATTTGTCAGCCTTGATGGGTTTCTATCCAGCTTAGTCCTCCATGCATATGAATGCTGTGGTGGTTTTGCTTTGGCTCTCTGAGGTTTTTAGTCAGGATGCAGAGGAACACATCACTAAATAGTACCAAAACACAGCATGTAGTTGTCTGTCTGTGGGCATTGACAACTAAGGGCCCCAGATAGAAACCATCCTAATAAGAGAACAGTTTGCTTCAGGTTGTTATGGAACTTCTAGGATGATAACAGAATTCCATGGTGACCAAAGTTTGTATTTGTATGGCCGCTAGAGAGAAAACCTTATGGGACAGAATTATACAACGTATCAAACTGTGCGTCTGGACAATCGATCCCTAATCTCAAAGATTAGCTTGTGAGTCCTGAGACAGAAGTGCTAGACGCAAGCTGCAGCACCCGCCTGGCTGCAAGAGTCACGCCATATCAAGCCTGAGCCCATTGCCCACCCCCCAGCACTCTGCCCTCAGCTTTGAACATGAGGTCAAACACGCAACATATCTTTAGCCACTCACTGTTTCCAGACCAACTGTCATGATTGTGGTGCATTTGTGTTTATGTGTGTGCTTGTTTGCATTCGTTCACAATTTGCTTTCTCTCTCATCACTTCTATTGATGTGCTAGAAGACATACGTTCCTGACTGACTCCTACTGATGTTATATAATTTGACTGCTGCCATGTGGCCAACTGCCTCTGCACCAGTCAGCCCTTGTGTGTTTGTGTAGATAGATGGCTCTTTCAGTGCTTTTGGCCAGCTGCCAGCTCTTGTTGCATGCATTGTATAGTGTGTGTGTACTTATACTGTATGTGTTTTTGAGAGTGTATGTGTGTGAGGGAGAGAGCATTTTTGTCTCCTCTGACTGAGCAGAAACAGTGTTTAAACAGAGGCTGTCATTGCTAATCAGATTTAGCAGTAGCCCATCAGTTTGGCCCTAAGAGGGACCTAAAAGTGAGATAAAAGAACGCAGGAGTTGTTGGAACAAAAAAGCAGCATTTTATTACCCCAAAATAATAAAAACAAAGACCGCACCTAACCAGTAGAACCAAAAAACGTGTCAACAAACCATAACACACAATCAGTTAATAACAGACATGACTTTGACATAACAAAATAGACCTAACACACAGACAGAAAAGAGGACATGTACCGTAGATAGGTAGAGGACATGTTCCTATGAACATGTTCCTCACAAGCAGGCTCCTGAGTCAGCTATGCCTTTCGCCAACCTGGAAAGGAAACACCTATTTCACACAAAGAAATGTGAGGTAGGGCAACAAACAAAACAACTTCCAGTATTTACATGTAACTCAAGTGGTAAAATTTACAGTGGTAAAATGTGTGCATTCAATATTGAGCAGTATAAGGTTAAACCAAACAAACTGAAGATTTGGGCACCTACCATCTAACCTTGATTTTCTTTTATTTTGTTTTTGTCTGGTCCTATTTACATACAAGTCCACAAGTACAATTTCCAGCATTTTGACAAGGGTTCTGGCTAGTCAAGAACATAATTTCTACATTACACTACACTGCAAAAAAAAAAAAACAGGTGTTAAGGCTAAATCTAAAAGCAGCTTGTGTGATGTCACTTCAAATTTGATAACGAAGATTACTGAAATTTCAATCAATCTTGGTAGCAAAATGTGTGTAAAGGTAAAATCTGGAATGTTATTATATGTGGCTGTAACAGTTGCCATAAAAGTCTTTGGACATAATTATCTCTTTGTTTTTGACTGTAGTTTTGTCCAAACAAAAGTTTTCATACTTGTATTTCAAAGGCAGCTTGTTAATGAGTGAGGCAGTTTTTTGTTTTGCTTCATTTTTAGTTTGTTTTTTCCCCTAATGTCTGGCAGTAAAACTTAGAGCAGTTTGACAGCTCCCAATGATGGACAGCTCCCAATTAGAGAAGTGATGTGAAGGGGGTGAGAGGATAAGAAAGGAGAGCAGAGGAGGGAGGACGTTTGTCATTACCTGCCTTGTTGTCTCGCCCAGGCTCAGCAAGGCTCCTCCCTTTCAGGGAGTGTTCACATACACTCATGCCATCTCAGCCTCATTTTCCTTTGCCTGCTTACACACACCCTTATGCTCTTTCACACGTACTGAGCACACTCACACATTCACACAAACACACAGATCTGGGACTTCTTGGCTGGATATTAGTGGGCTTTGAATCAGGTTGGACTAGCAGACCCCCCTCACCCTCACTTTCTCTGTCTTTTATAGCTGAGCTGGTCTCTCTGTAAAGCACCTCTTAATGTGTGTGTGGAGTTAGCCAGACCTGAAGCACGCCTCTAGGAACGAAGGAGCACCTGCTCGGACTCTCAGTCCAGGATCCCGTCACTCGCAACTGTGAGGTGCCCTTCTCCACCCTGCAGACAGGGTAAGTACCATTAAACTTTTTAGTGTTCATGTCAGTATTCACCGGTTGCTCTCTCACTCCTTTCTGTCTTTTATTTCTGTCCTGAGATGCACCCTCTCCTCAAGCAGACAGTTTTTACTGCAACAGTTTAAGTTATTCCTCTCACTAGCTTTCACGCCCCTCTCCTGTCTTCCTCTGTCTGTATTCCAGGAGTTGTACTGTGATGAGCGGTCTGAGCATGTGTGTGAAAATGTGTTTGGGAAAGGGAGAGGCAGAGGGAAAGAGAGATGAAGCAAGATTAACTAAACAAGATCTCAGCCCAGGCCTGGGGGTCTGGAGTCAGGTGTTGGAGATGGGATAGTGGGGGACACGGCTTATTACAGTCTGAGGGGTTTTTATGGCCCTAGGAGCAGGACAGGTTCAAACAAGATTCGCCTCTTCAGAGCAGACACCAACTCCTTCCAATCACACAGAGAGCAATTTTGAAGTCTCAAGTCAGTCTGGCTTTAATATGAACATATTTTCATGCATGAAAGACAGAGTTCTTCAGAATGGCTGTACATAATACATATAATGTAGTATTTTACATGTGAAAACAAAGAAGAAAGGAAATATGTCAGAACATGTCAGATAAGATAGAAAACAGTGTCACATTGTACAGTTAACTATAAATACATTTAAAAGTTGAAACATTTATTGCACATAAGCTATTGACAACCTTATACTGTATTTATGTGAGCTAATACTTGCTTTATCTAATTTGATACCTTTTCAAACAACATGTTTTCTGCAACGTTGAGTTCTTCCACTATTTCTCATGAGTTTTACAGGATCCAAGGGCCACTAGGCCAGTCAAAGAGTAACTTTATGTGTGGAATTCCATGTGTATAAGTGCATGTGTCTCTGAGACACACCTCTATATTGTGTGTCAGCACGTTTCTGTGTGTGTGCTTGTGTGTGCGTGTTTGTGTGTATGTGTGAGTGTGAGTGTGTGTCTGTGTGTGTGTATACGTTTATGCATGGTCTTTGTAGGCATGGCAGCTTACGATGGTCATAGTGATGATGCAGTTTGGACAGGAAATGTGCCTGCCTGTGTAGTTGCATGTCCCCAGCAGTTCCTCTCAGGGTGGACTTATGGTTCCTCAATTTCACCACACCTAGCTACAGTTCTCCTAATACATGTGCCCATCAATAATTAACTCCCTCCTAACAACAGAGCTGTAAATATGCTATAAAGTCTACTCAAGGATTTCATCGTGGGTATCGCCTATCGCCTCACCTCAACAACCTGTCCACAAATCACGCCCCCTTTGTACAGGCTCAAACAGAGTGGGGTGGTTACACAAGGCTGAAGGCTTTTTTCCATAGGTGGTTTGTTGACCGATAGCCATGTGTGTAGAGTGTTGACATCAGGTTTTGCACCTGTTAATTCCGTGCAACTCACTAGGAGCTGTAATGAAATTTCCCCAAAGAGGTTCACTTACAGTACTTGACTGCTGTTTTTGACCGTACAGTCAGTACTACCCATAGCCTGGGCATGAAGAATACTACTTCTGTGGAATCATTTGTCATTACCTGATTGCCATTGTTTTGATTAGAAAGCTTCCTTGTCTGAAAGAGGTCTTGATGTACGTCTGTGCTGGTGAGTTGTGAGGTCTTGGTGAGATGACACATTATGGTGGCTCAGTCACAGGTAGAGTGTGTTTGTGTAGCTCACGACACCAGGCTCTCACTAGTGTTGTGTTTCAGCAGCTGCAGTTTCTCTACAAACCCAGTAGTCAGCATGGTCTGCAGACAGGCTATCCTCTGTCAGAAACACATGTACATACAAACACAAACACACACATACACACACTTACACACGCAGAAGGGTTTGTCATAGCCTGCATCTCTTGTCACTGCATCTTGATCCATTACAGCATGTGTTTTACGGAAGGCCCATTGTGCTCCCAGTGGTGGTGTTTGATTTCAGTGAAAACCCTGTGCGACACAGCTTGGCTGTGTGTCAGTGTTTGGGGGTAGCAACACACAGCAGTAAAGAAACCACCACCCCCACCAAGACTCACATCCTTTCACCTGAACATCTTGAGTCTCATATTTCGCATTCAGCGCTTACAAAACATGGCAGGCGGCCGCTGTACTTTTTAAGGCACACTGAATGTGAGACTTAAAAGCAGCGTATGGTAACTTTGACACCATGTGATCTGTGTGGCCCACAGAAGAGACTGAAAACAGGGAGGCATGCCTGGGGCCACTGTGAACTTTACAGTGCACCTGGTATGGCTAGATGTGCTGGTGCCATGCTCTCCGTCAAGCTTACACCTTTAGCACTTAAGCTGAATTTTGAAGCAGTTGACTTCTATGACCCATTGTAAAGCAATTATTTAAATGGGCCAGGGAAAGTTGAAGGTGATAGGGGTTCTACAGAAGGGGTCTAGTAACAGTGGGCTTTCACCATTGTGTTTTTTATAATCTAAAATCCAACTGCTCCCCATCCGCCACAGTTGGTGTGAGGTGCTCACCACTCTGAGTAATCACAGTTTGCAGTGTGTGCAATGCATGTTCACTAACCACTGATGCGTTTCCCTCTGGGATTAAAACATTATTATTATTATTATTATTATTATTATTATTATTATTATTATTATTATTATTACAGTCTTCAATAACCAATGTGTGAAAAAACATTCCCATTGTAACATATGGTAAAGCTGTATGGCACTGAATTCTGTCTCTGGTCTCTCACCTGCAATTGTGTTATTTTCACAGTTGCTCTTTGTTGGATGCTGCTGCAAATTGTATTTGAAGGCTTTTCTAATGCAAGCAGAGCTTGTCCATACTGAAGTCACTGAGGCATTAGGGTACAAGAATAGAACAAATATTTCTGCTGTAATGCATCTGCTTTTCAGTGCCCATCAAGCTTTTTTGTTTTATTTTTACCCTCAGGTAACACGGGTCGGCTCATGCTATTCCATATTAAGTTGCTCAGAAGTCTAAAGACTGCTTTCTGTACCCCTCACACACCAATTGATTTCACAGGCCTGGCCCCTGTAACTACTGTACATGACCTAAGCATTGCGCTTCAGTGACACAGCTGTAGGCCTGTGTGTTGTGTGCAGCTGTGTGTGCTTCAGGTGTAATGGCTTTTGTTCCTCTGAAAAACAGGGCTGGCTGGTTTGTTGGTGGAGGGGGTGGCTGATCATTATCAAGTGAACTTCCAGGTCTAGCCAAGCCTCAGTTGACACAGTGACATAATAACCCCCGTTCCCCCTCACTCACACACACACACATTCTCTCTCTCTCTCTCACTCACACAAACCATACAGACTTCTGAGAGTATGAGTTCATGAAAAGACAGACGTAGAAGTTCCTGCAGAGCCAGTTTTCTCAAAACTGCAGACAAGAGCACACCAATGGATCTGCTTCAAGCCGCCACTTATGTGGAATCTGTTTCTGCAAAATGTAACCTGGAATGGCAGCATGCTCATTCTGTGTCATTTCAAAGTGCATTCCTGTGTGAGTGGCATGAGCTGGGGGGCACAATCTGATCTTGATGGGTGGACCACAAGCAGAGAGAAAGGAAGAGAGAGAGCAAGAGGAGCAGAGATGTATGAAACTTTCAGAACTGCAGTTTGCAGTTAGAAGCGCCACACCTACACAGCAGTCCTCATGCATGCTTCCCCCTGGTCCAGTGCCCACACCAGCCTATTTATAACACCAACATGACGTCAGACTGTCCGCTAGAAACGCAGGTTTTTCAATGCCCTTGCTGTAGCCACACTGACGAACTGAGTGACATCATTAAAAACACCACAGGAGAAGATTTTAAAATCACAGAAACACACACAAAAAAAAAAAAAACATTTTCTTTCTCTTAAACTCTGTTAGTGCCACCCACACACAAACCCCTCTGCTCACCTTCCCATAGACTGGCATGTTGTTTTTCCTCCCCATCCTTCCTTCTGTCCGTCCATCAGGCCTGTCCATCCACACTACTAATGGGGAGGGCAGACAGGGCTCTGGCTGCGTGGGAAGCTTGGCTTGCTCCTTGGTGCTGCAGAAGCACTTAGGAAGCTCCCCGATGACTTATTCATCTGACAGCGCCTGTGCAGAACACACCCTTGAGCCAATCCCACTCCCACTCTTACTCCCAGCCCCAGTCCCTACAGTAGAAGAAACAGATGTTGCCTAAATGTGACCTGGGACTGGCAAGGCCTGTGATGAGGTTTCACCTGACACAAGCTTGGCACCCAGGGACAGCTGGGAAAAAAGAGAAGCAAAGAAAGAGAAAAAAACTGCCCTGATGAAATCACTGTTACTTAGTTATCTGTACAGGTCATGGACACAGATTGCTGTCAGCAGGGAGATTGTAAAATGATGTGTTAGGAAGGTTTGGCATTTGTGGGCTGTGCAGGTTATCAAATGTTTCATCGATGGTACAAGGGATGGTACAAGGGGCAAGTATTACATGCCGACTGGTGTGAGACAACAGACATGACGGTTGTAATATTTTCAGACAGCTCTCTGTATTTACCATCTTATCTATTTTCTGTGAAGCTTCAAATTGTGTTTTTACCCTCTTGTTTGTTGCTCTCTCCTTTTTCCCCCAGATGACATGGCGTCCTCCATACCGCAGCTCCAAGTTCCGCCACGTGTTCGGGAAGCCTGCCACCAAAGAGAACTGCTATGATGGTGTGCCAATCTCACGGAATGTCCAAGACAACCACTTCTGCTCCGTCAATCCACGCTTCCTTGCTGTTATCACAGAATGTGCTGGAGGTGGGGCTTTCCTGGTGCTGCCAATCCGCCATGTAAGACCATCAGTTCCACGTAGAATCACACTGTCACAAAATAGGCCAAATCACTTTGATTTCTTTAACTCTAGTACTGTAGATTTTTTGGGGTGTTCTTTTATATTCTGTTAATATTTGCTGCCACACATACAACTGCATATAACTGCTGGTCGTGGTAAAACATCACTTCTGGAGGTGGAGCAATTGAAAGTCATTTTAGGGAAAACTCACAAATCAGTCATTTCATCTGATACCTTTTCCCCTCATTAAACAATTCTGTGTGTGTGTGTGTGTGTGTGTGTTCATGTGCACGAGTGTGCACGTGTGCATATTTTGCTTGTGTTAGATTTCAGTACTCTCTCAAGTTCTCAGCCACCCTGAGCCAAAGGGCAGCTTCTCACCTGCACATCAGCACAGTTTATGTGTTGCTCATGCACAGAACAGTACTGCTTTCTCCCCCGCTACTCTCTCATCCCTCCCCTCTGTCTTCCTCCTCTTCCTTCTCCTTGTCTTCCCATTTCTTGGAGGTGTCTTTGAACCTATCCCACTCATGACTCACTCAGGAATGACCTACCAGGCTGAGGAATGGCAGAGCTGTGGGGGCAGGAGTGGGAGCCAGAGTCTGCATCGCCCCACTCCTCCCTGCTCTCTGTCTAATATTTGAGAGGCTCTAGCTAAACAGGGGATTTGTCTCAGGATGACTGGACTATTGTTCTCAAATGTACTCAACCAACAGCCAGTCATCCCATCCATAAATTTAGGTCGCTTGCTTTCTCTGTCCTCGTGCTCTCGGTGTCAGTTGAGCTTGTTATATAGCTTCAGAGAGGAGTGATCCAGCCCATTTGTTTTTTTCTCCATACTAATATATCTGTCTACTCTTTTATGTATTTACCTCTTTCACCTCGACTCTGTTACCGTTAATTTCCATCGTCCCTGTCTCTCCCTCGCTCTCTTCTTCCATCCCTCCAAGCATCCCATGTCACCTACAGTACTGTGCAAAAGTCTTAGGCAGGTGTGAAAAAATTTTGTCAACTAGGAATGCCTTCAAAAATGGAAGTGTTAATCATTTATGTTAATTAATTAACAACATGCAGTGACTGAACAAAAGAGAAACCTAAATCAAATCAATATTTGGTGTGACCACCCTTTGTCTTTAAAAGAGCATCAATTCTTCTAGGTCTATTGCATAGAGTTTTTGAAGGAACTTGGCTGGTAGCTTGCACCAAACATCTTGAAGAACTACCACAGATCTTTTGTGGATGTATGCTTCCTGACATATACAACCAATTTGGTGTAAATGGTTGATCATACACCTGACTATAATCCTGCAAAATCCCTGACTTTGTGTGTACCCCTGTGTGTGAACTGATGATGACCTGCCTAAATCTTTGGACAGTACTGTATATTTTTAGCCATCCACATGTTTAATGATGAAACACCCATAAGGCTGAAAGGACTTAAGGCATAAGGTGGGCATAAGTTGTTTTTTGACAAGTGTTAGGCAGGTGCACACAAAGTGTACACACACAGGGGTACACACAATGTCAGGGATTTTGCAGGATTAAATGGGTGGTCACATGGATCAAAGGGTGGTCACACCAAATATTGATTTGATTTAGGTTTATCTTTTGTTCAGTCACTGTATTTTGTTAATTGATGAACATAAATGATTAACACTTCCATTTTCGAAGGCATTCCTAGTTTACAGCATTTTTTCACACCTGCCTAAGACTTTTGCACAGTACTGTACATGCTGTTTGCCTTGAACACAGCCGTGAGCCATAAATTAAGTCTCACCCGTGGGCAGTGTGGGAGGAACCAGGCTGTGATGTCATGACCTCACCCACCTCCATCCATCAGGCTGTGGTGATCTCACTGTCCCAGTACAGAGAGGGTGGCATGATGATGCTGCCCCACCACCCCTGCTGGCACTTTTTTTGCAGTCAGACAGGTCTGGATAAGCCTCAGCACAGGCCAGCTTGCTCAGAGCCAACCCCCTGGGAGAGCTATCTCTGAGTACAGTGCTGACTCATGAAACGGAATGCCTCCTAGGCCTTTTTGAACAAATTCCTCCCTCCATTTACCCTTAGTGTGCTTGATCTAACATGAGTTTCACTGGATAACATGCACATACCACGACAGATAACATTTTGCCATTCACTCTGTTCAGACAGTTCTTTGGTTGAGTTGAGTACTGCTGTGTGGTTGCTCAATGTTTTTTTGGCAGGCTGGTTGTGTGCTTTCCTGTGCTCTAACTTGCTCTAGCACAACGTGTGGAGGAGACATGCGGTATGCTGGCATTCCTGCCCTGACATGTGGTAGGGGTAGTTGGGACAGACCACTGCACTTTTTACTTTACTGCTTCAAACTGGGATCAGTAATCTGTTCTTGAATTGGGTAGCCAGAGATGAGTATGATGCCTTTTTCACTGTACAGTTTTACAGTAGGTTAGCGCCATCTCTGTAAGACTACACTGCAGAACAAGAACAAAAAAGGCAAACAGAAGTTCTCTGAAAATGTAGCAGTCATTAGGAAATACCATTCATTCACATATACTTATGTCATTCTGTGTGTCTAGTCCATCTGTCTAAGCAATTTCTTTTGCCTCTCATTTTCGCAGTTTTCCTTTTACACAAACACACCATCAGAGTAGTGTATGTTCTCTGATTGCCCATATGCCATGTGTGTTTCCTTTTAGACTGGAAAAATCGACCCACATTACCCTCGAGTGTCAGGCCACAGGGGGAACGTGCTGGACATCAAATGGAATCCATTTGATGATTTCTGCATAGCTTCATGTTCAGAGGACGCCACAGTAAGTCTGTGTCACTCAAGTTTTCACTTATTTGGTTACTTTACTGATTGTAAGGTATTAAAAAGGTTTTGATTGTACGTCTGAAACTGAACACCTTTACTTAAGTTTTCTTGTGCTTTGTAAATTCCAAACACTTTTGGTAGTCATTACTTGCATTCCTAAAGCAGTTAAAAAAATGAAAGAAGACTTATCAAGCAGGTGTAGGTTTCACAGATGAATAAAATGGTCACATAGTTTAAATATGGTTGAAATTTGTGCTTTAGATCAAAATATGGGATATACCAAAGGAAGGAGTCACACACAATATTACTGTGCCCTTAAAAGAACTGCAAGGTCACTCGCGCAGAGTAGGACTCATTGAGTGGCACCCCACTGCCAGCAGTATACTCTTCAGCACTGCATATGACTACAAGGTAAACACACACACACACAACCTTTTCCAAAACTGCACTCCCATTCGCATGTATGTACTACATGTGCACACACTTGCTAAGTAATGCCCCTACTGGCTGCATGTTTCTACAGCTACTGACATTTGCGTTCAATACCTCTATGACTTTGACTCACATTTGTGGCTCACATCATGTTATCTTTTTGAAAATTGTCTTTTGTAAGATAGTATTTGCAAAAAAAATGAATTAGTTTACTCATATGAGTTTATTTGCTTATCATTTGCTGTATGTGTGTGTGTGCCTGCCCATCTGTGTGTGTGTGTACAGATCATGGTGTGGAACTTAGACATTGAAGAGCAGGTCATTAAGAACCCTGTGCGGACAATCAGCATACACCAAGATGTGGTTCTCTCCATGTCCTTTGACACAGATGGCAACCGACTAACCACATCCTGCAAGGACAAAAAGATCCGCGTAATTGACCCTCGAACAGGAGCCTTGCTCCAGGTGTGTGTGTGTGTGTGTGTGTGCGTGTGTGTGTGCGTGCGCGCGTGGGCGTGTGTGCATACCTGCCTTCCTCTGCTATTGATTCAGCACCACACATCTAAAACTAGCACCTCCACATCAGGGCCTCAGTACGGAGCTGAAAGGCTGAGGGGGTCAGATCGGCCACCTCAGCACTCCTGCATGCTCTCACAGCCCACTCATCAACACACACACACACACACACACACACACACACAAACATACAAATACTTGATACAACTTTTAATGCCAATTCACCTGTAAATTCTTGGTAACTCAGGATGCAAACCAGTGCGTCACAGCACACTGCACCTTTATGCCCCCGCACTTTCTTGCTGCTATTACTTATATTTATGTAGAATAGTTGTTTGGTTACAAATCATACCACTAGCCTTGCTGCTATTATCTATATTTATGTAGAACAGTCATTTGTTTTCAAATCACACCACTAGCCACAGTGCTCTGCTAAAAGCCATGCCCTGTCTAGAGTGTTTGTTGTTTAGGTCACCTGTAACTCTGACCTGACTTGTTTACAACTGTGTTGTACTGTATGTACATATGTGTACAAGAGTGTGTGCAACGCGTGCAACGGTGAAACGTTGTCTCGTCTCACTATGTACTGTGTATATGGCTGAAACGACAATAAAAACCTACTTGACAATGATGTCAACTAAAGGCACATGGAGTAATTTTGTGGGTGTCTTTTCCTAATCTCATTTTTGATGTTAGGAGAGCAACAGTAAATCCCATAAAGCCAGCAAAGTCATCTACCTGGGGAACATGAAGATGCTCCTCTCCACTGGATACTCTGGATGGAACAATCGTGAGATAGCACTTTGGGATCAGGTGAGAAGCTCTTCTGGCTTCTAAATAGTGTATTGCCCTCTAGTGTTAGAAAAGTGTATTTGTATTTTTTGTATTTGTGTCTGTTTTCATGACCAGAGTACTTCTAGTACACAATTCTGACAGCATGCTTTCATTTTTTGTGAAGTGGTTAGGATTTAATAGTTAGTTGTGGTTCATATATTTTTTGTGGATGGGTGACTGGATGGGATAATGGCTGATATAACCATAAGGGGCTTATCTTAAATATTATAAATGCTTTATAAATGCCTGGGCATGCTTTCACTCCATCTATGCAAATGTAAAATTATCACCATCAACATTGAAGCATACTTAGTGATCTGGATGGGGCAGGACGACATAGCCATGATTGTTTTGCTGATGGCCGTGTGTGTGTGTATTTGTGTGTAGGAGGATCTCTCAGTTCCTCTTTTCCAAGAAGACCTGGATGGGTCCTCTGGTGTGATTTTTCCCTTCTTTGACCCTGACACACACATGCTGTATCTGGCTGGCAAGGTGCGTCCTCATTGACTACATTTGTTTTTCCAGGACCTGTTTACCTATTTGCCTCGGAAGAAAACAAGTATCCGGTTACAATATATTTTGTTTGCCTGAATTGCTCCCTCTTCTCTTTACATTTTAAAGGGCGACGGGAATATCAGGTACTATGAGATCAGCTCCAAGAAGCCCTACATCCACTTTTTAACAGAGTATCTGTCAAGCCTACCTCAGAAGGGAATGGGTAAGTGCATTCAGCAGGGGTCTATAACAACACCAGGACTTTGTGAGTAGACATTTGTTTTCTTTAGTGGACCTGCGCTCCCTCCGTGTGCAAATAAACACTGTCATTTGACTAGGTAAAGGGACATAATTTCCCTATAGATCATATGACAGGTAACATTGGTATTTTTATGAGGCCTGAGTTTCAGTGACGTACATGTAGCATACATACACATGTGCAAATTGTATACATTTGTAGAGCAATTTTTAGAGTATAACTGATGCTTGTAATCCAGCTCTGAACTTATCTTTTTTGCTCTGAACATATCTTTTTTATGGTTTAGACTGAACAGACTAAGTGTAAGAATGGTAATTCGTATCCATCTCTTTATCTGTGTTTTTATTTACTGTAGCCAGTATGTTTTTCACATGGCAGGGTGAAAGTAAACATTGCATAGTCCCCACTATTGTCACAATGGGCATGTAGTCAAAGACTGGTCTAGTGCAGATGAGAACCATTAAGAGCCACTTTCTCTCCACTTTCCTCTTTTGTAGAATTCCACTTTTTACATGTTATTACTTACACACTTGTTCTCTCCCTCTTTGTCAGGTTTTATGCCAAAGCGTGGGCTGGATGTCTACTCCTGTGAGGTTTTTAGGTTCTACAAGTTGGTGACAATTAAGAGCATCATTGAGCCTCTGTCCATGATCGTCCCCCGCAGGGTAGGTACACACACATGCCTCTGCACACACATTACATGATACTCGTTTACACATGGCCATATAAAAGGATCCACTGACGAATTATATCTGGTACTGTCTTAGTGACCACAGTCATTACTCTCAAATGAGTAGTATTTCTGTCAAGATGGATACAGGGGGGCAAAAGTAGGGAAGAGTGTTTCTCTCCTTACTTATTCACTTGCTGATGGTGATTGTGCAGTCGGAGACGTATCAAGAGGACCTCTATCCAATGACGGCAGGAAACGAGCCCGCCATGATGGCAGATCAGTGGCTGGCTGGCATGAACAAAGGTGTGCTGTCTGTAAAATGTTTTTATGAGATTCGCCTAAACCTTATTTCACTGCCTAATCACAGTTTTCTTCAGACTTTCCTTGTGATAAGCAAGCTTAGAGAGTACTGACCTACCTGTCTGTTTATCCATGGCAGGTCCTGTGTTGATATCTTTGAAACCAGGCAGCAAGGCAGACTCCATGGCTGGACTGACGATGGGAAAGGCACTCAGCAGCTCACTGGAGACCCGACGTTCTCAGCGCCGGCCTGGCTTGCTGCAGCAGTCCACCATACAGAACCAGCTGGACACAAAGGAGAACAAAGAACCCCACCCCTCAATCCAGCTGCGGCCCTGGCAGGACGAAAAGAATGGCAGCACCATTAGCAATGGGCAAGACCATATGCAAAACTCACCACCCAAAACTGTGAATGAGGTATGGCTCATATGTTACGCTTATGGTGTATGTGTAAAGAAAGTACTGGTTTTTTAACATAACTATATTTTCAATATTAGTTAAAAATCTGTATTTATATATTTCATTGTATACTATGACTGAAATATGTTGAAGAAAGTGAATGCTAGTGTGATGACATACTTCTAGAGATATGCAAAAGGATGTCATGCCATGACTAATGTTAATATTTTTTGTGTATGTGTGGTGCATGTGTGTGTGTATGTGCGTGTACTCGTATGTGTGTGTATAGTTAAGACAGGCATATTACCGGCAACAGGAGGAGATCCGTCGTCTGCGGGAGCTCCTGAGCCAAAGGGATGTGCAGATCAAGCAGCTAGAGCTGGAGATCAAGAATGTGAGGAACTCCTAGGGTTCTCTCTGAGGAGGCCTGTTCATGTTGTTGGGTCTATTTTGGTTGGAAAATTATGATTTTTATTTGTTTTATTTTTATGTTTGTCATTGGGATTTCATTTTCTCATTTTCTGTAAGA
The DNA here is from genome assembly GCA_027475355.1 of Coilia nasus. Lineage (NCBI taxonomy): Eukaryota > Metazoa > Chordata > Actinopteri > Clupeiformes > Engraulidae > Coilia > Coilia nasus. The sequence continues at coordinate 7,041,753 of CM050221.1, forward strand.
AAAAAAAAGTTTTGTAAATAAAATGTAACATTTAATGCAGTGCTTTTACTGCCATGCCTCTCTTGCTTTCTCTCCCCAATCTGCCTCTCTAGCTGCCCCAATCATGTCCAAAGCTGGACTGGAAGCGAAATTAAAGTACTTGTGAAGTGGCAGTCACACACCTTATCTAAAGCCACAGTGCTGAAAAAAATACTGATAAAAACTACCTTAGATTTGGTGTGGAGTACTCAGCATTTACCCTTTAGACCTGGGACAGAGAGAAGTGTGAGACATTATTTGCCTAAACCACAGCCCCATTCTTGAATTTGACATTGAACTTTTATGTGATTTAACTCATCATGTATGTGAATGTGTGTGATGTAGGCCTTCAACCATGATTTTGCGCTTTTTATATATAAAACCGTATTTCATACTGTGCTTATGGCATCATTAACAAGTATCCATTAACATAGTTTAGGCATAATCCCTCTTCTGCAGTGGGTTTTTTTGGGCACAGAGCAAGCTGCAAACCACTACAAAACCAGTTCACCAATCCAATGTCTGCACTGTTCAATGTGTATTTAGCCACCATATATATCATGCTCTGCCATTTATTCTTGTTTACATCGCACTGTTTACATCCCGGTACCAAATATGTAAGTATCTACACTTTGATGTTAATATTCATCCCAAGTGTCACCTCAAATGTGTTGCAATTCCAATAAATACTTGAATTCCAATAATGCTGAAAGATAGGTCATGTATCTGATATTGTTTAACTTTGAAAACAGACAAAAATGTGTGAACAGCAGCCCAATATTAACATTGCCAGTGAGGTAAATATGCATTCCTCAAAATGTGGTAATAGATGGAAGATAGAAGATAGAAGTTCTCCAGCAAACTGTCCGATATTAAATGCATATAAACTGTGCAGTCATGGACTCACTTAATGGATTTCAGTCAGGAGGAAGGTATTCTCGTTGGAACACCAGAGAAATCCCTATGTCCCTGAGGCCAGCATGATGAAATGGACTCTTGATGCATAATGGAGACAGCAGTTTACTCATTTACTACTCGGACGATGGGGCAATTGGCAAATTAGTTCATGCTCTATGGCATGCACTTTAACATTATTGTTACAGTTGTAGATTGTACATTGAATGTCAGCATACAGCAGCATTATTCCAGATTTAATATAGCAACATGGGACTTGTCTAAAAATCTGTCATGATACAGTAGGGTGTGTGGGTCCTCCACACAGCTAAGACTTGTCTATCCATACATTGGATAGACATGTTCTTCTACACACGTCTGTGCTGCTCCTCTCCAGCTTCACAATTTGAACTTCCCACAGAGCCACGATGCCTCTCTTTACCTATGATAGATCATAGTTATTAAATAGGAACGGCTTATTTAGATGTCCACACAGTATTTCAAAACATGGTGGATAGCTGATGCTTAAACTTAGCTGTCCTGATGGTCATTGACAAACATATTTAAAGGGGGAAACGCTTGAGGGTAACCTTACAAATTTAATTCACACATAATTACAAATGAGTCTTAAAATATAAGTTTTACAATGTAAGATATAACTGCTTGACAAAATAAGTTATTGCACTGTTATTTAACAGAAACAAATTGCAAAGCTAAGCCAACTAAGCATAAGGAATCTTTTAAGTCTTCCCATGCAGTTTACTACTTTCCTCTCATCGGCAGACAATTTTTCTTGAGTGAGTCCAACCAACATGCTTGTTACTGTAATTTAGCGTTGCGTTTCGCAAGCCAACTGTATTGATGGTTATGCTGTAGCCTTTAAAAGTAGTCAGTACTATTCATCTCTTAAATACTGGTCATTTTCAAATAGTATCAGAGGCACAACCACAAACTTCAAAAAAAAAAAAAAAAAGTGTTGTTCATTTTTCATTTCATAATGTAACAGAATGGTTGAAGGTAAGGGAATTGAGCTTACTGTAGGTCCACATGGTTACATATCTTAAATTGGTCAAAACATCAGCCGACAAGGTTTGGACAGCGTTTGCCCTAGACACAGGGAATTCAGCATGACCTGAGGTTAGATATATTCATAAAGGTCTCTAGCTAATCAGTGCAAGGTGCTTCATAATTACGCTTATTACTACTCTGTATGTTTCAGCAGATTCTCTGAACACCAACAGTAGCATGAAAAAAACAATGGTAAAACATGTAAGGACACACCAGCCATAAACGCAGTATGAAACAGTTTTATATTTAAAAAGAGCATTATAGCTTGACAGGGGTGTTTGTCTTGGTTTAAAAAAAATATCCTCCCCCAAAATCATGGTTGCAACATCTGTCAATAGGACAGAATATGAGGCATATGAAACACACCATTACTCATGATTCCAACATCTTATCTAATAGTATAGCTCACAGTACAGCCTAAAGAACCCCTCCTTCTCTAGGCCCAGTTCACATCCTTGCTCTTAATTCCCCTTATGTACGCCTATAGCACACACTTTCACATATATATGACAGGTATTAAATCACAGAAAACTTCAATATCAAATTCATGAATGTGGCTGTGGTTTAGGCAAATAATGTCTCCAACTTCTCTCTGTCCCAAGTCTAAAGGGTAAACGCTGAGTATTCCACACCAAATCTGAGGTAGTTTTTAAAACACAAAGCTTTTCTCCAAGTCATTTTTTCAGCACCGTGGCTTTAGATAAGGTGCATGACTGCCACTTCACAAGTACTTCACTTCCAGTCCAGCTTTGGACATGATTGGGGCAGCTGGAGAGGCAGATTGGGGAGAGAAAGCAAGAGAGGCATGGCAGAAAAAGCACTGCATTAAATGTTACATTTTATTTACAAAGTTTTTTTTGTTTGTTTTTTTGTTTTCAATACATGAAGTAGAAATGTAGCTACAACATTGATTTGTGCCACTGGCTGCCACACTAAAATGATGGCTTTCTTGACACAGTTGCTATAGCAATAATCTTATTGGGAAATCAGGAAAAAAATAATAAACCCAACAACAAAAACAACAATAACCCAAACAACAAAGATCATAATTCTCCAACAAATATTAAAAGCAGACCCAAAACTAGATACCAGTCCCCATTGTCCTCACACGAGTTCGAGTTGACAGTGAAACTGTAGAATGCCGAGTGAGCCACCAGTCAAAAGAGGACTCATTCAGCTCAAGGTTCCATGGGTGCACCTCCACACACCCCACCATTCAATACAGTCTTGCCCATTGGGAGAGCTCAGCGCTGTGGGAGACGTGACAAAAGAGTGTGGGGGGGTGGCCCGGGTTGGTGGCAAATAAGAGGAGGGGTTGGGGGAGGGTTGGTAACTGATTGGCTCCTTGGCTCTTAATCATCATCGTCGTCATCATCATCATCATCGTCGTCTGCCTCCCGCTTTCTCTTCTCGCCTTTTCCTACACCCTCCTCTTCATCTGCAAGACACCAAAGTCTTAGTTTGCTATGCACACATATATGTCACTGTACAGAACTGTTCCTAAGTCTCTGCCACTGAAAATGCATTACTGTGTGACATACCTTCATCATCATCGTCGTCATCTTCGTCTTCATCGTCTACCTCTCCATCCTGACCAAAGTCCTCCTCCTGAAAATGTTTCATCAACAGAAATGTAGGTCATGGTTTGGCTTGGTATGCCTAATACTCATTCAACTAACTAAGCCACATGTATTGTAAATTGGCAAGGTGATTACCTAGCAATAGAAGGACCAAATGTCATTTATTAACAGGGTTAAAACAATTTTTTACCTCATCTTCTCCACTGACATCTTCATCATCTTCTCCAACTTCATCATCCTCATCATCATCATCCTCCTCATCAAAGTCTTCCTCCTCCCCATCCTCGTCCTCTTCCTCCTCTCCCTCTGTTATGCAAAGCAAACCAAAACAACCATAATTTAAACTTTACATATCAGAGGCAGAGATTATAAAAGGGACAAGTAAAGAAGAGCAAAGCTAACCCTCATCATCGTCATCAACTCCATCACCATCAACTTCTCCATCAGAGTCAGAGGCCTCCCGATCCTCTATATCATAGCCGTCCAGATACGTGAGCTGGGGTAACAACTTGAATACACTCTCCCGGTAGTCATTAAGGTTTGTGACTTCACAGTTGAAGAGGTCGAGACTTTTCAGGTGGTCAAGCTTTTTCTAGACAGGTGAAACATAAATCATAGAACGTTAAACATAAATGACTATGGTACAACTGATTCAGATCCAGAGAGGTGTGGGCACCCACCACAGATACACAAGAAACACAGACTAAGAAAAACCTTATGCTGCAATGTAAACTAATTTTGCTGTATTTTAAAATAAAGGCTCACAAATGTTTCATTTGATGATTTATTCACTTACCAATGGCTCCAATGTGCTGATGTCTTTGAGTTTGTTCCCACTTAAGTTTAAATGTGTGAGATTTGGGAGTTTCTCTGCCAAAACATCAAGGCCACCTGAAATTCTGTTATCACTCAGCTCCAACTGTGGGGGTAGATATTGATGTTATTTGTAATTCCATTCCTTAAAAGGTATAGTGCATAAACATAATTTACAATAGTCAACAAAAGTTACCTTTTTAAGTTTTCCAAGTTTGGGGAGGTTAGAGACAGAGATTAAGCCAACATTTATCAAACTGAGAAATTCAAGGTTGACAAATTCTGCCGTGAGGCCTTCAATTTTCCCCTCGTTTGATCTACAATTGTCAAGAACAAGTTCTCGTACCTGTCGAAAAAAGAGGGTGGATTATTTGCATGTACATAAGTCCAGTGGTTAAAGCAAGGTAAAAAAACAACAACAACAACATAACGTAAAAGAATAACGTCAAGAAAACACTGCGTGCAATGTTTTGGTTATTTTCAATCAGTCTACGTTTCGTACTACACATAAATTATTCTTAGCTGCAGTAGGTTTAAGTGTTGCGCAATCCCAGTTCTCTGAGCAAATATTGTGATTCATCCAAATATCTATATCCCTAAAACTGTGTAGCATTACATGGACCTTCCTTAAACCCTGCCCCACAAACCAATTACACTGACCATTGAATACACCCAGTAACTTGCATAATACCCCTGCCATTTGTCTTCATCCGCTACCATGAGGAAGATCTTGGCACAATATGTAGCTAATACTATACTGTAGCTACATTGGTTTGGCCTGCTGTTGGACTCGGTTGACAAACGCAACGATTCTGTTAGCCTCTGGTGAGCTAGTCATTGCCCAGAGCTGTCGCGCAGATAAGCAGCAGCGAGGATCAGACAGCCGCCATTAAAAACCGACCCAAGAGCAACGAGAAGGACCGCGAAAATATGGTTAAGATGTATTTTTGATCCTATTCATTTCACGATTTTATCTGCAAAACGAGCACTTATTTGTTGAATAACGGGTAAATTAACTATTTGTATAAACTAACGACGTATTTTTGAGGGAACATTGTGAACGGAAATTAGTCAGACAAAGATGGAGAGTTCCATCCTTTCCCCACAGCATCAAAGACGGCAGAATAACAACATGGCGATTCCTGAGACAGTATGCGAATATACGTACGAGCTTGTAAACATATTGACCGCGTAATGCCTTGCAAGTATTAAGTATATACGATGCCCATGTACATTTCTTTACTATGGAGTCATGCTCATGGTACAATATGCATGCTTATGAACAAAACGCTCACTAGACTTAAAGTCCCCACGCAGCTAATGTTAACGTATCGGTCTGGTTGTTGCTGAGATCGGTCATTCGGCGTGTCATGAATTATTGCGACATTTGATGTCGGATTTACTACGTAAGATTGTAATTACAGTGCAATTTGGGGTTTTCAATCTGGTTTCACAGCAGCCAGCAGAGTCGCTTGCTTGGTTTTTATCATGCGGTGCAGAGACGTAGGAGTAATGGCGGGAATCCCTCTCCCGGTGTGAGCTGTCTGTATAACGACAGACTCGAGCAAGCTAGCTGCCATCAGCCAGTTTGTCATCACATGGCATGAAACTTATCGTTTCAAGTGACATAGCGTTGAATTTCCAAGTTTTGTACACACTGGTTTGCAGTGCCAATAACACGTGATGCCAAACACTACCAACACAAAAGTGTGTTTCATTAATCGAAAAACAACTGTAGTCTTGCTGATGTCAAAAGGTGGAATTATATCGTTAGTCTTTAACATTACGGTTTACTTCAACAATCCACCCCTTTTCTACTTGACCGCAACAAGACGTACTCATCCCGTAAACCTCAAGTAAAATGACTATCAAACTATCCAAGTTGCCATGAACTCATATTCCATGCAGAATACCAAGGGTTTAAAACTGCTGTAAGAAGGGACGCCACATTTTAGCACTTACGATTATGTTAGCAACAAACATGGCTACCGTGGTCTCCGTATAAAATGTACCATTTCATGTAGTGGTGTTCACTGTATCATGGCTAAACAACCCTAAGATAACATCGATGTAAAAGTTAAAAAATCCAAATAAATTGCACGGAAACGGTTAGTGTAGGCAACGCAGGCCAATTGGGCTGCGAAACGGTTAAAATGCTGCAATAACGATGGCAAAGGAATCCGGTTTTGAAAGTAACGAGATGAATTGAGATTTCACCTCGTTTTTACAAATACATTCGAGCGTTCCAAAACTTGAACCCGGGATAGAAATTGCAAACCCAATTTATATTCAAGAAAAACAAACACCATGTGCTTAACGACACCATTCGCTACACAGGTCACTTGGAAAGCAAAAAAGTAGCTAGCGAGTCACCATGGCTAGGGAGAAAACTAGCAAAGGTTTGGCTTAAAAGCCACTCACATCAGACGGTGTCCTGTTTCTTAGTTCCAAGTGGATCCTTTTTTTCATGTCCATGGCGCCCTACAAAAGTTTGTCTTCTTTCTTTTTGGCTTTTGGAGGAATTGCTGATCAGTCCAAAAGGCCGAGAGATGCCCTAATGGAAGGAGAATATAATGAACTGACCCAAACACCAAGTAACTCTAGGAGAATAGAACCGTGGAGGGAAACGGGACTGAAACACATAGCTAGGTTACTCAATACCGCCATCTCTGTTTAGAAAGACTTATTGCAGTTAAACAGGCAATGCAGTCTTAACACGGCCGCATGCATCATAAGGTGGTTCGCTGCCATTTATTTCAGCAAGTTTGGATTATGTTATGTACGAGAAAATAAAATGTAGCCTAGTTATGTGTTTCATTTGTAAAATCTGATAAATAAATATTCGCCGAGGTTCTGGCTTTGCATTTTTTATTTACACACAAAGATTTTATTTCAGTTAATTGTGTAAATGACAATTATTGTAAATGAGTAGTTTTGTATTTATAATTAAAGCCTTTCTGGTGATTCTGAAGTTGGCTACTTTTTTCTACAATCACTATGGACCTACACCATGATGACATGATGTATTTAAACAACAACAACAACAAAAAAACTGTTGAATATCAGGACATACAGGCTAGATACAGCTGTAAATGTAACTATCATGGACCACATTGATTGGTCATTTACTGTAATTGGACAACCCTTATTCTTTCAGTGCAGTTGCTGCCATAGCCTATACTTTCAGTTTTTGTTGCGTGCGCTGTGTGCTGTGGTGTGCTGTGTGATTAAAATGACAAATGTGAATCACTTTTGTCTACATTTGCATGCTGTGGCATGTGGTGCATGGCAATATCTGATGTTTATTGCATGTGCACATATACAAGTTTGAGATAATTAGTGTCTGCTTTTCTTTTGAACCCACACAGGGATAGCATGTAGAACCTTTAATTTTGTTAATGGGCTATTAGCATTTACATGAAGGAGGTAACCAGTTTAAATATTAATAATATCACAAAAGATAAAGACAAATGAATATGTTTGCAGCTAAAACTTCATACAGGGGGCTAAAGTCAACAATGGGACCAGAGATATGAGGCGGCAATTGTACAGTATGCTCAAAGAGGCCTATAACACTCAAAAACTATAAAACACTGTAGGACCATATGAAATCTGTTTTAATTTAGCCAAATTTCATGTTATTTTTTATTTTATTTTTGTGTTTGTTTATTTTATGTAATCCACTTCCTCATTAAGTTTCCAATTAACATGATAAGGCAATGCACTGAAGACACTGCTTTGCACATTCATGGGCCCTGGTAGTAAGAACTGTGAGAATAACCCAGAGAATAGGAAAAGCCTACAGCATAAAAGCAGATATGCAGATTAGCATTCTGCAGTTTCTGGTAGGCGTATGATTTTGCCTGTGATAAAGCCTATGATATAAGTCTATTTTAATGATTGCATGTAAAAGTCATAGATGTGGTTTAAAATGAGGTTTAATATTGTGTGGTTGAAGTCGGATTATGAAATTCAGTATGTTACAATGGCCTAGTGAATGACAGGAAAATATGCAGTGATAAGGGGGTCTCAAGTTGTCCAGGCCTGTCTCTCAGCTGACTACAGTCTTAAACTGGACAAAGAACAACAATAGCAATGTTTTTCAGAGGATGTCAGTGAGCACCACAAATTAGGCTATGTCATTTAGGCCTATGGCTAAGATAGTAGTTTAATGGCACACATACTCGAAACTGTGAGGATCAATTTACACTTGGTTTTAGATGACAATGAGGGAAAAATCACATTTGCAAGAATGCAAATGCCTCCCAAGACAATTTTGTTTTAATCTTGTATAGTATCACATATAGGGAGCACCAATATCAGTAATTTCAAAGCCACAGAATGCAAAAAAATGATATTGAAAACCTGTGTTTCACTTATTAAATGTTCACCTAGGATGGAAATCACAAGGCCCTAATTTAAAACCAGCCTAAGTTTCAGGCAATGTGTGATTTCTGAGGATGGCTTAATGCCGAAACGCGTCTGTGTTAACTAGACACGTTGCGATAAACTTTTGTAACTAAGAGAAATTGCGTCTTTTCAACTTCATTAATGTGTGATTTCTGCCACGATTTTCCAAAAGAGGGCACTCTGAACATTCTTTCAAACACTGCCCTCTTCCAGCACAGAAAGTGGGTGTGGAGTTTTAATTATGCAAGTGCCTAATATGTTGTGTGAACTAGGCTACTGTATAATGACAAAGTAATTTCAATAAAATGTTGTAAAAATACAGGTATTCTCTGGTGCTCTATAAGTTTTCAACACAAGCCTGCTGGTTATATACATAACATGTAACAGTTACATTACATCTAAGCCAAACAGCAAAATGGCATATAGCTTATAACTCTCTCCCACAAAAGCACCCAATAATTTGTTTAAAACATGTTCTGTGTAAATTCCTTTAAATCCTTATCAGCTAGGCAATTTCCTCACTTTTGCTCTTGTACAAAGGCGATTTGGTGGCCATGGCTACGTTTGCCACTGAGTGCTGAAAGCTAAATAACAGTGAAACAGTCTGAATTGAGGAACATGTGATAACTGTGGCTGAGAGAGCGGACCTCAATATGCTCCCGGCAGATTGAGAACACGCCCAGAAAATAAGCAGCACCCTTCACATGAGATAAGATGTACATAGCTGACAGAGAGTAGACATATTCAGCATGCTGGTATGTTTGTTGAAATGTGTACTGCCAGTTTCAACATATATGGTTTTTAAATTATGACATGTATTTATTTACTTTATGTACTTATGTTTCAAAAACCTCAGGTATGTTTCTGAAGCTTAACGAAATCATATGGCATTTCATGTATTTCACAGCTGCTGCTTAATCTATTTCAACAACAACAACAGCATAATTGAGAATTTATGCAGCAAAAACAATATAACAGCAAAAGATCCATTGAATATTGATTAATTCTAATTGGTAAGCAGTTTGTCTAGAATAATATAATATAATGTAATGTAATATAATATAGTATAATATAATATAACAATTCTATTAAAAAGTACATGGCAGTTATGTCTTTTCTATATAGACATAACAGTTGGCCAAATTCCACAATTAAACAGCTTTGAGACAATAATGCCTTCTTGGGCCTTAACAAGCTTAACCTCATCTGAACCCTTGGTGTTGAATAGATCATGTTGTGTCAGTCTCTCATACCATTTGGGGCTATAGGGAGAGCTGACTTTAGAGAATTACAGAACTTCAAATCAAATTTACTGAAACACCAAAAGGCATCTGCACACAGTGCTTCAAGGAAGAATATGACTCAACAATATACAACTATGTGTACAACGTATGCTATGCGATCAGTACTAGAGCTGACCCGCTTTTTTTTCTGAAATGCATGTGGTGCCAAGCCCTCCACCTTTACAAATAAGATAAGGGCAGTGCAGCAAGAACTTTGTTGGCATCGTGGTAATGTTTAACCCAATAATTATTCTTTGGGTGAGCAGGAATTGCAAATAGACAGATTTCTTTACCAGCTGTTTTTTCTTCCCTTTGAATAAGTTAAATACATTTGACGTAGGCACAGAATGGAACAGACAAGAGACAATGAGGAGAGAAAATGTCCTGAAGTCGAAGGTAAGATCTTGGCCCTAACAAACACTGTGAGAGAGGTAATATAAGCAAAATGCTTGAGTGAAAAACTGTATTAGTAAACATTTTTGGCCAGTCATAATACTTTGTTTTACATTTTACTTAAGTGCATAGACCTTTGTATTCTGTAAATTCTGTAACTGTGAATGTTATGTTAACAGTTTTATATGCTATTTTGAAAAAAAAAAACTATAATCTTATAATCACAAATTTCTGTAACCAATTAAACTTCAGAAGGACAAATCAATAGTATTTTGCTAACAGTATCCTCTATTATCCTACCTCATGGGTGGTGAAAAACATTGTAGTGGTAACAATATTTGGGTGTTTTGTAAGATTTAAGCTATGATTTTAATGGCTTTCTATGTTTAAAAGGTGGGATTCGCCGCCGGCTGAGGGACAGAGATCTCCTCAAGAAGAGGAAGGCTGAGGCAGAAGAGAAAGCGAACCAGTGGGTTTATGGGTAAATCTAAATAAGCAGAGCATATTGTATTTCAGTGTTACCTGGCAGATTCAAAGGTCCAGACTGCTTTTGGAACCCCTGGCCAGAAGCTGTGCCATTGTGGTATTAGCATGTTAAAAGGTCTGAATATTTTCAGTGTGGCAAGATGGTTTGCAGCATGAACTTTGGACAGTCAGGAACTCATTAATAGAACATATTTAAAAGTATATGCAGGCTGGAATGATGAAAAATCCTGTTCAGTTTATTGTCAGGTCACAGACTGTATGTTTTTATAATCTTAGAGCTGAAAGTAGGAAGAAGGAGAGACGAGAAGAGAGGAGCAGCACAGGTAAGAAGGGGCGGCCAAGGAAGATTAACCCTCCAACGGAGGTACAAGTGCCTCAGGAAAAGACCCCTCGCATGAATGTCATCCCGGCCCCAGAGGGTGAGACTGAGCTTTTGCCCACCATTCAAGCAGGACCTCCAGAATTTGTGGAGCTCCCATTAGCACAAGAGCCAGCTCCAGGTCCAGATCTACTTCCAGCCCTGGTGCCTGTTCCTTCACCAGCCCCGCTGGTTGTATCTGCACCAACCCCGCTGGTTCTATCTGCCGCCGCAGTCCCTGTACCTGCCACTGCCTCTTCTTCTGCAGTGACAAGCACTGGCTCTGCAGAAAAGGTTCTGATTGAAGACTTGGGGCCAGATGAGGAAGAGGACCTTCCTCTGGCTCAAGGAGGTCAGATTATTGGTGAAGGTAATGGAACTTAATTTTAAAAAATCACTTATCTTCTTTGTAGTGTTAACTATAATTTTCATAGATTTTCCTGAATCGCAACACATATTTGTAGAGCCAAGAGACTACGTGAACCTTTGACACAACAGGGTGAAAAAAGTGATCACTTCTTTCGTGTTTATTTTGCAGGTACAGATGAAGAGTTGCCTGCTGACGTGCCTGAACAGGATAAGAAGTTTTCATATCCACTGTTTGCTTCCTCCCCACTCCAGCATGAATATTTTCCAGGAAATTTCATATAAATGCAGTATTTTTTCATCCATAACCTACATCTCAAATTAAATTATGAAGATTACGCCTATTAATATAATAGACCAATGTTTTAACAGTATTGTTACTAATTGGTTGGACTGTTAAGATCCTTGACAAAAGTGCAAAAATAAACTTTTATAATTATTTTGACACATTTGCCCATTTGAATGCTTATTTCTGTAATAACCACCTTTCTCGCAGTCTGACATGCTCAAAGTTATTGCAAAGCTCGCCCCAAAGCAAGTACCGGCGGGGGACCTGCCAAAGTTGTTTCTTTGACCAACGGCTCGGCAAATGACTATACCAAGACAATTGTTCCACACTTCCCCCTGGTGTTTATATCATGAGTGCTTGCACAAAGCTCATCGAAAATATTGTGTCTTAAAAACAGATTTTATACATATTCATCATAAAACATATTCTTTGTCAGAATATTCTTTGAGGGAAATCTTAAAGCTGTGTAAGTGTCTACATACACCAAAATGGCATACCGGCAGCAAATAACTTCAAAAGTAAACCACGTGTGGGTTATTGGTTGCCCAACAGATTTTGTATCATCCACTGTCTATGCATCCACGGCAGGCTTTAGTTCAGCCCAGCCTCGCTAGAAGGAAGCGACAGAAACGTTCGCTAAATCTCCCTAGGGCAGGGAAGATATCAAACATTAGTCCGCGAATCTTGGTATGTCAAATATCCAAGAATTGTAGCTGTTGTGAGTTCTGGGTCTACATGCTATCTTGTGCCCCGGTCATATGAAGATGGAGACCGGCAGGTTCGCCACATGGTTCTAGTATTTCGTCTGCGCCTGCAACGAGCGTCCTGTTGTCACTTAAACAGCCTCAACCCGTTTTACTTGCGTGACATTACAGAAATCGGAATTAAACTGTGATCATTTGTGTCTTTAAAGACACATTTTAATCCCTACAAACAATGTCACAACCGGTTTGCAGTTGTGTCGAGAGGTTTCAGCAGCAGATATCGGTCATGCGGAGGGAGCTGAAAAATCTAAGGTGGCCTAAAAGATCAATCATAGTGTATATGTTATCTTGTGATGCAGAGATTTGAAGGAGTGTTTTGTATGTTGTTTTAGGCAGCGTGCAGATAGCTCTGTACGTTCACACAGAAAACACATGACGGCTTTACAGTCGGTTTTGTCAACCATTAGTGAAAACCAGCTGCAAGTCAACGTTGAACCAAGAGTTGACCAGAAATCGGAATTGTCTCTGGAAAAAGGTAATTAAGTTGCCGTTGTACTGTTTTGTGAATGTGATATGGGCCGCGGCAGTACGTGAGCTAAAAACTCTTAAGGTGTTACAGTGTATACCGTGGTAAAACATTAGAAGGGCATTAGCAGATTTAAATACATGAAATCTGAGTATTTGCAATTACTACAGTTGTCCTGTATACATTGATTACCGTAATGTATGTCATATGATGTTACATTAGTGATGGGTTGTGCTTGTGGTAATAACTGCTTTGCATTCCCTAGGGTACATAAGGACAGCTCCCATTGGGTACATAAACTCTTGCTTTGTGGCCAAAAATGGTACTCCACGACAGCCAACTGTTTGTGGTCCTTCCCGTGCTAGCTTGCAGATTCAACAGTCTGTCTTCAGCAACCCAGACCATCCTCTGATTGGACTAGAACAATACTCACATGTGTGGTAAGGGGTTGGGTTCTTCTCATACGTAAAATGGCTTAATTTTTGAAATTAAGAGGTTTGATAACATTATGGACATGTTTCATAAATGGTAACATTTGTTTCTCTGGTTTCTAAGGATAATATTTCTCTTCCACAAGAATGGGCATCTGAGCTATAAGGCTAAAGTGAAGCCTCCACGTCTGAATGGTCAGAGAGTGGGAGTGTACTCCACTCGCAGCCCACACCGCCCTAATGCCCTGGGTCTGACTTTGGCCAAGCTTGAGCGGGTTGAAGGTTAGTGTGTGTATGTAGTGTCTGTGCGAGAGAGATACTGCATTGTACTCATAGGTCTGTGCTGAAAGGCTAAAAGCCAGTGTAGGCTTGTAGAGATGACACATTAGCAGTGGTAAATGTTGTTATGGCAAGTATAGATGGGGCTCACCACACTACACATTGTGCTTTATTTAAAAATGCTTAGCATCTTTGGTATGGTGTTAAAATACACACCAATGATGTATCTCACTCTGGTTGTAAGATATGGTACATATGAACTGCCCCATTACATTGTATTTGGCTTAGTAGACATGAGACATATCCCAAGAGACAATTTCACACTAGGCTTAAAAACTTCAGTAAGTTGTTAAAGTAAAAAAAAAAAAACGCTGCTTTGTTTACTATGGAAGCCCGTTTCCGCCACTTTAAATGGAAGTTTTTTATGAATTGCGAGATAGTATCTCACAATTCTGACTTAGTATCTCACAATTCTGACTTAGTATCTCACAATTCTGACTTAGTATCTCACAATTCTGAGTTACTATCTCGCAATTCTGAGTTACTATCTCGCAATTCTGAGTTACTATCTCGCAATTGTGAGATAGCCTAAAGGCATTGGGCAGACAACCTAGCCTACATTCCCATGGTCTTTCCAAATTGGATACGATCATTGAAGGATATTTTCGACGTGGTTTCACACAAAGTGAGATTCGGACGCTATTAGATGAAGAGCATGGCATTGAAATAAGCCTCCGCACTTTACAGAGAACTTTGGCAAGAAACCAGCTCTGGCGCAGGCGTAATAAAACGGATGTTGTCGAGGTGGCAGAGTTCATCCATCAGCAGCTACAGATGTCGGGTCAACAACACGGCTACAGATGGATGCATCAGAAATGCTGAATTGCTGGCATAATTACAGACAGAGAAACTGTCCGTCTCTTATTAAGAGTCATGGATGGTGGTGGTAGTTGTACACAATGGTGTATACCACAATCACTCCGTTTTAATGTATTACAATCGAAGCAAATGCAGTGTATAATCCACACCGAGTTCTTGAATCGCGAACAAAACAGACTGTAACCTAACGAACGATTTGACCTATATTGGCCCATGAATGATTCTCTGCCACGCGTTGAGATGGTATTTTACTGCGATATAGAATCTCACAATTGTGAGATAATAAGTCAGAATTGTGAGATAGTAACTCAGAATTGTGAGATAGTAACTCAGAATTGTGAGATAATAAGTCAGAATTGTGAGATAATAAGTCAGAATTGTGAGATACTATCTCGCAATTCATAAAAAAACTTTTATTTAAAGTGGCGGAAACGGGCTTCCATAGTTTACAGCATATAAAAAGGTTCTGAAATTAACTGAGTGGTGTCTATGTCTGTAGTTACAACATGGATGAAAAAATATAAGTGAAATTACATTTACATACTTGTATTACATTTTATTTTATATTACATTTTAACAGTTTACTTTATTATTTATCTGTGCTATAGGTCTTATGATTACATCCTCGTGTTGACTGTTGGTATGTGGTCATAAATAAGAAGGCTTCCTACTGTCTCTTTACTTTCTAAGCTATTTCATTGTCTTCTGCCCTAATTGCCAGAAGCATGTTAAGATTCATCATCAATAACTGATTCTTCTGGGGTATTCCCAGCTTTGTTAGATTTCTTTTTTTCAGATAACCTAAATATATACAGCAATCATCCCAGTTATTTGTAGCAGAAAGTATCTTAACAAAAATACATTGCACTTGTATGTTTCCAAGTTGGGACTTCACACATCATGGGCTTATAAAGAACATCTACCTGTGGTCAATTCAGAATATGATTGTAATCTCACCTATTTCAGTGAATAACTTTTTTTTAATGTGCATTTGTAGGTGAAACACTTCACTTGTCAGGTGTTGATATGATTATGGGCACTCCTGTCCTGGACATAAAGCCCTACATTCCATACTATGACTGTCCACATACCCGACTTGATCCAGTTGTGAAGGACTGGGACTTGCCGTCGGAGGATGAGAGTGACTGCCAGGTCACAGGCCCCAGCACAGCAGGCTTTTTAGACTCGGGAGGATCTACACCTTGCCAAGTCTCTCCAAGATCAGATGGCCTTGGTGCTTTAGGACAGGTGCTGTCTGAATTGAAGGACTATGTCCAGCAGGGTGAGTTAACCAAAGGCAGGCCTGCAGAAGATGGAGCAGTTGAGTCAAAGCACAGCAAACTTGATTTTGCAGGACCTCAAGGGGAGCTTGTAGGCAGGCCCCACTTTGGGGACGAGTCTTACAGTACCATTGCTTCCTGGATAAGACAACCTCCAGTGAGCACCCTGGAGGTGCGCTTTACCCCCCATGCTGAGAGAGAGCTCAAGGAGTTTGTGGCCTGTGATAGTACAGGTATGCCCTTCATTTGTCTCTCTGTATGTCTTTCTCTTTACCATTTTCCATGTTGCATTAAAAGGCCAATTTCAGCTATTGTGCCTTCATATCTAAACAATTAATTTTTCTTTCCAAGCCTTACATCTATGAATGTTAGATTTATGGGTTACTGGCTTGTTTCTGGTCTATACTGTTCTTATCAGGCTGTTATTTGTCCTCCCCCCAACCACCTCCAGTGATGGGCAAGCCAAAGTTTAAGTTCCTGAAAGACTCCGATGAGGCAACTGCTGCTATAAAAGCTATCTTGTCTGCTGATCCTCGCTCTGTTTACCGACGAACTCGTTGCCAGGACCGCCTTTTCTTCTTCACCATGGATACAGCTGATATCACTTGCTGGTTTGGAGACGGTTTTGCAGAAGTGTTACAGGTTCAGCCTCTGAAGCTTTAATGTGAACATGAGTGTACTCAATGCTTCAAAAGGGGCCTTTCTGTCCCATGCAGTGATATGTTGTTCAGTATATGATGTTTATTAAGTAGTGTTCTTTGATTCATACTTCATCATTTTGAATACAACAGGTTTCTGTGAATCCAGTCTGTCTGTGTCAATTTATTTTTGACTGGATATGCAAATGTATTGGTAACATTTTATAGGCTGCCATTCTTAATTTTATGCCCTGTTTAGTTAAGGAGCAATCATTTTAGTGCTGTATGAATTTTCCACTGCTGTGTCTAGTAACCTGGAATAAAGGCAGGCAGCATTTCGGCAGATCAAGTGCCTTCACTTCATCAGTCCATTATAGACCATTTTAAGTAAACATCTAAATGTTAACAATGGTGTAGTATTGCACGTCTTATGATTTCTGAGGCCATTTCACTTGACTTTATGCATTCATGAGGCTCTTTATGTGTTGGAGTGAATTCCCTGTACACAGTCTAGATTTATGCTTACCACTCCCCTTACCAGTATCAGCAGCAAATCACTGGAGTTCTTGCAAATGGTGTGTTTGTGGGTGAGACCGCTCATAAAACAGTTCAAAAGATTTTTCCTAGAGACCGAGGTAAGAAAGCAACAGTACAGGGAAGAATTTGCCAGAACTTTTTCTGTAAATCAGATCAACTCCATAGTTTTTGTGAACAATTCAAGGACTTGCAAACAGTTTTGATAGTGAATATGAACCTTCATCTAGCTATACTGAAAGGAGACTTCCATCTGGCAAGGCGTTTGGTCGAGTCAGGAGTGGATGTGAACCAGAGAGATGGAAATGGATGGACTCCTCTGATGCTTTGCAGCCTTCATGACGGTGAGTCCTGGGCTCTGGGAGTTGCCCGCATGCTGCTAGCTCATGGTGGAAGGATGGGACTTACTGATTCCCATGGCTACTGTGCACTCACCTATGCTATTCTCTATAAACGGATCCCGCTTGTTCAGCTCCTGCTTCAGGCCTTAGACCATGACCTAGGGCGCCTAGATAGTGATGGTCACAGTGCATTTTGGTATGCACGTGAGTGTGGTGATAATGCCATCCACAAAATTCTACTTCAGAAAAAAAGATTTGGTTATAAAAAAGCCTCAAATTCAACTATAGTTAACCCTATTAAAGGCCAAAGACCAGTGCAACAGACAACTTTGTACAGCTGCAGATCAAACCAGCATGTTTACAACAACCATCTTAGAAAGAGTGAGAGCATAAGGCCATACAAGGCCCTTCCTGCAAACCTCTGGTCAACAAGTCAGAAAATCCACAAAGCTTTGGGAAAAAGTGTACAGCATGGATCTAAGCATGACATATCAAGCCATAGGGTGAAAGCCAAGATGACAACTTCTGTGGGCCCTTCAACTGTGAAAGACTGGAGTCTGTCAGTGAGAAAGCTGGCAGAGCTGTTTCAGGACCAGCTCACTTTGTCTTACCGTCCTCGTGCGCAGCCCCAGCCCAGAGGTGCCCAGCCTCCACGCAGGCTGCCCAGGGGGGGGGCCGTCCTGGATGCTTCTCTAAAGCAGCGAAGGCAGAGGGGCAGGAAGATGTCCCTGGGAGCTATTGATGACACCCTGAGGATGGAGGGCCAACGCAAGGGGGAGTTCCGCAGGCGCTGTAGTGTTGCTGTTATCCCTTTGATTCGGCTACAGGCCACCTCTGGGCAACCCAGCATTTCACTGCTGGAGAATTTATCTACCAAAGTTACAGCCACCCCAAAACCTAACAGGAAGATGGAAAACGCAATAAACTAAAAAAACACAATAACACATTAATGGTATCACACACATGATTTTAACGGAGCTATGTCAAAATACAATTGAGTGTCAGTTTGGAGCTAACCACTTTTTCAGAATTCACTTTAAACCAAATTCTTCATGAAAATGCAGGTATTTTATTTGAATCAGATGCTTAGAAATGATCAATGATTAGTGAGATTAAGCCTGTCAGTGAATTAAAATATGCCAATGTCTTAAATTTCAGAAAAGTGATATTCTGACTACCTTTGTGTGCCTATCATCTGGCCCCAAATTGTTAAAAAAAAATCCAGATTAAACAAACGTTTGGAAATCCCATGTTTTGCAATACAGTGTCATGTAATCCATTTTAGTGTGGACTGTTTCACTCCGCTTTAAATATAAATCTATATAAATCTATTTTTCAGGATTACCAAATCCTCTTTACCAAGGTTTAACATGTGACCCACAGTGTATTCTATTGGTTATGTAGGCCTATAGAACAACAGGTAGACCAGGGGCCACAAATAGCCAATATGCTATAACAAAAAGAAAGAAATAAAAAAAATCCATGATAAATAGAAACATTGTGCATTTCCTTTTTGAAATGGCTAGATTCTTTTTTCTTGTCAATAGTAAAAGGCCTGGTAGCTTTTTGACTAGTCTATTTCATTCTCCTGGTTCAACAAGCCTACAAAACCAAATAAATGTATAATCTGCTATTTCTTTTGTGATCATTTGTCATGGTTTGTGTATGTTTGTTTCCACCCCTAGCCTAAGCCTTTTTAAATGAAATGTATCTCAGTTCAAACACAAACTTTTGAACAATACACAGTAAAGGTTTGATCCAGATTAAGACCAAGATTGGTAGCTGTATATGATCTAATCGTATTTGAGAATGATGAGGGTTTTATCCGAAATCCCACTTTTGAAAAACTGTGCCTTGGTTTTTGCCATTCTTCACTCCTAGTCGCTAGGTGGCAATATAAAACTCGAACAACACCATAAAGGAAGAATTTCGACCAATGGCATTACATCGTGTCATGATTTTTAAACATTAGCAGAAACGATGACGTTAGGGCAGGCGGTTGAATCGAACTCACAACAAACAGGCTGTGCTGCTGCAATACGCTGTATATTCACTGCTGTCTGTAGTTTCACCTTAAAAGGTGAGAAAATATTTACAATTTGAAATGTCCTCCTGTGTACTTTCTTATTCTGTAAGATAATGTGGCTGACATGTAGTAGACCTTCGGGAGGAAGAATAACCTGACCACGTTACTTTGTAATGGCAGTCACGTTTGCGTGTTCTTGGCTTGTAATATTTGCGATGTGTAAAACAAATAGCAAGACTGCTGGTGTTATGTACTTTAGTTTACTTTGAAAAAGCGTCGGTCACTACCATAGCATAAAGTGCGTCCTTATAACGCCCTAAAAGATTTCCATGATGCTATGGGTTTCGTCCAGTACGGAAGCGCATTGCTAGCCTGGTAAACCAGCTCCTCGTACTTGATTTTATTTGTACAGAGGGTCTGGACCAGATACCGTCAGAAACGATTTCTTCCTGGAGGTGTGCTCTGCCGAAGTTTAAAACAAGTGCCTCTGCCTTTACCCAATCGTTAACGCCTGGTCGTTACGTAGCTGCTATGCAGTTAGCCTACCTACACCCTACCAGCCTACAGTGCACACAACTCTAATTGCAACCTGCATTTAACCCATCACACATGAGTAAAGTCTGTTACGCAGAGGCGGACATCCCTAGCCTGGTAAACCAGCCCCTCATACTTAATTTCATTTTGTACAGAGGGTCTGGAACAGACACCGTCAGAAACGATTTGTTGGAGGTGTGGACTCTGCTGAAGTCTAAAACAAGTGGCTCTATGGCAAGCCATATTAACATTTAAAAGCTAAACTGGATATGTGTTGCAGATATCTGTAATTCAGTTTTGCCTAGTCAAAAAGAACATTTCAGATATCCGCAACGACATTCTTCCTATCCGTAATTGTCATTTTAGATATCCACAAAAAAAATCTTCCTAGGACAAATGACGTTACTTTTGCCACTCATTTGTATGGGGTTCATCATCACGGATATCTAGAATTCAGTTCCAGATATCCACTACGTGAATTACGGATATCCGCAACTGAATTATAGATATCTGTAATTCCAATTTGAGATATCTACAATTTGATTTTGCCTAGTCATAACTCCAGTTCAAGATATCTTTAATTCACCTCAGTTCAAGATATCTATATGTTCCTTTCCGGATGTCTTAAATTCAGTTTTGACTAGGTGAAATGCAGTTGTAGATATCTGTAACTGGAATTATGACTAGTCAAAATGACATTGTAGATATCTCAAACTGGAGTTAGGGATAGTCATAATGTAATTGTAGATATCTATTATCAAGTTATAGATATCTTGAAATGAATTTTGATTAGAGATATCTGAAACTGGAGATATTTGTAATGTTCATTTTGCCTAGCCAAAATGTAATTACAGATATCTTGAATTAGAGTTTTGACTAGGCGAAATGACGTTTCAGATATCTGTATGCAAATGAATCCCCATCCCACTTTAGGCGGGAGCAGAGCGCCTTCGTCCACCTGTTAACTGTTAAATGATTATAGTACTTAAGGAACGTTTCGGAGTGGCCAGAGGGAGAAATTGTGTTTAACTGACTTTTTAACGCCGATGCCCATAAGACAGGAGCGGCCAGAGAGAAATGATAGTACGTTGCTTTCTATAACAAGACTTCCTCTTTGATTTTGGCGGGGATGGACATTACATAGAGCAACGTCATGCACAACAATTTGCACTAGTCATAATGACGTTTGAGATATCTTTAACTTTTATATTGCCTAGTCAAAACTGAATTACAGATATCCCCAATTGTCATTTAAGATGTGTGACGAGTTGAATGTCGTTTTCAATGACGTAATTGCAGATCTCTATCTATCGTTTCGACTAGTGACAATAACGTTACAGATATCTTGAATGACCATTTCGACTATCCAAAATGTAATTACGACTAGTCAGAAAGATGTTGTTGATATCTACAATGTTAATTTCGGATAGTCAAACTTAGCTTTTAAATGTTAAAATGGCTTGCCATAGTGGCTCTGCCTTTACCCAATCGCTAACGCCTGGTCGTCACGTATGCAATTAGCCTACCTACGCACTACAATTCAAATGTAGCACACAAGGTCAACGTCATGGCTAACGAACACACCCTCTGTTTTCTGATTGGATCGGTCTTGCTGGGGCCGACTACATCACCCTCAAGAGATTCCGGTCCAGACCAAGGGGGTAGCATAGACGCCCTATACATACATATACATGTATAGTATGGCAAGCCATTTTAACATTTAAAAGCTAAGTTTGACTATCCGAAATTAACATTGTAGATATCAACAACATCTTTCTGACTAGTCGTAATTACATTTTGGATACTCGAAATTGTCATTCAAGATATCTGTAACGTAATTGTCACTAGTCGAAATGATAGATAGAGATATCTGTAATTCAGTTTTGACTAGGCAAAACTGAATTACAGATATCTGCAATTACGTCATTGAAAACGACATTCAACTCGTCACACACAATTGCGGATATCTGTAATTCAGTTTTGACTAGGCAATATGAAAGTTAAAGATATTTCAAACGTCAGTATGGCTAGTGCAAATTGTTGTGCATGACGTTGCTCTATGTAATGTCCATCCCCGCCAAAATCAAAGAGGAAGTCTTGTTATAGAAAGCAACGTACTATCATTTCTCTCTGGCAGCTCCTGTCTTGCATGGGCATCGGCGTTAAAGAGTCAGTTAAACACATTTTCTCCCTCTGGCCACTCCAAAACGTTCCTTAAGTACCATAATCATTTAACAGTTAACAGGTGGATGAAGGCGCTTTGCTCCCGCCTAAAGTGGGATGGGGATTAATTTGCATACAGATATCTGCAACGTCATTTCGCCTAGTCAAACCTCTTATTCAATATATCTGTAATTACATTTTGGCTAGGCAAAATGAACATTACAGATATCTCCAATTTCAGATCTCTAATCAAAATTCATTTCAAGATATCTATAACTTGGTAATTGATATATACAATTACATTATGACTATCCCTAACTCCAGTTTGAGATATCTACAATGTCATTTTGACTAGTCATAATTCCAGTTACAGATATCTACAACTGCATTTCACCTAGTCAAAACTGAATTTAAGACATCCGGAAAGGAACATATAGATATGTTGAACTGAGGTGAATTAAAGATATCTTGAACTGGAGTTATGACTAGGCAAAATCAAATTGTAGATATCTCAAATTGGAATTACAGATATCTATAATTCAGTTGCGGATATCCGTAATTCACGTAGTGGATATCTGGAACTGAATTGTAGATATCCGTAATGATGAACCCCATACAAATGAGTGGCAAAAGTGACGTCATTTGTCCTAGGAAGAATTTTTTTGTGGATATCTGAAATGACAATTACGGATAGGAAGAATGTAGTTGCAGATATCTGAAATGTTCTTTTTGACTAGGCAAAACTGAATTACAGATATCTGCAACACATATTCAGTTTAGCTTTTAAATGTTAAGATGGCTTGCCATATGTATAGGATGTCTATGGATGTCTATGGGGGGTAGGAGCATAGGTGGAAGTTGAAGCACCCATGGGGATCCCATAGACAGTAGAAGAGAATGGACCGTGGGATGGCGTCGTTTTCAATGGGAGCCGTTGAAGCAAGATTTTGAGATTTTTAATTGGTCACCAGGTAACTGCGCAAGCGCCGAGTGACGTACGGTCACGTCGGCCAACGAACCCAAATACGATAAATTGAGTGGTAGATGCACAATCACAAATCATACAGCGTACGGTAATTTTCTTAATACGTATTTTTCTACCATTATAGCTGCAATCACTTACTGGGAGGCTAATATTGTACGTGGGGACTTGATTCTTCGTCAGCTAACGTTGGTTCCAGGCAGTCTTGCAAGACAGCATGTCAAGAGAGCTAGCTAGTTAGCATGTACACACCAAGCTATAGCGTGTAGCTTAACTTAGCTATCTTTCTCAATTCACTTGCATCGAATAGTAAAACCCATAAAGATAGCAATTCCGCTAACAAACATATTCCAATTTCTAAGCTTATTTTTCGAGAAATACTGATGTAAATGTTTTCCCAACATGAGTAGAAAAGGAAACGGGCATGACTATGGCTACAGCTTGTTATCCAAACAGCATGGTAAATTTTCTCCTGTGCGACAGAAACTCATGATTTATGGCGTCATTTTTAGCATAATTTCAGATAAACCTTTCTTACAAGCCAATAACATGACAGATTTCTGATCGGAGCAAATATGTTTTGCTGTGTCCTCTCCGATTTACAACAATGCCAATATCAAGGTACGAATGGCTTCTCATGTAAAGTTATTTGATTTCAAAGTGACGCTAAAATGAATGGAAGTCAACGTAATGTTAAAGGCTATTAGGCCCTTTCCGGGTTGAGATTTCCCCATGGGTGCTTCCGGATATGTTCCTACCCCCTTGGGAAATCCCAACCCGGAAAGGGCTCAATAGCCTTTAGCATTCCGTTGACTTCCATTCATTTAAGCATCCCTTTGAAATCAAATAACTTTACATGAGAAGCACTCTGTGTCTTGATATTGGCATTGTTGTAAACCGGAGAGGACACAGCAAAACATATTTGCTTCGATGGTAAATCTGTCATGTTATTGGCTTGTAAGAAACATTCATCTGAAATTGTGCTAAAAATGGCGTCAAAAATCATGTGACGGCTAGTGAAGTTTTGTCGCACAGGAGAAAATTTACCGTACTGGATAACAAGCCGTAGCCATAGTCATGCCCGTTTACTTTTCTATTTATGTGGGAAACGTTTATATCAATATTTCTCAAAAAAATATGCTTAGAAATTGATATTTGTTTGTCAGCAGAATCGCTATCTTTATGGATGTTACTATTTGATGCAAGTGAATTAAGAAACATGGCTAAGCTAAGCTACACGCTATAGCTTGGTATGTACATGCTAACTAGGTAGCTCCCTTGACATGCTGGCTTGCAAGACTGCCGGGAACCAAAGTTAGTTGATGAAGAATCAAGTCCCCACATACAATATTAGCCACCCATTCCAGCAAGTGATTGCAGCTATAACGGTCTACAGTCTACCATGTTTCCCTCCGTTTCAGACTCATGAGCGTGAACTTGAACATGGCTCAAAATGTGCATTTTCCACTCTAAAGATTTCTTTGGGATCGTGGTGTACCTGAAGACTATGCTTCGCATGGAGCAAGACCGTGTAGCCTAAGTGTGTTTTACTGTTTCGTCCTCAAGTTGTGTTACTTTACGGTAGCAGAATGGTCGGTAAGCAGCTGCTGAATATTAAGGTGCTGCTAGTTGATCGCTGTGGGCAGAGTGTGTTAAAAGTAGGGTAATATTTGGAATTCTTTCATAGCTTCTAAAAATTAGTTAAAGCCAAAAGCATTCGTTTGACACGTCAATGTTTTGAATTATTCATGAATAAAGACCATAAAACATTGTTGACTGTATGCACTCTTAGACAGTGTGAGGGCAGTCAGTACCTGACCAGCACCTAACGTGAAAATATCACCATATCATGAAATAACGTGATACATGCCTAACACGAAATAATGTGATAATTTTATATCAGGAAATAACGTGATAATTTCACGTTATAACATGATAAATATAACGTTATTACGTGAAACTTTTCACATAATTAGGTGATACTGAGCCAATATATTTTTTGGGAGGTGGCAGCAATGCGCTTCCGTAGGTCCAGCACCATTTATCATTTATCATCATTGATCATAGACGTAACAATAAGCACACACAAGTTCAGTAAGTTCAGTCCGTGATGTGCACAACGAAGAGGCTGCAATCCAGCACCGTGTATTTGTTCCAAATACAAAGAATACTAGATGTATTTCAGTTTGGGTTTTCTGGTCCAGGGACCGGACAACAACATTGTTTTGTTGACAGAAATATACCTGTTGCCTATACTTCGAACTGCGTTTAACCCGGTTTAACATGGGGTTAAACAGATCTTTGGGTTGACAAAATCTGGTTTACTGAAATGGTGCTAATCGATACTATGATGCCAAGCAGGTAAGATGTCGGTGTGTTGAATAGGTGTTAACCATAGGTGTTAACTCCCCAAGGGTCTGTGCACGTTCACATGAATGCAGAGTTCAAAAAGCCCAAATCACCATGTTGAACCAAGGCACGATCCTACTTGACAATTGTACTGGACAATACAATTTCCCTGCAAGATTTTGGGAAGTTTAAATCCAGGCCAGATCCAACACTGCAGCAGCCAATAAAGGCAAGCAAACATATTGGCAACATACTGCTGACCGACGAAATATTATGTTCTTGACAGGTGTGTCACGAACACAGTCCTGCGAAAAAACTTTTTTTTTTGATTACTTTTCTCCTAGAAATGTTAGAGATCTCTAATCTCTAGTTATCTCTAGTTATCTATACAGGCTGTAGCTTCAAACCCAGGTCTCCGAGGGACTAAACATGAACTCTGACAACAATGCCAAAAGAGTCAGGCTCCTTAGAATGACAGTCAGACCACACTCCATCTGCTGCCTTCCCCTTCTGGCTTCACACACACTCAGGTGACCCTCGTGCATCTCCCACCCAACTTTTCCCATCCAGAGTGCCCCTGACATACTCATGCTTACCACCAATCACTGGTGTCTCTCGCACCTCACCCACCTTTGATCTTTCAACCAAACATCCTCAACACATAAGAAGTGGGCTTATTAATTGATGTTAATTAATGCAGTGCCCCCTAAGCAGTCTATATACCTCGCCTCTGAGTTTAGGTCGTGCATGCATGATGCTTGTCACTGGGTGTCCCGTCAACACTTCACTGACAACAGTACTACAGCCAGAATATTCACATTTAAAAACTTAAATTTGCAGCACGAAAATGTTTTGCTTTTGTGTTTTACTTATGTATAGAGAACAATGCTTTACAGTATTTTTAATTTGCTTGCAGTACCAGTACCTTTAATCCCCCTGTGAATTTCTTCATGGTTTGTAAACAAGGCCACAAAACATGCTGTTGTGTCACGTTTGTCGATACTGGACCATTTTGTAGTGTCACAAACAACGAAACAACATTGAGACAACAATGACATGGGATCTTGTCAAGGAAACAAGCCAGCTTTGTAGGTGATTGAATATTCAGCTGATGTGTTCCTTTATCACCTGAGAACAAAAACATAACTGGGCCTACATGGGAAATGACATTTGGTAGATGTAAGCAGGTTTCAAAATTCTTATATTTACTCATGTCGACTACCCTTTTCATTTTGGCTAATTATTTTTTTGTAGTACCATATATAGTACCTGTGCTTCTAACAGGTCATCTCTCGTGCAAACAAAATGTCACAATAGGAGGTGTCCCATTCTTTTAACAAGTTCTTTGCCCACATCTCTCTTGATTCAGCCATGCTGCTCAGTATGCCTCGTGCTCATGTTCACCTCCGCTTGTGCATCAGCTTGGCAACATCTGATTTTGATATGAAGTGTGTGGATGCATATCTCATAGAAATGTGCAATTTTTCACAGTTGAAGCAGTGGTTTGTGATACTATTGCACACGATGGTAATGATAGTGCCTAACATGTCTAAAACGTTTTTGTTCCAAACATTACTGCAGTTACTGGGCACACATCTGTGACTGGTCATCTTTCCCGAACGTTTACAGCATTTGTAAATCTCTGGTGTTGCCCATGTCACTGTATACAGTGGAAGCTAACTGTTGCAGATGCGCTGCAAATGCAGTGTTTCAGCTACTTGCTGAAGCCAAGGTAACTCAAGACCTTGTTGATGGCTAATTCAAAAGTTTGTTGTTTCAGATGGATATAGGTAAAACTATGTCCCTTCAGTTGGATCTGGAGCAGTCGCGGGTGTTCTGGGGCAACCTGCAAGCCGTGTCAACCAACATGGTAAGAGAAACTGCATTCTATTATTTCATTCTATCTGTATATACACTTGAATATTTTTATATGAATGGTAAGGAGTATTTGATAGATACCTTTTGATCCAGCCTCTGAGAGGAACAAGCTTGGTGCGACAGCCAGGCTAAAGGTGTTTTGCATCATGCTTATAGAGGTACATATCTTACAGGTGTCTATGACCGACAGTGTTTTGGCCAGTGTAAAGGACATTGGTGATGTCACCGTTTCAGATCATGAGGATGTCTCAAATCAGGTTAGTTACTCATTTATGATGGCATAGCAGTACATGTCCCATGCTTTCTATGGTGGACTGTGAGGATTAAAGGTGTTTTACATATGTGTCAGGTAAAGTCTCTGGACGTGAAGTGTCAGGAGATCCTGAGGGTGATGCAACAGAAGACAAAAGACTGGCTGCAGTACATGGATGAAGCCTGGCAAGCCAAAAAGACGGAAACATCCTTTTCCCATGTTACTGATGTGATCATACCAGCCAGCAGTGATGTACAGGTATTTCTCAATGTATTTTAAAGGAATACGCCACCCCCAGATGAAATTGACCTGTCCCCGCAGCCTGTCCCCATCTAAATGCCTCTTGGTCAATCCCTTCGTGTTAATTTTCATTGTGTGGGGACAGACTCAATTTCATCTGGGGGTGGCGTATTCCTTTAAGAAATTCCTTTGAAAGGACACAGGTTTATCCAGGGTGTGAACAACTAATATTAATGCAGTACAGTGGTCCCTTGCTATAACGCGGTTCACCTTTTGCGGCCTCGCTGTTTGGCGGAATTTTTTTTAGTGCATGCTTTTCTTTCTTTTTTTTTTTACAGCGCATTGTGTTCTGTGCCCTGATTGGCTAAGGGACTGTAGAACATTGTCAATCAATCTCCTCCGTGTCATATCTCCTGTACAGTACAGAATGCGTTCGGCTTGTAAAATTTACATAAATCTAATATCGCTAGCCCTGTGACTCTGAAGTGCTGTATGTTTGCAAGTTTAAACTTTGAGAGTAGAAGAAAGAGAAATGTGAGAAAATGTCAATGCCTGTCTGAGGAAAGTGTATAAAGTGTGTAGTGAGCGGTTTTACAGCGTTAAAACATCTACTTACTACTTCGCAGATTTAACCTATTGCGGGTTATTTTTAGAACGTAACTCCTGCGATTAAGGAGGGACCATTGTACTTGAAATTGTTGGTTGTTCTTGTTTTTACTAAATACTCGCTGTGGAGGAGCTGAAGTTAAGGTTGTTTTTTTCTGTTTAAATGTTTCATGTTTCATGCAGGCTTTTGCTATGGTGGAGCAGATGGACTGTACCAATGTAGGGTCCACGGTGGAGCCGGAGGAGATGGAAGTTCTGATAGGGGCCCTAAGACACTCCTGCCCCCTGCAGGTCAGTAAGAAATGCTGCAGCTTTGCTGCTGCTGTAGTGCATGCCTGCTTAATTGATTTGCAGTGCATGCCACTGTGACCTGTCTCATCCTTTGTGTTGTTGCAAGAAGAGGTTCAACTGCAATCCATAATCCAAAGTTTAAAATGAGCAGAATAATGCTGACATCATTTGCTTTACTGTTTTTTCCACTGGTGGCCATATGCTAATGTG
Source organism: Coilia nasus (assembly GCA_027475355.1). NCBI lineage: Eukaryota > Metazoa > Chordata > Actinopteri > Clupeiformes > Engraulidae > Coilia > Coilia nasus. Next base: position 7,070,855 of record CM050221.1, read on the forward strand.
TCTGCTGTGGTGTCTTTCCTGCTGTAGCTGGCGCGAGCATGGCGCCATCTGAGTAGGATCAGCCCTGTGCTTCAGCAGCTCTGTGAGAGGGCCTCCATGGCCATGGAGCAGAGTAACCTACACCAGACCCAGAGGGAGCAGGCCCTGGAGGACAGAGCTAAGGTCTGGAATTTACTGCAGCAACTAAGACATTTGACATTAGGTTTTTGTCTCCGATTTGTTTGTATGGGCTCATTCTGCCCCTCTGCTAGACCCAGTTTCAACTTTTTTCAATGGCAGATACAACAGGAACTGGAGCAAACAGAAGAAAGTCTACAGGATGCTATGCAACAGATTGGAGATTTGAACACTCAGACAACCATCCTGACTACAGGTGACACGGGTCTCCCTTTCTGCTTCAATTATACTGAAACTATATCATTATGTATTTTGACCATTATATTACACTGTCAATACATTTTTTTGTAATTAATATGCAGTAAGACTTGAGTTTATTGATGTTTCTTGGTGTTACAATGTTAAAACAAACACCACCATAAAATATTTTAAAAAATATCAATTTGCTTGGCATGGTAATCTGATAACACTGTAAAGAATTTGAGATGGTATTTAAAGGAGAACTTCGGTGTAAAATGAAAATTGGCATGTTAAAACATCATACCGAGTTGGTATGTGTATGGAGGAGCAAAATTGATTTAGCCTGTTGCTTTCAGAGTTTAACTATTTTTTATCGTTTGTCCCAGAAGGCTAACAATGGAAGTGGTAGGTGCCCTTAGACGAAGCATGACGGCTACGCTATTTTTAAACCATTAAAACAGCTCGAAGAAACTCCACACTCCATCGGTAGTACAACGAAGGCCCTGACATTAAAAACGAGGCACTGAGAACTTTGTAAGTGTACACAACATTTATTAATAAAACAGTTTTGACAAGCAGTACCTTGCTGTAGTTTCTCGTTGCCGCCATGATGAAAGTCTGCACAGGTCGATTGACGAACACGAACCAGCAGGAAGAATAGGAGGAGAGGTAGTACAATCAACTTGTTTGGACTTTCATCATGGCGGCAACGAGAAACAACTGCAAACGACTGCATGTAACAACAGCTTTTTAAATAAACGTTGTGTACATTTACAATATTCTCAGTGGTTCGTTTTGAATGCCAGAGCCTTTGTTGTACTACCAATGGAATGTGGAGTTTCTTCGAGCTGTTTTAATGGTTTAAAAATAGCGTAGTCGTCATGCTTCGTCTAAGGGCACCTACCACTTCTATTGTTAGCCTTCTGGGACAAACGATAAAAAATAGTTAAACTCTGAATGCAACAGGCTAGATCAATTTTGCTCCTCCTTACACATACCAACTCGGTATGATGTTTTAACATGCCAATTTTCATTTTACACCGAAGTTCTCCTTTAATATGTTAAGCTAAGCTAAGTGCTTGCACCTTTTGATATTCAATGTTGTTTTTATATGAGGGACATCATGTGTAGGTCCAATTCCCAATAAAGTTTCAAAAAAGGGCGAGTCTTATGGTTGACATATGTGCCTACAGGAAAGATTGTTTTCCATGTTTTACAAATAAAAGTGAGCATTTATTTTGGATCGTACTAAAGACATAAAACACAAAACATACTGACGAGTCCAAAATGTAAATCTATTATAGCCTAGCCTATTCATGCACGCAGGCACGGTCAGAAAACCGTGTGACTCCACTGCTCTTCTAAACTGCATTACACTTCCTCAGAGTAGGAGGTGTCTACCTTATAATTTGCCAATAGCATGACACTACATTACGTCTTGAAAAATATCACTCACGTTTCGCAAAACTAAATCCTAGAATAATTACTAAATATGTCATTAATCATAAATTAATCTTAAATAATAAAATCATAAATTCTTCAAATATCAAATGTACAATAATTTACATATAAACATTCAACATATGGCGCCTACATTATGGTTCCTTTAATTGGTTGTGGCCCTTGGCTGTGAGGAGGCTAATAAATGTGTACTGGGTGTATACAGTAACACAGCTAACTTGTGGCTGTTCTGCAGAGATGGCGGCATTGCGGCAGGAGCTGACGGAGGTAGAGCAGGAGTGCAGTCGGCTTCAGAAGGGCAACACAGCACTCTCGGCCACCGTTACCTCCACCATGGCCTCCTACGCCTTCCTGGAACAGGCCCTGGGCAGCGAAACCAAGAAGTTGGTTCTTCACACGCTACCATGAACATGTCCTGCTGGTGCACACACTGTTAGATGACTAGTATTTCATTTTATTTATTTAACCTTTATTTAGTCAGGATTGTCCCATTGAGACTGAGCGTCTCTTCTGCCAGGGAGCCCTGGTCAAAATAGCAGCCAAACAAATAGTTGCAGACACAGACAAACACAATAACACATAATAAAAAATAAATAAGTAAAAATAAATGTTAAAATACATTTACCTAAAACACAGTAACAACTGAGAGTTGTGTGAGCTACCTCTAAAAGCAATGACATTCCTCCGTATACACAGTATTAATTACTCTTTTAAAACTCCAAAGAAGGCAGAGAATCCATACTCCATGTATCCTGCAACTCATTCCAGAGATGAGGAGGAAAAAATGAAAAGCCTGTTTTTCCTAATTCAGTTTGTGGGGTGAAAGACTGTAGTAATAACTTGTGTGAGGAACGTGTACTATATGATGAAGTGCAGAGAGTCAGTAGATCACATATATAGTGGAGAAGTTTGCCCAACAATGCCTTAGCTATAAAAAATAACATGTGCAATTTTCGTCTTAAATGCAAAGATGGCCATTGTACTTTAGAGTATAGATCACAGTGGTGAGTTCTTGAGGGGGCCCCTGTTACAAACCGCAACGCAGAATGATAAACTGCATCCAGCTTTTTGAGGAAACATAAAGGTGCATGCCTATAAATTATGTCACCATAGTCCAGTACTGAGAGAAAAGTACTCTGGACCAATCATTTTCTTGTTAAAAATGAAAAACATTTCTTTAAATGAAAATAAAAACCGACCTTAGGTCTTAGCTTTCTTAAAAGATTATTAATGTGTACTTCAAATGTGAGCTTTTGGTCAAGCCAAATGCCGAGATATTTATAAAACGTAACTCTCTCCAAGGAAGTGCCATCAAGTGTTGTTAAATTACCATCAGGTCATTTCATTTAATTGAATTAGTATATGTACAAGATTACATTATATTACATTTAGCAGACGCTTTTATCCAAAGCAACTTACAAAAGGAGGACAGAATAGCTAACAGATGTGTAGAGAACATCGAAGGTACCTATGTAAAGAGATAGTTAGTAGAAATTAGTTTTGTTAGGAAGGAAAGCAGTCTCGGAAGAGAAGGGTCTTCACAAGCTTTTTGAAGGTCGAGAGGGATATTGCTGCTCTTGTAGTGACTGGTAGGTTGTTCCACCACTGAGGGACAACAACCGAGAAAAGTTTAGAGTGACCACTTTGTCTTAGGAGAGGGTACGGCCAGGCGGTTTGTATTTGAGGATCGCAGCGCTCTGGACGGGATGTAAGCATTTAGTATGACGTTGAGATAGGTAGGGGCAGATCCGGAAGTGACTTTGTAGGCTAGAGTCAAAGCTTTGTGTTGAATTCTGGCATCCACTGGGAGCCAGTGCAGGTTGGTGAAGAGCGGAGTGACACCCGCCCTTTTGGGTTGATTGAAAAACAGTCGTGCTGCTGCATTCTGGACCATTTGCAATGGTTTCACCAACAGTGTACTGTTTAATCATTTATGAGTACTTGATTGGTATTACTTGAAACAAAAACAAAGGTGATGACATTGGTGCTGACTTACTTGAGGTAAAAAACGCCAACAAACACTGTGATCAGGCTTTATGAGTGCTGCTTTCAACAAGGGAAGAAAATCAAGTGTATAATTCGCCTGGTTGATCTGCTATTTTTAGGAGACAGCAGTCAATGCACGAAGTCCAGGAAGCCAGAGAAAAGGCCATTGGGTGAGTGCTCATGAACAAGGGTCTGTGCTTAGTTCAATAAAGCAAAATTGGTCAGGCATCTTCTGTACTCAATAGTCGACATTGTATCTTCTGAGCAGTCTGGAACAGGCTCTGGAGGCGTCCCAACAGAGAGTGCTGGAGCTGACTGAAGCCTTTGCCCAAATGGAGAGCCAAGCCAAGGCCCAAAATGCACAGCTTGGCCAGCTACAGACACTGGAGGCTGAGCTCTCCAGGTTAAATGAGCTGAATGAGGTACGGCCCCCTGCGCAGGTGCGGTGGTTACATGAGGTGTGACCCGCCTGCCCACTATTTTACTCCATTTGTACCTATACAATCATGCATATGACAAATAAACCAATTTGAATATGACTTGAGCTGTGTATGTGACTTTGACCAGTTCTTGGAGCTGGAGAGCAAGATGACACAAGAGCAGATGATGCAAAGTAATGAGATGCTGTGCAGACAGCTGCAGAGCCTGAGGGAAAGAAACCTGGAATGTGAGGACCTCAAGCAGGCCCTTTCCCAGTTAAGGTAGCTTACACTACACATCCACTCAGCACATCCAGAAAGAGGGGTGATGGGAAAGGTTCATTGCTCACCCCAGTAAATAGTCAGTTGTGGAATTTGTACAACATTTTGGCTTTTCACACTGATAAAGAATAATTAGATGCTTGAAGTGTTGTTACTAACGACACCAGGATGCATATGAAATGCACCTGTTGAAGCAGTCCATGCTTGGGAGTGCTCTGAGGGGCTGTGGGTGTGTAATACTGCTCTTCCCTTTGGCTGTGCAGGGAGGAGAGGGACTCCCTGGAGGAGAAGCTGGACATGGAGCGAGCCATGCTGTTGAAGCAGGATGAACAGATGTCCCAGGTCGCCAACACCACCAGCACACTCCACCATCAAATATTACTGCTCACCACCGTCCTAGAGCACACCATTAACGCTAAGGTACACTGTACAACTGTCAAGCATTCATCCAGAGTTTGAATTAGGGAAGTTCGGGGAATATTTTGGGAGGCATGAACTTCATAGGAGCGCCTTCCTGCTATATCCTCTTGGCAGTTGTCTCTCCATACAGATCTTCGTAAAATATCAGTAGACTCTGGAAGTATGCAATCTAACAAGCTTGTCTAAACGCAGCTTTTGCATAGGAAACCTGTCAGCCTGCTAGCATGTTAAATTGACGTGCTAGTCTGAAGATGAGCAAAATTTCTCTGCCATCTGGCCTATAAACATTAGTTTTAATAGGCAACTGTTTTCAGGGTTAACATTTGTATGAAAATATGTCAATTATGAGAAATTTATTTTAGTATGATGTAGTGACTGATTTTCATATACAGGAACACACAGGAACCTTTTGAGGCTGCTCGGAGTGTACAGTCTAAGAAAAGTACTCCGTTAACCCTGTTAAAGGTGTACTTCCATCATGTTTTCATTAATTTTGCGGTGGTCTCTGGTATTAATGAATGCCCTGTGAGCCGGTTTTGGTGAAAAATATGCTTTAGTGCTTCTGTTTCAGGCTGTTCTAGTTTGGTGGAGGAGATGGAGCAGGGAGAATGACAGGTTCTCAGCTATGTTAGTCACAGGCTACAATCATTCGAAGCCCATTCAGTCATAGCACACTAAATAGAAGAGTAATCACAACTGTGGCATAGCTTTTTCTAATTTACAAACCTACATCACTTTGTTGGTCTTTTTCTTATTCACTGGTTTTTCTGCCTACTTTCTTTCACTGACTAATGCAGGAAATCGGGTTAGAAGAACATTTTCACGTGCAGCATGCATACGCAACTCGGGGTGACCTGTCGTATTTCAAAAGAGCAAGTACTAAACGGTTTCTCGTGGAAGTACTCCTTTAAAGTTCTGGGAGATTGTACTTTCAGGCCAACCTGCTGTATGAAGTCACCCACCAACCATGAAAGTGCTATAAAATTTCCCTGATGTTCTGACAGTGGAAAGGGCACTATAGATTCCATGTGTTGGCATATCACAACATTCTTGTCCTTGGAAAGGGATGGTGGGCTTAGGTTTTGGAGGTTAATGGAAAAGAATAGGTATCTAGAAACGATTGTTAATCTGCCTATCTGTCTTGACAGGCACAGGCACCAGAGTCCTCTACAGAGGACGGCTCTACCTCGAAGACCAGCACTCATGAGGAGAAGGAAGAGTCGAGCAGCAAGACTTCTGATGACACAGGTGACCCATCAGCCGTCACTGCTATATCTGTGCTATTTTGTTCTCAACATTTTTCCTTTTGTTTATCTGTAGTGGCTGATTGTATACAGATGATTATTCAACTGAAAATGAGTGAAATAAAAATTGTTACATATTCCTGTCAAATAACGTGTGTAAGGATACTAACCCTGTTTTTGTACATAATGACACAGAAAAAGCATCTATTAACAAAAAGTTGTCAGTTTCTTTAAATGTGATACTTTTATATTCTTTAAAGTATAAACTGATTTTGTTGCACACAGACGTGGAGCATGGCCATGTGGATGAACTGGGCAGTACAGGCAGTGCCTTCTGCCGTGTAACGGCCACCACAGCCACAAATGAGAAAGGTACTGTCTGTTTTTTATTATGCTATTCACAATATGTCGCATTAGAAAGATAAATAGCAGGGGTGACTGCCTATATGGCTTTATATAGAGTGATAACAATGTGCTCTATGTTGGCAGAAACGACTGCTGTGGTGACAGTGGTGGCAGACCTGGCAGACATGTTTACTAAGTTCCAAACCACTTTTAACCAGTATGAGCGGCACAGGGATGCAGAGCAGGACCACTTACGCAAAGCCAAGTGAGTATTTCTCTGGAAGTGTCATTATACAGAGAAGTGATCAGCTTTGCTGTGTCGACCTCCTGTGATATTGGAATGTCCTTACCTGTTTGTAAATGGATTACATATGCATCTATTTGTTTTTTTCTCTTCTCTCACACTATTTTCCCCTCTCTCACTGGCATTGTGTCTCTGTGGCAGGGCGCTGGTTGAGGAGCATCTGCGTGGGGAGACCCACCGGCACCAGCAGGAGGAGCAGGACCTGAGGGAGCAGCTGCAGACACAGGTGGACAAGAAGAACGCTGCTGTCAAGCAGAAGGACCAGGTATGAGCACCATTTAGTGGCCCCTTTATTCTAGACAGAAGGCTGAGTTCTGGAAATTCTGTCATGTATGCATTTTGATTTTCCTACCCTTTTACTTACTTGGTGAACATTTTTGTATACTAATACCCTACATAGAGAGCAGAGACTTTACCAGTACACAAATATTTCTATTTGGTTTAATAAAAACTTACACTGGTGCATCCTTTTTTCAGTGCCTCATGTGTTTTTCAGTGGGCTGTGGAAATATTCTGCAGACAAGAAATGAGGTCCAGTGACTGTGTTGCTACCTATTAGGTTTTAATATACTGTTCTGATGTGGCCTGCTTTTCTTCTTTCAGGATAAGAAGTCACTGACAAAGTTGTCCACTGATATGAACAACATAATGGAGCAGACACACAACCTTAAATTAGAGAACATTGTAAGTGCTTATGCTCTGCTTTGCTGTGAACCCAATGGCGAGGGGGAAAAAAATATTCTTTAACATGCCTCTTCCATTCAATGTTGTGTTCACAATTGTTGGAGGGTTTGCAGTGTTGACATGAAGGCCTTGACAGTTGACTGATTGTTGTGATGGGTGACAGGAGCTGCGTAACAAAGAGGCGGAGTTACAGCAATTGTTGCAGCAGTCTCGGGTAGAAGTTCAGATTCTGAGGGAGGAACTTACCCGAGCTGGTAGCCAGTCAGCCTCAAGCACAAAGGCCATGGATGAGAGGATCCTTCTTTGTAAACAGGTATATTGGGGCAGAGAATGGCACTACAGTTTTGATCTTAATTGTGTGTGATAACATTCATTGCATTATTTGTTCTCTGGTTCTAGCAGCACCTCTAATGTGCCTTCACTCCTGGTACAATAAGTGGTCAAAATGGCGTATACTCTGTAATATATGTAAAGACTAGCTCTTAAAAGGCTTTCTACATGACGAACTGCAGGGGGCACAATGTACCACCTTTGAAGAAGTGGTAATTCCTTTTTTCACAATGCAGTTGCAATATATTTTCAGATCTGACCTGGCAGGGGAAAGGAAAAGGGATTAATAAGCATATGTACATTACTTATTTGCATGTAGATGACAGATTACTGTTTGACCATGTTTGGTAATGAAGACCTTTGTTATTACAACACATTGCAATTTGCAGGATTTTACAGCTGTGTCTCTGTTCCACTAAACTGGCCTGTTACATTTTGACCCAGTGTCCCTTGTTCCTCTGACAGGTTGAGAAACTAAAGCTGAGCCTAGCTGAGGTGGAGGAATCTAAGTCCAAGATTTTAGAGAAAGCAAAAAGACATGTAAGTACCCCTATCCTTGGTTCTGCCATCACTCATCTCCAACGCCTTGAAGCCTCCTTCATCGTCTCTCTGCCCTCTGCCAGGAAAGTGTCCACAAGATCAATCAGAGCAAGCTGGTGCGAGAGCTCCATTTGCTCGATGACATGATTGAGACTGTCAGGAAGGTGAGGCCCTGTATGGACTTTTTAGTGTCCCCTCTGTGATGTGGTGCTATTTAAACGTGTTGACTAGTGTCTCTGTTCACAGACTTTGTCCTCTATGCCCCATGTGGTCAACAACTGTGTGGAACTACAGGAACTGATGGAGTATCTGGGATGAAGATGTTTCTATTTTTTTATTTGTGTGTGTGTTCTATTTGTAATAAAAATAAAATGTTTTTTTTTCGTTCCCTTTTACAGTCATTGACAAAAGTCTTATCGCACATAGACATAATAATAGTAATATTAGTAATAATCTTTACTAGTATAGCACCAATCATACATACAAGATGCAGCTCAAAGTGTTTTACAGTTTGGCAAGGTCACCACAAGACAAAATTTTTTGCAGTCCAGTGGCGTCGGAGCGGATGAACACATTAACAAAATGACGTAGTGACGCGATGCCCCGTTAATGCGGGCTCTTGCGTGGCGCAATAGTGTAATGTCACAGCGACGCAATGACGCATAGTAACTTAAAATGGTATGTAACTTTATTTGTAAGTTTATTTGTGAAAAGTGGCAGGTTTATTTTTATGATAAAGCATCCATTGCACAACATCCCAATCGTTGCAAATACCGCAGAAGACCTGTTGGAACCCACATGAACCCAAGATTCACCCCGAAAACAGTAAGTGTAATGGAAGAAAAATCGCTTTGGGGTGTCCGAGAGCTCTTCACATTGGAGGGCAACATAAACAGCCTGAAGTATTAAGACATTTCTGCTGCCCATTACATTTCAAATCACAAGCGATGACAAATTCTGCAGCAGGATGACGCTCCTCATATTCAGCCTCCACATCCAAGTTCCTGAAAGCAAAGAAGATAAACGTGCTCCAGGATTGGCCAGCCCAGTCACCAGACATAAACATTATTGAGCATGTCTGGGGTAAGATGAAGGAGGACACTTGTAAGATCAAACCAAAAAATCTTGATGAACTCTGAGAGTCCTGCAAGATTATTTTCTTTGCATTCCAGATGGCTTTATCAATAAATTATTTGACCCATTGCCATGACTTGTATGCAATTCTCCACCCTCATGGAAGTCATACATGTTAATTATATTTTCCAATGTACCATGATTTTACGTTCTAATGTTATTAAGTAGACCATATAATTACCATATTATTTTTGTATACGACAAGATTTGTGTCCAAGCAAAATCTGACCTTTCTGTTCTAAACAATTAACAAAACTCAATGAATGATACAGAACTTTCGTTTGGTTTAATAAGCATAATATAGAGGGCTTTGCCTTTCATACAAGACATTTCTGATTTAAATTGATCAACTACAATTGAAGTTATTTGTTATTCCTACAACTTAGATAAGCGACAAGACTTTTGTCAGGGACTGTACTCTGTTCTTCAAGGTACAGAAATGGGCTACTACTTGCTCTGTCCTGAAGCTGTCTTTGTGTAGAATGCAGCGTAATATAAACTCAATAAACTGGATATGAAGCTGACCCATTCCTAATTTACTCCAGCACGGTTGGGTACGTAAATGACAAGATAAGGTAGGCTCTCTTTTTTATATCATAACACATAGAACACAGTAGTAGCAAATAGTTAAAACATTAAATTGTGCATGAGAACGTTAAATCACCGATATTGGGTGTTATATCACTAGAATGACACTAAAGCTGCAAACTGTTGTATGAGATCAGAACATTTTTCAGAATTCCCACTGTGCAACATTTTGCCTCGGGGATTTTTTTTAGCCCAAATTAATTTGAAACTATAGAATGCATTGGTATAGAAATGTAAGGACAGGTCAACGTTTTGTAATATACTCTTTCGTCATTCTCGTGAAATTATTCGAGTAGGTCGCCACTCCAAAAGAGGGTATTGTGATGTGATGAAATTCTTAGCACGTAGGCTAAATAACCGGTTTTAAAATTGACTGGTCGGAACCTGTAGCCAACCTGTTGATATTGTACCAGACGTGTTTTCTCAAGAATTAGTAGGTTACTGTCCATCTTGGGTAAACGTCCACTGAATAATTTCTCTAGGCCCATGTGGATATGGTTCCATGTCATTGGTCCGACATCCCATTAGTCCGACATCTCATTGGTCCGACATTGACCGCTGAGGATGTATCAGTCCTAAAAATCAGTCCTAAAAAAGAGACCCATTTGTCCGACATCCCATTAGTCCGACAACACTTTGGTACAGACTAACCCTTAGCAGTAAAGTTACGCTAGCCTAGATGCAGGCTCATTACAGGTTATCCTGTAATACCTATTCGACGTAAGTCATGACTCATGACGATTGTCCTTTCTTTTCATTCTTAAACAACGCTGAAATTGCATTTTCATCAGTTCGATTTTTAAAATTTTTGGAATCAGATAAATTCAATTGACATATTACAAGATATAGAAGAATGCAAGAGACCGGTGGATTACAATTAAAACTGTAACGCAACTTGCTTACATCTCTTCGTGGAGTCTTGACAAAGTGGGGAAATGCCGACTGCAAGCGGTACAAGAACAAAGCGCACGCAGCACGTGTTGTTTACATTCTGTTTTCTTGTCTAAAAAAAATAATCAAACGGAGCTTGGTTTGTCTTTGAAAGCTTAAAACAGGCTTTATGTGCGTGAACTAGGATAGGCCTGAAACAGTAGTGCTTAAAGGAGAAAATATCCGTCTACAATGTCAATGTGTTGGTTGTGCATGTATCATTTTCTAACTTCATATGTCTATGTAGCCTACTTATAGACTATATGTCTGTCTTGTGTGATTTTTGGACATGAGGCTGGCAAATAAACAGAGCTGAATTGAAATGACTGGGACTTATTTGTGTAGCCAAGTGGATATTAGTGTTTATCTAGATTAATAAATATGTCGGACTTATGAGATGTCGGACCAATGGGACCCTTGTTACGGTCCTTTACGGCTTATTGTCGGACTTATGGGATGTCGGACCAATGGGATGTCGGACCAATGGGCCGACCCCTGTGGATATACTGATTCTGCAAACAGTGATTCGTGACATCCGTAAAGATGAATCCTTTCGAAACAGACGAGATGGTATCTCAGGCTGAAAGTCGGGGGGGCATTTTTCGTACCTCTGCTGTACAGTGACTTGTTGAAAACCACAATCAGTAGTGACAAATTGTCTACGCCCTGCATCAACCTTTAGAGTGGCTTCAAATCCTTGCTGTCAAAAGCAAGAGTGGCTTTTTTTTTGCTGGTGGTGGATATTTCTGCCGACCCACTCCCGACACTGGATGCACCCATAGCTGTAACAACTCCCCTAATTCATAATGTGCGGGTTGATGTGTCTCCTGTCAGGGCCTGTAAAACCTTGATTGAGATTAAATGCTTTAATCTGCATCTGTTCATTTTCGTGTTGCGTGTCGTTTCCGCTTCACTGCCGCTCAATACACAGTAATTTGCTTTGGTTCTCATTTAGTTTTCCAAATTATGGTCTGGCCGGCGAAGGTTTCTCAATTAGCTGGAACAACTTCTGTGACTGCTCGCATTGTTTTCTTATATTTTCTTGTGTGCAAAGCTGAAATACAGTGACGATATTTCAAAGGATTATCTTGCTGAAATACAATGCTAAAGGTTAATCAGATATTTTACAGCTAGTGTTTCTTCAGCTCCTATTCAGTAGCCTATTGTAACCAATTCAAAGAAGGTTCGTAGAGTTGCTTAAATAAAAAAATGTTATACTGACAAGTAATTGCAAATCACATTTATCGTTTGACCAGAGGAGTCAGAGAAAGGGTGTCATGTTCCTCGTCAGTTTATTAGCTTGCTTGCATAATGTTTCGGTCAGATTAGCTGAGGCTAAGGGTTAAGTGAGCTTTGTTCAGGCTTGCCAACCGAGTCTTGGGCCAGCACCGAGCAGAGACAAGTGCCTCCGTCTCCAGACACACTTAATGTACAACTGAGCTGAAACATAGTGCGGGTCAGTGCCTGAACTATTAGGCATCATCTTTTAAAAACGGGTCTGTGGGAGAAACAACATTGCTGTTCAGTGTTTAATGTGTCCACAACCAAGTAGCCAAATTACAATTAGGCCTATTGTTCAGAATTTCTTATTTCACAGTTCACAGACTCATCATGAGAGGATTTAACCTTAATTAAGTTCTTTTATTAAGATTTTAGCATGCCCGTCATATTCTTAAAAGACAAAAACTCATCTTCAAACATTTTATGCAGACAAATAATTTACACATACAAAAAAAAAAAACTCCAGTGTTTCCCAAAAATGCAATTCATCAAAACAGTTGAGCACACATAGTCTACATGCCTAATTAAAATCACTGCCATAAAGGCTAACCGCAATGTATGCAGTTTTTAGTACTGAACTGATTCCAATTAGGCAGTCTAAATCCCAGGTTTTGTAAGTTAGACAATCACTCCAGTTTTACACAATTTTACAAAATTATATCCATGGCTGGTTCTAAAACTATTGTTTTTGTTTTCGCCGAGCCAAAGGAAATAAAAAAAGACAAACGGAAATAAAAGGATGCATGTTTTCACATTTTCACCACAAATGAAAATAAAACAAAACATACAATCTTATCCTTAAATATACTTTAAGCACCAACATTTTGTAAGACATTTGCCTAAACTGTCCAATAGCCTACTGCAAGCACAGAGGTCATGTCTGTTTTGCTGGTGTATATTTTAAATAGCAGACACAAATCTGTCCATGTTACCAGAGTATGGAGAGGGCCGAAGATACGCTCCTGTCCCAGCATTGTTGTATTGTGCAAAGGAGCTTAGTTGGCCTGGAGATGCTCTGCCATATGGATCCCCAACAGGCTCTGCTGCCATTGGAGACGACCCTGTGATGGCCAGCCTGCCTGATGGACCGTAGGTCTGGCTGCTGTTCTGTGAGTAGAGCCCCTGTGCTGGCCCGTGGCTGTGTGTGGCCGGCCCTGAGTATGTGAAGGCCATGTGGCTGGATGCAGAGGTGCAGCGTGGGTGCACGGAGGGGGTGTTGCAGGACTGGCTCTGGAAGCTGGGGCTGGCAAGACTGCAGGAAGCCCCCTCTGGCTTGAAGCTGCGGCAGGGCTGCTGGCCTACCATCTCTGGGTTCTGTCCCAGGCCACTGTGGGGGCCTATGAGGGTGTTGATGCTGAATACGTGTGACTGGCCTGAATTAAAGCCAGGGGAAGACGAGGGGTAATAGGTGGGGGGCAGCTGCTGGCTGTATGGAGGGCTGACAGCCATGTTGGAATAGACAGTATTGGCATAAGCCGAGCGGGCGATCTGCATAGGTGCAAAGACGGGCGGCTCATGCACATAGGAGGGATAGGTGGTGAAATCACAGCGCTTGAAGCGTTTCCTGCGCCTTAAAAAGCTGCCGTTCTCAAACATGTCCTCTGCGTTGGGATCTAAAGCCCAGTAGTTGCCCTTTCCGGGCCGGCCAGGCTCCCGTGGGATCTTGATGAAGCAGTCATTGAGGGTGAGGTTGTGACGGATGGAGTTCTGCCACTTCTTGGAGTTGTCCCGGTAGAAAGGGAAACGCTCGGTAATGAACTTGTAAATGCCACCCAGTGTGAGGCGGCGGTCGGGCGAGTTGGCGATGGCCATGGATATGAGAGCGATGTAGCTGTATGGGGGCTTCCCTCGCTGTAGGGGCCGCTTCCTGCGCCGGCCCTTGGTCATCTCTGCCATCTGGGGGTTGGACACAGGCAGAGTCGTCTCAGATGGGGAGTCTTTCTCCACCTTCACCACTGGCATGTTGCAGTGGCTGCTCACTTAATCAACCAGCTAAACTTGGAACAAAGGCTTGGCCTTTTCAACAAACTCTCAGGCCAGCTTCAGTCATTTAACGTTTTCTCAGATGGAATACAGATAGAATGCAAGGATAGGCCTACCAATTACAGCAAGACATGCACAGAAAGATGACTTACAGATCCTGTCATACTGCTCAGCTCATAGCCTTTCGATTCAGCTGTGGTTTGTCAATGACGGTAGACTACTCCAGGTATACAGTTAGTGTGACCTGTCCAGCCATGTAAAGTGTTAGATGTCAGTCTTGTCCAATCTGTCAGTCTTGTCCAATCTGGGGTGCTGAGTAAGAGAGTGGAGTGTAGCTCGTGCCAGCTTGTTTGGAGACACAGCAGCAGCAGCCCTGTGTCAGAGCGGAATGAGCCAGAACAAGTGATAGAATGTGTTACCTGAGGAGCAGACTACCTGACTTGTGTGGGAGCCACACCTCTCTTGTCGTGTCATGTCACAGGTTTACGTACTCATGGAGATGCCTGACAGCTGAAAGAGGCAACAATAGAATCTGAACTTTTCAGTAATCATACCATTTATTTCCACCTGACTTTTCAGTAACACACAATGTAGTTATAAATGTGTTTTTGAACCAGTATTGCATCATTATCTTCATAAATGTTTTTTTTATTAATTTTCTAGTTTGAGTACAACTGGTATAGGAAAGAAAATGTTTGTAGAAATTAACACTTTTATTCTATTAAACAGTGTTATGCTATTGTCATTATGTCTCTCACTATACTAGTAGACCTGTCTCCACTGAAAGCAAAATTGCTGCTTCTGAAAAAGTTTTGGGGTTGTTTCACATGATAATAATGTGTTGCAAGATAGATATGGTAAAAAAATATAGTTGTAAATCCTATACAAATCCTATATAAATATATAAATTAAATACTTCATGTTTTGAGGTAACAAATGCTTTGCTAACATTGGTTTGCTTTTAGAAGGCATGATGAAAATGTAGTGTTGTCCAACATTGTTTCAAATAAAAAACTTTTTGTTATGCTTCTTATGTAGACTAATTGCTTCTAGGTGCCTGATTTCAATAAACATTAATGTTTACATCATGTATCCATCCAGTATGTTTTATTGTTTTTGTAATTAACAGGTTTGCTAAAATGTATGTTAGTGGTTATTCTGATTATGATCATGTCTATGTTTTTATAATTTATGTGTTTTTACGGCTTTTAATAAGTTGTTAACGTATTTTAAAAAGTAGTTTCCTTCCTACTACTGTCTGCTGCAGGCTATTGAATTAAAAAGACAGTTACATTTACTTTTTGGTGTTTTCTTAGGGGCAAGTGGGTAACCCAAAGTTTATTTTAAGAATGTCAAAACACAACAAGGGTTTATTGTTTTGGTCTTAATAGGTTTGCTTTGGGTACTTTTAGACCTCTTTAGTGGTAATGTAAGCTCCATATTGTTTTGTCTGCACACCCTAGTTTGTTTTGCCACAGTGTTTGAAAGCCCCATCTGTGTTAAGAGATGTAAATTTTGTCCAAATGATACCATCCCTGTGTTTTTACAGCATGCAAAGTCAGGCCATTCTTCCACTCTGGACATCACACAGCTGCTTTTTAAGGCTGGCTTTTATGAAAAATAGTTTCTACACTCAAGTGCTTAATTTTAAACTCTCTCTCTCTCTCTCTCTCTCTCTCTCTCTCTCTCTCTCTCTCTCTCTCGCTCTCTCTCTCTCTCTCTCTCTCTCTCTATCTATCTATCTATCTGTTTAATTAATGTGAAGTGTTAACATAAATGTATGTATTACTATACATTAAATATACATATATAATTTAGCTTTTATTTAAATTAACTTTTTTTTTTCATTTGATTTATTGTTGTTAGTATTTTAAAAAGTGAAAATATGCAGGGATCAGCTTTGCTCAGAGCAAGACTGAAAGGTTCGTAATAGTGTGGTTAACCTCAGGAGGGGCCACCACAAGCCTTTCAGCAAACACTGGAGTGGACCTCCTGTGTGCGTGGTGGCTAATGCACAGGGCACGGGTTGAGTGTGTCTCTGAGAGGGGAAAGGAGCAGAGTGGAGTGAAGCAGAGTAGAGCCTAGCGCCTCAGGGCTTTGGGCTGCCAAGCGCCTGTTGACAGGCTCAACCTGTAGGCTGGGTTCTGGGCTTTGCTGGCCTTCGAAGCGGAGCTGACACAATGAGTCTTTCCATAGAGGTGGAGTCCGCCCAGGGTTTCCCATGAGATTCCATCTGACTCAGTCACCTGTCATCTGCCTGCAAATCCTCAACATGCTAAGCTATTTGGGGCATTTCAAAATGGCCATCCGCCCTTGTGTGCTTTCCGGGTGGAGTCTGTGCGATGAGTCGTGGTGCCAAGGCGTACACAGCAATAAACACCCCAAGGCAACCTCCATCTTGATCACATAATTCCTGCAGCATGCATTAAGCAGCTAGATCTATTCAGTATGGTAAATTGATACTAATGACCTTCGATCTATACAGATTGATCTCGGTTACTATAACATGAGTTAAATTTACCATTATTGTTTACAAGTATAATGGCTCTTTCTTAATGTATGTAAACCAGGTGCTTGTGATCATAGTTCATGCAAAGCCCAGAGACAGCCTTGCTGGAGCATGGAGCTGAGCAGACTGGAGTGGGGGCATGCAAATGCCATATCAATCATAAACCCATCACTGAGGCAGGCACCAAACATAAAGTGTTACATTAGGGCACAAATAGCTCTCTGCTGAGTCACTGCAAGAGTGCATTTGACAGGCTATTATGTTTTTGTACAGTAGAGGAACTGACAGAGCTCCCATTACCAAACACTTACATGTACCTGATTACCCAACTTCAGTTGGGGTTCAGTGTCTGGCCACAGTGAAACCACACTTCTGATTGGAAACATGTTCCTTTTGCTGAACCCTGATGGTGCACAGCTGTGGCTGTCTCAAGTGCAATTTCTTCAGTTTATTTTATAAGAAACAAACACATCTGTGCAACTAAAAATGGTGTAAAAATGCCTTCCTTTGAATTTAACTTTATCATGTTAAAAGCTGGGTTCATTTTATTTTCATAGTTTAGCAACATATATATCCTAAATAATTAATCATACTTTTAGGCAGTTAACCATGGAGATCTCTGTATAATATTAGCACTATGAAGTTTTGCTTGTTATCCTGATAATTTGGATACGTTCAGCCGCATTGGTGCCAGTCAGGTTCTGTTTCACTCATTTATGTGTTGACTGCCCACTTCACATAAAAGAAGGCTCATATGCTTTGTAGAAATTAAAGCACTAGCAGGTAATATTCAGTCAGCCATTGCCATAATTTCACATTGTTAGTTTTGTGCATATTGGACAGCCCACATTGTAAGTAACAGCCTTACAAATGATGGTTCAGTGTAAGGACTGACATCCTTGACAAAATGCAGACAATCCTCATGAGATCATTTTACATTTATTAGGTTGTCAACTTAATTGAATTCATGAAATGATGACATGAAAGGTATGAATCTATGGATGCATTTAATTTGAAAGGAGCATCTGGCTGCAGAGGAAACAAACAGGGAAGAATGCAGTCATATTTATCTTGTGATTCAGCCTCTAGAGCTTTTGTTCATGGATGATGGCTCTGATAATAGCCCATGATGCCAGTGACAGTTTGGCGTTAAATAGTTTATTTGCATTGGATTGTGCCAACAGCAGACTGGTGTTCATGCTCAGTGAGTGAGAAGAATAAAGGTGAGTAATTCCACAGACATCTTGAGGATGGCACGGTGGAAATCACTTGAACCAGTTATTTAGCAGCACAGTTGCTGCATTACTGGTTCTTATGTTTTATCAGATTTGTTATCCTTTCTTATCGCCCTGTTTATTGCATTTGCTATGTGAAAAAGTGTTTTGTAACCTTATCTTTTAACCTGATGTGTGAATTGTAGCAGATGATTAGAATTGTGCCATTACGCTCCCAGGCTGACAGCCGTAGTGAGCAGAGGCTATCTCGTCAAAGGCAAATTTGAGAGAACACCCTACGATGCAGTGCATTGCTCTGGAGCAGGTTAGTCCTGGTCAGATTGGCTAACATAAATCAATATGTTCAGTTAAGATACTGTAGACATGTTATGGATTAGCTGTGTAGTCAGAGGGCATTCTGGGTAGAAATCTGTGCAATGTGGTGGCATTAAATGAATCCAGTGGTATCATATATCAGACAGCCATTTCTGCTCTCTTTTGGGAAAGTTGGCCTCATAGTTACCCTGCATGGGTTGAGATACACTGTTCTGAATGCTTGCCCACTAGACCCCTTGGCAAGTCACATTCCACAGGCAGTCAGGGCTCCAGCATGAACAAGGGGTTGCAGAAGGAGAGTTAATGCCATACGAAGTCTTTGGATGTAGGTGGTTCACTAGCAGTCCAAAGAGACAGAGAGACAGACAGACAGACAGACAGACAGACAGACAGACGGAGGAAATATGAATATGGAGTGGAGGCCAGATGTTAAGGCCTACAATGGGATGATTTTGAAAATAGCAAAAAAGTTGATCATTTTGTGTAAAGTTTAATCTGCTGTTCATTTCAGGAAGCAATAGTGGCATACGTAGAGCAGTACACTGGTCTGGTCAGATGTGTATGGCAAGGCAAGGCAAGGCAAGTTTATTTGTATAGCGCATTTCATACACAACAACAATTCAATGTGCTTCACAAAAATAAAAAGCAAAGGACAATATATAAAGGCATAAAAGATAAAGTAATTGTAGAAGCATAAAAGGTAAAACAAGTGTAAAAGCATACAAGTAAAATCATGTGGTAGGAGAAGTCACCCCACCGGGACTCAAACCCAGGTCTCTGGGGTACTAAGCAGGGGCTCTGACCGCAACGCCAACATACACTCAGGTGTCCGTCATGCATCTCCCACCATACTTCTCACACAGTGGGTGGACCTCCGATGACCTCATAGCAAGCCATCCCAATTCTGACACCAGTTGTAGCGAAGGGGAGGAGAAGTCACCCCACCGGGCACCACACCGGGACTCGAACCCGGGTCTCTGGGTTACTAAACGGGGGCCCTGACCGCAACACCAAAGAGCCAGGCTCGTTGGGGTGGCAGTCAGAGCACACCCACAACTCTAGTGATGCTCACTCCATCACATTGACTTCCCCTTCGGGTCAGAGCACACCCACAACTCTAGTGATGGTCACTCCATCACATTGCCTTCCCCTTCGGGAAGCGCAGCCATGCGCTTCACACACTCAGGTGTTCCTCACGCATCTCACAGGTAGATAAAAGATATAAAAGCATAAGAAACACACAAAATAAAAATAAAATTAGTAGAAATCATTAACAGAAAGCATCTGAAAACAGTTTGGTCTTAAGTCTAGATTTGAAACTGCCAACAGTAGGAGCATTTTTAATGTCTTCTGGAAGTTGGTTCCAGAGCTTTACAGCGTAGCAGCTGAAAGCTGCTTCCCCACATTTTGTTCTAACAACAGGTTCTACCAACACATTTTTCTGAAGGGATCTCAGAGACCTAGTTGGTGCGTATAACTGAAACATATAAAATAGGTAATTGGGTCCCATCCCATTTAATGATTTAAACACAAGAAGCAATGCCTTAAAGTCAATTCTATAACTTACTGGGAGCCAGTGCAGCGACATTAAAACTGGAGTAATGTGGTCAGATCTTTTTGTTCTTGTAAGAACCCTTGCTGCTGCATTGTGGATCAGTTGAAGCTGTTTGATGGTCTTTTTAGGAAGGCCAGTGAAAAGGCCATTACAGTAATCAACCCTACTGGAAATAAAGGCATGTACAAGTTTTTCTAGATCTTGTTTTGACATAAGACCTCTAAGTTTAGCAATGGTTTTTAGATGATAGAATGCAGATTTAGTGATTGCTTTCATGTGACTGTTGAATGTTAATTCACTGTCAATAAAGACACCGAGATTTTTAACAGTATCTTTTGCTTTAAGCCCCTTAGTCTCAAGAGCAGTAGTGATCCTATGTCTGTCTTCCTTTTTCCCAAATACAATTACTTCAGTTTTATCTGCGTTCAGCTGAAGAAAATTGTGTGACATCCAGTTGTTGATTTGTTCGATACACCCACAGAGAGACTCAAGGGGGGTCTAGTCATTGGGTGACAGAGCTAAGTAAACTTGGGTGTCGTCAGCATAACTGTGGTAATTGACTGAGTTGTTTTTGATGATTTGCCCAAGCGGAAGCATATAAAGGTTGAATAGTAATGGTCCAAGGATTGACCCCTGTGGGACACCACAGGTCAAGGACATAGATGCTGAGGTACAGTTTCCAATAGCAACAAAAAAGCTCCTTTGTTGTAAGTATGATTTTAACCAATTGATAACTGTACCAGTGAATCCAACCCAATGTTCCAGTCGATGTAGTAATATGCAGTGATCAACAGTGTGAAAGGCTGCACTAAGGTCCAGTAACACCAAGACTGATGTTTTGCCAACATCAGAATTAAGACGTATATCATTCATGACCTTAATAAGAGCTGTTTCCGTGCTATGATTGGCACGGAAACCTGACTGAAACTTATCAAAACAGCTATTTGATGTAAGAAAGGCAGTTAATTGATTAAAAACAATTTTTTCGATTATTTTTCCAATAAATGGTAAATTGGATATGGGCCTGTAGTTATTAAGCACTGAACCATCAAGGTTATTCTTTTTCAGTAAGGGTTTTACAACTGCTTGAAAAAAGATGCAAAGAGAGAGAGAGCTCAGGAGGCAACTGTGATGAGGGATTTGTTAACTTCTCAACAGTAGAAAATAGCACACGGGCATTGTTGATATTCCTATTTATGATGTTAGATGGTTGACTCGGAGTACGTGAGAGTGCCTGCTCAAAAAGAAGACCTGTGCCATTATTTATGACTCTCCTTCTTACAGACATAGACCTGTTTTGAATGTGAGGGGACATACAAACATCAAAGAAAACACAAAAATGATCAGATATGGCCAAGTCCATAACAGTTGTAGAGACATTAAGACCCTTTGTGATAACAAGGTCAAGGGTATGGCCATGAGAGTGTGTTGCCCCCTGTACATGTTGTGTTAGGCTGAAGGTATCAATCAGTGTGAGAAATTCATTGGCATGGTAGTGATGGCATGGGGAAAAGGGGTCTAAAGAGGTCCTATGTCTATTCATTTTGTGTATTAGTTTATCTTCTGTACTCTGTAAAGGGTATATGTTTTTCTGTATGCTATTGATTTTATTTTTAAAAAAAAAAGATTTTTTGGACACCTCCTTATGCCAGGTGCGTTGGAGGAGAGCCACAAGGTCACCTGGCCAGTGTGCGGAGTTTTTTTATGTGACTGTATGCTATTGAAACATAATAACAGATTATATTGAACAATGTTCCCCTTGTGTGTGGGTGTGTGAGTATATTTGCATGTGCATTGGGAGCACTTTGATTCCAATATAGTGTGCGTTGGTCTGCATGTTATGAGCTGTTTGCATTGTTAGTGAGGGGGCACTGAGTTGAATGCAAACTCCCTGCACTGGTTGACTGGTTTGCAGCCCCTGGCAGTTTACATAACTGAAGCAGCGTGCAGCCGCCCTTGGCTAACGTTAGTTTCCCCTGGTCCTCCACAGGCCAGCCACCTGTGGCTGCTCTCTGCCGACACTAGCAGTGGAGTGGGTGGCCAAGGCACAGCTCAGCCCTCACATGACACTTTGGCCTGAAGCGCACTGCAGTCATCTCAAGCACACTTGACTTGTCTGAGCACTCTTCACGACAGCTCCATTCCATGCTGAACTCTGAGTTGAGGGTGTTGAAAAGGTATTGGAAAAGCTATATTTATTGGAAATATTAGTTAATTAAAAGAGGAAGCTGTCTTCAGAAGCAATTTTTTGTTTTCATCATTTCACTTTGAATTTCTGAGACAGTAAGTAAGTAAGCATTCTATACTTAAAAAGGCACTCCATTATCATTCCAAGTAATTAAGATCATTTTATTTATTTAGCACATTTTAAACAACAAAGGTTAAGTCAGAGTATTTCATAATGAAACAATAATAAAGAATACAACTGCAGTTATAATAACAGTATACAATACAGTATTATTACAAATAACAGTAAAGAATCAAAATGAAATACAGTATAAAAACAGCATATAGCGTAGGCCACCCTGAATTTTTTTTGCCACAGTTCCTGTGCTATTCAAAGCTGTTTTAGGTTGGGCCCAATTATGGTTCCAGTGGACTGGAGCCTGTCTGACATAGGAGTTTGGCTCTCTGTGCTGGGACTGGTTGCTGGTGTTCCAGCCTGCCCCTCTCTGCTGTATGCTTGGCTCATCAACTCATCCTCTTTCCCCATGCCTGCACCTGAATGCATTTTTCAACCTGTTCTCATGAAAGAAACACCAGAGCTTGGTGCCTTCCATGTTTTGTTCTAGTTCATTAACAGAGACTTGTCTTTACACTGTCTGACTTTTGACAAGCCACCCGGCAGTGGATGGGTGCTACTACATCTATCTGTGTGTGTGTGTGTGTGTGTGTCACTCTCTCACTCTCTCTCTCTCTCTCTCTGTGGGTTAGAGACACTACAAAACCATCTGCTATATTGCTATATTTATAAGCTTGTGTCTCTGTGTTTTAATATATACATCACAAAAAAGATACTATCACAGATAGTAGTGTAGAAGTTATGTTACGTTACATTATGCGTATTGACACTAGAAAAAAATCCAGTACTTTTTCAGATTGAAAGTCTATTTCCAGAAAGCTGTATGAAACATGCAAAAGTAGACATTACATGTAAAATGTAAACAAGTTATTGCTCATAATGAAAGAAATCTTTGAAAAAAGCTAAAATGCTGTTTTGCTAAATTACTTAACTGGATCAATCCCAGGCTTTGTTTTAAATTCTGACCGTCATATTCTTTTGAGTTTAGCATCAATTTTTAAAAAAAAATCTGATCATGATGTATATTTTTCAATCTTTCAACTTCCTGACCATACAGGCAAAAACATGTTGGAACCTTTCACAAAATTCCACTGTTTTCATGTCTGTCAATCAGGGCCTCATCTTTCACCAGCACAGACTTAAGCAAAGAGAAGCTTTGACAGGTCACCTTAAGTGTTCCCAATGTACTAGTAATGTGTGACACTAACTGACAAATCAATATGTTGCACTATTTTGCTTGTAGGTGTAGGGGACAATACGGTATGCTCTTTTTGATGTACTACCCCATAAACATTGTTTATTAAGAACGTAGGAATGGTACCCAGTGGTGCTGTGCCTAAAAAGTAATATAAATTTTGAGTGTTTTGGAGATGGATGATTTTTTACTGTCAGTGAACACAACCTATTACAAAGAATCATTGAACATCAATAACACAAAATAAGCATCCTCCTGTTCAGTTGAAGGATGGATCTGTTTTTGTTGACAGCAAGAGTGGCTAGGACATGATAGCCAATAGTAACATCATGACATGAAGTTAAAAAAATATTTATATGAATTCTCCTACAGGACAGCTGCCTTTCACCACACCTGTAGTTGTTCATTTAAAGTTGCTCTTTTGAAATTTACTGTTTGCTGGAACACTTGTGTTGGGTGTCTTTGTGCTTTGAATTAAATCCTGCATTTAGTGAGTGACGATAAAAACCAGGACTGTGATAACTGTAGCATTTTACCTAATAATGACAAAATATAGACACATGTACAAACTGAACTGATGGACATAAGAAGACTTTTATTATTTACCTAAATGCATACACTTTTTCCTATTTAGTTTGAGGTGTATGTGTGGATGAACAAACACATTTTGTTTGCACTTTGGGGTAGACGATCCAAATATTCTGCTGTCAGGTGCTACAGTAGGCTGCATATGGACTATTGTGCACCAGCATACCTCTGTTCAAAACTTGGCAGCAGTCACTGGCTCAGGCTTGGGAGGTTTAAATGGCAAGGGGTTGGCACGTTAAGAAGAGAGAAAAGTTAAAAAAAAAAAAAATCAACTGGTATGCATTCTCCTCTGAGTGCCACCTGCACGTCTGTTGCCATGGGATTTGTACCTCCTCAATCACTGACACTGGTGGATTACCTGTCCTTCAGGCGGCCAGCCAACACAAGCCACATCTTGTGTGGAGTTATTCACCAGGCTCAACAGACTGCATTCTCCTCTCTTTGTGGCTGGACTTGCCCCATTATTACTGCCAGTGGTGAGCTCACCATTTCATGTCTTTCTTAATTTTGCCATTTTAAAATCTAATTAACACATAATGTAAATAACCTGCTGCTTTGCTTATTTGTAAAGGACACAGGTTCTGTGTTATGATTGACACCCACCCATGACATAATAGCAGCCCTAATGTAACCAGGAAGAGGGCCTCTGATACTTTTGTGGTGCCCCAGGTATGTGCCTGTTTGGAATATCTGTGCCTGGTGTAGGAGCATGAGGTGAGAAGGTGAACCATTGTCCTACAAACACAGAGCACTCAGGGGGAAGGAAATAGCCCAACAATGACAGTAATCTCTGTAAATAAACTCAGTCAAGTTAAATTAGCTTTTTAGCACAGTAACATCTCCTGACTGAGGCAGGTTACTCTGTCTGATATACAGTGTCTAGAGGATTGTGAAGTATTTTTTTGAGGTGCCATTATTACAGAGTGATATCATGAATGCCCAGTGAACACTACTGATACCCGCAGCAAATAACACATGAGTATGATATGATATGCAGTGTCATTCAGGGAGCACCTTTGATTTTGATTCTGTTTAAATAAAATAGCCAAGTCTGATAAAGGCTTGGCTTTGGTTCATAGCAGCATAGCAAAGACATTTCTTAGTAAACACAATTAATTAATTGCTCTAAACCCAATGACTGAAGTCTGAAATATTGACTCTTACACCAGATATGGAATCTTCAAAAGGTGAAGACAGTTACCCATAGTTGGTTGGTTAACGGTGTTTTAACCAGTCTGCCCAAAATATCATTAAACTTAAGTTTAATACCTCCGCCAGCGGAGATTATGTAAACACTGGCGTTTGTTTGTTTGTTAGTTAGCAACATAACTCAACAAGTTATGGATGGATTTTGATGAAATTTTCAGGGTAGGTCAAAACTTAAAAGTGATTAGATTTTGGAGATGATCTGAGCTGCCCTGGCGGAGGTGCGCGGTCTCAGTTCCTGTGTAGAGGAATGCGAGTGTGCTCCTTTACTTATGCTGCAGCTGTGAGATGTCTTTGTGCATCCTGTCCAACTTCAAAAGACAGGATGTCTAGTTCCAAATTGTGCGGTCATTGTGCAGAACAGAGTCCATTATAGTTAGTTAGTCACAGAGTCCGTTTTGAGGAGCTGTTCTTAGTTCTTATATCGTTAATGGTTTAGGATCTGACTATGTTTTTGATATGTTAAAATAATATAAACCCAGCATTTATAGAGGGTACAACCTAAACAGGGTACAGCAGCAATAAGCATGACTCAAATGAGCAGGTCTCAAATTTCTGTAAACATGCAGTAGTCTTTTGGCCTATTGGCTTTGAGAGCACATTTCTAGTATTAATTTCTTACTAGATTAAAAATAAAGACAAACATAAAAATGTACCACTTGCTAAACCATAATCCATCATTTGAGATTTTGTATGTAATGTTTTACATTTCAATATTTTCTAAGACTGTCATAGAAGCCGCAGCCAGCTGACCTTAATCAGGCCATGACTGACAACGGCCTCATGTTTTACATGTGGCTGTTTGGGGTGCTGCATAAGTGTCGGGCTGAGTGAGGTGGGCTGTATGATTTGACTTGGGGCAGAACAAATCTTGGCAGAATAGTTAAGAATTGCACAGGTTCAACAGCCTATTGTCTTTCATTTTGCAGTCTATCATTCTTACAATTCCAGTTGTAATCTCTGTATTAGCGCTATCTGTGCAAGTAGATATAAACAGATCATAATGTATGTATGACATATTGCTCTCTCTCAGTGTGTGTGTGTGCTTGCATTTGTGTATGTGTGTGTGTGTTCGTTTGTGCGTGTCAGTGAGTGTGTTTGTGTGTGTGTGTGTCCGTGCGTGTCTTTAAGGCCAAGACTGAGTGTGAGTTTATTTGAATTGATTCAATAGATTTGCACAACAAATAGTACTCTCGTTGTGATGATTTGCATGCTGTGTGCCTGCCTTTCAAATAATGCCATGGATGCAGAGAGATTGAGAACTGTTTAACTTTGCTTAACAGTCAGCAACTTGTTAAGTTTGTCAATATTTGCAATTTGGGCTATGAGATGTTGCAACAGTTTTCATCTGCATAAACCATTTCAACATGTTTTTAGACATATTGTCATCCTGTTCAGATTCTTCTTTATACTGATATTGGACTTGTAGCTGAGATGTTCCACATTAACACGATCCACTTAGTCTTGCTATCACTTCCTCCACTAACACACACACACACACACACACACACACACACACACACACACACACACACACACACACACACACACACACACACACCACACACACACACAGGCACTGAGGACTGAGTGGGTATGCCTCCCTTTTCCTTTTCACATTTTCTGTTGGTGTCTACCCATGCTGGTGTAGCAGTCTGACCTGTCTTGCTGCTTCATTTGTCATCTCCAATCACTGGCTCTTTGAGCTTGGCTGACAGACAAGGTATTAGTGACAGCCATGCAGTGATGAGAACTGGGCATTCTCCCTTTTACACAGAAACTATGTGAGAACACCAGAGAGAGAACATGTAACAACACAGACTCACACCCACCCATAACAGCCATGGCTGTCTGTCTTTATACCTGTCTCTTTCTCTTAAAGCAAAAGCATACATACACACGCACATGCATGTGTATTCGCCCACACACACAGGCACACTTATTCCAACTATTTCATTTTCTCCACGTACAGTCAAAAGATTTGATGTTTTACACACTGGCAAATGACCTTACATTCAGTGGTAGGGATTCAAATAAATTGATTTCTTAGTGCATCATGATTGTTTAGAGTAATTGTTATTCAGGTTAATTCTTCCTCTTTTCAGAGTGTCAGAGTACCAGACAAGCTAATGTAACTCACCACCATCAACCACAGAACCTGTGGTAATGAACCTAAGTAATGAACTAAGTAATGAAATCACAAAATTTCATTTAGCAATTAAGGGAAATTGCCCCCTAAAATATCATTCAAAGCCCATCCCCTCCTGTCAGGGTGTGTGTAAACTGATGTCCAAGAGACAGGCCACCCACCTAGAGTTCCAGTGTGAAGGAATGTGAGTGTGTTCATTTACTCATGCTGCAGCTGTGAGATGTCTTTGTGCATCCTGTCCACCTCCAAAAGAAAGGGTGTTCTTACCCTCCCTCATCCATATGGCATTGATGGACAAAACATCACTTAAGATGAATCTGAACACACATACGCACACACACGTGCACACACAAACACATAAACTAATGCACGTGCACACAAACAGAAAGAGTCGACAACATCATTTTTTGCAATTTTGTTAAGATACAACAGCTTGTGGGTCCAATGGAGCAACTGGCTGCAGTGTCTTTAGCGTGTATGCATGGGTTGTCAAAGTAATTTCTTGATCCCACCCCACCTCCTCTGTCCCACCCACTTGATGTCTCACTATTTAAAGTCCTGTCTGATTAAAGAAATAATAGCCCCCTTGCTCTTCAGTAGAGAAGGCTTATGTCTGGAGAGCATGACATGTTGTATGTGTGTTATTTGGATGGAGGCCAGTATTTGGATGGTACATGGTCCAAGTGTCCACAGGAATGGAGAGAGGCTGATGTCAGTCAATATTGACAATCATGGGGAGGATGGCTGTGAATGTGCCTATGCAGTGCCAGAAACAGGTGTGGTGGCTGTGATCGTGGCCTGGATGCGCTTCAGTGCCAGCCAGTGTTGTCACAGGACTGGAGAGAAATCCCGGACCTGCGCTAACATCCGTGTTATTGACAACACCATTCTCCTGAGCCAGTGTGTGTGTGTGTGTGTGTGTGTGTGTCTGTGTCTGTATTGTGGGTGAGGTGGGGTGGGGGGATTGAGACCAGACTCTGGTCACCGCTAACTCTGCTGTTTGGTTATGGAGGTGGCGATGATCCTATTATTGCCCTGGGGTGAATGTCCCCAATGAAGGCTATATGCTACACAAAATGCCTCTCCAGTAATATGTAGCTCTTGATGTCTTTGGTCTGTAAAATGTTTACTTCTGTTTTAAGAGCTGCTATCCTACATTGACTTTGGTCTGTATAAAACTGGATTCAAAAAGGAGATTGTCATTTTCCATTTTCTTGAAAACTGCAGACATGAATTTTATGCTATTTTTAGAATAATCCATATGTTGAGGTGAAAAACGTTCTGTCAATCCTAAATCATTTCCCTAGATTTCTGTAAAGAAATGACACATTTTATAGTTTTACTAACAGTCTGGCACTTGCTTGCTTGAACACAGCATTCAGACAGCGAGACACCCCATGTTTGACATAGTAGCTCATCTCCTTCGGTGCTGTATGGGATATGTTGAGACTCATTTGTGGAATTACAAGCTGATTGTGGTATTAGTGACACTTAAAACCCTTATCTTTCCACACCCTGTCATGGAAAGAGCCCTCTGATTGCAGTAGCCTCTGATAACAGCATGCTGATTTTGGCTCTCTCCCGCTTTACTGTTTTAGGAGGGAATTTTGGATGCTCAATGCAAAAACACACATATTCCATTTGTCTCATTGTATGGTAGAAAACCATACCAGTGAGGAAAACAATACCTTGCCTAAATTAAATAAAAACACTAAAAACGAGGTCTAACATGAGGGTGTACTTTTGCTGCAACCTGTTAGCCATAATATTACTTATAATCATTAACATTGTAGTTTGTCTGGGTATACACAAATGGGCATGTAAATTATACAAGGGTTTAGCCTGGACCAGGAGCAGTCCAGGTGACACCACCACCACAGAATCTCAGTAGGCTGTGAGCATAATTTGCAATGGCCATTGAGTAAAGTAGTTTGCTTTTTTATCTTTGCAATTTACGTTACATTACATTCTTTTATCGTTTGGAGCCTCAAAGCTACATCAAATGTCATTAAGAAGAAATAGACTAACCGTGTTTCTATACAATTGTAGGTTGCACTGTAGCCTAATTGTGCGTGAATTTGTATACCTCTAGAATTTTAAACAGTTAACTCCTGAATTTACAATTTTCTCAGATAACCAGTTATTGTGAGCCATATATCATTTTAAATAAAAGGTTATATATAAAAAAAGGAAACATGCATGTCGTTTTCCTGCCATCAGTAAATATCGTCTTTTCACGACGGAAGACAAACTTTGTACACTACATTTAATATTCCAATTCTTAGTGTTGATTGACCCTAATGTTAAAGTATCCTACTCCTAAAATC
This sequence comes from Coilia nasus, assembly GCA_027475355.1. Classification (NCBI taxonomy): domain Eukaryota; kingdom Metazoa; phylum Chordata; class Actinopteri; order Clupeiformes; family Engraulidae; genus Coilia; species Coilia nasus. Next base: position 7,100,524 of record CM050221.1, read on the forward strand.
CAGCAAGACATATTTTAAAATCTGCCTCCGGATGTCACAATACTGAAGGATTTAAGAATGTGTAAGAAACATATCACCCCAATAATTCTAATTCTAATTTTGACACACTAACACACTGTTTATTTCCCTCTATTTATTTGACCAGAAGTCTCCCCTCACCTCTCTGGTGCAGTCCTCAGTCGTTCTGCCTTGTGTCGGAGTAAACCGAGCTCTGTTACCATTTCAAAACCAGCAGCCTTACCCCATTCCAAGTCACCCTACAAATGCCACAAGACAACAGTGCCACCTAGTGGCTGAAGCACTTATGTGGCGTTTGACAGACAGCAGGAGAGAATGGAGCACAGAAATCAAACAAGCAGATTGAATACAATTAACTGTGTCTTGGTATTTATTTAAGTTACACTGAAATTACTTTTTACACATCAAGCATGTCATCCAATTCAGGAAGGAAACAGAAAGAAAAAAACAGAAGATTCGAAAAAGACAACAAGACAAAAAGACAACCCCATCTTTACCATTTTGCCATACTTATGGAATGCCTACCTGCATGTGTGTGTGCGTGTGTGTGTAAAGATGTATATGTATTTATTTAATTGTTTCTACACCCATATATTTTACTGTTGTCACTTTTACAAAAATAAGATACAATACTATAAATGCATGGCTAACAATACACACAAGAAGAAAACAAAGCACAGTAAAGCTGTCCTCATTGAGGGCAAAGACACAATTTGTTTTTTTTAAAAAAGAATAATAATGACAATTATTATGCCTGACATTACATAAATAATAATGATATTAATACTTGGTAAAAACTATATTCCAGGAAATTTAGCCAAACATTGTGCTTCTTGAAACAAAAATTGAAATGATTGTTGTTAAAATAATCGTTTGAAGTTGGGGGCTTTTTGGGTTAGTTGAACAACATGCCTACTCCGCATCAGCATTCTCTTTCATTCATTTCCTTAGCCCATAGTTTTCACTCTTTCTTTTTCAAAGACACATTTGTGATAATAACGATGAAAGAACAAAAAAGCACTGAAACATTAAAAACGTACCCTTAAAATATATTTATATATATATATATATATATATATATATATTTTTTTTTTTTTTTCAATAAACATTAACCCGATGGTGACACAATCAAGGTCAGTCATACACACAACTTGGTCATGCTGTATGTAGCATTATTAATTCAAAATGGTTGATATTACTGGCTCAGTTACATGCATTTTCCAGATCTGTTTATATTAGCTATCCCTGCCTCTGTCAAATGCCCCCTGGGTTTGCCACTGAGATTCAACTGTAGAGGACAAACACAAGCTCAGTCATTGTGAACACAGCTCCATGTAATGAGAAAGCACAATTATGCTAACAGCACATTTGCTCCAAAATGTATTTGACCTGGCTGTCTTACAGTTGCAGCAGTTGGCATGCTCTTTCAATACAGTAATGGAAGCATAAAGACGTTCTGATCCCTACTAGAACTTAACCGAGTGTTAGAGTGACAGAATGACGATAGTGATTTTAGTGGTGGGTCATCTGTTGATGTTTAAAAGGTAAAAACCTTTGCTGTGGCACATGAATTTATATGGAGGTGCCTTGGTCAAAATGTTCCATTTATGAACTGTGGTGTCTGCTCATTTTAATAAAGAAAATACATAAAAATGTACTTTACTATGAAAAACACAACTGCTCTGAGAGAAAACAATAATATGGACCAATGAAGCTCAAGATATACAGTATTTTGACTCTGAAACACAATATTTTTCTGTTGGTTATAGCACAACACAAGTACCATTTCTACACTTATTCTGACATCATTAAGGTAGAACACTGATTTTTTAATGTTTTTTGGATGTTTTATAGGAAAGTAAGTTTCAAATTTTGCTTACATCACTCATACAGACTCCACATGATCTTGAACTTGTTTCTACAGATATTTAATCACCAATTGTATAGTTACTGGCTCTGATGAACAGATGAACTGGCATGGCATGGGATAAAACTACAACAGCATCAAACTGGACATCATCAGACAGCATGAAAAGACCATACTACCAGAGACAGATTCTTTGTCTCAGCCAATTGATCTCACTCACCAGACTATGTGTAGTACAGTGCAACTCTGCTTCCCGCCATCAAATATGTCTTGTGGTGAATACAATGTGAATGAGAAGAGTGACTGATACAAGCAGGTGAACAACACAAGTACTGTAAGACTAATGCATGTGAAATGCTTAAGTGCGTTTCCTCCACTGCAGATTATCTGAACCATGCAAGAGGAAGAGCTACCATTCTAAACTATAAGTATCTTTATTTCAGCTTAGTGCTTGACCAAATTGGCTTAAAAAGCCGGTGAAGGAAAACAGGTCTAAACTATAGATTATATTGTCGCTAAAAGATAGAAAAAACAAGTAAGCTTCGGGACAAGAACTAGTTGCATTTTTATATACTAGCAGAATAGGTTCAAAAGGTGCAGAGACAGAGCAAGTTCCATTTTGAATTTGCTATGAAAAGAAGTAAAACAAAATCAAACAAAGCCAAGAGGAACAGGGAAGATGGTTAATGCGATTGTGGTAAACTCATCAGATATATCTACCATTCCCATACCCTTCCTCCTCCAGACAAAACAAAACAAAGCCCAAAAGCTAGTTATGGCCTTGATGATCGTGTTTACAACAGCAAGGAAATCATCCTTACTGTGTCTTCAGAAACTCTTCACATTGTTCATATTTTGGATTGCATGACACTGTGCTGCAGTGACGTTTTTTTGTTCTTTTTTGTCCTCATTTTGTGACATTTGTCATCTTTGTCAACCTTGTCTCCTTCAGTGAAAGAAGGGGTCACCAGAGATGGTCTGATCAGCAGGAGCGAGGGGTTTGCAGGAAGAGGTGAGTCGTGGCGAGGTTGAGGGGGCTTAGTGGGGTAGGGCCACAAGCACATCCACATAGTTGACAGGGAAGAAGCCTGAGCGGCCTTGAATCATGCCCTCATACCAGTTCTCATCGATCCTATTGGTCAGGGTGATGATGTCACCCTCCTTGAAGCCCAGCTCACCCTCGTTCTCAGGGTCGAAGTCATACAGGGCCCGACAGCATGGCTGGTCCATGGGAGCTAGCAGCCATAGGCAGTGAGAGGACAGTGGAGCAGGTGGTTAATAGAGCATAGGTAAACAGATAAAAACAGGTAAATTGCAAAACCCAGTTCAGAGGAAAAAAAGAACTCCTAACAAGTGAATTTCAGCCTTTTCAGTCATTAGCCCTAGGAGTAAAGGTGAAACGAGCAGCCTTTAGAATCGGCCACTGCATCATAGGGCCATGCCCATCTCACCTGGAGACCTGGAAGGTCCACTGTGACCAATGCTTCCATTGTGGTTCTCACTGGGTGTGAAATCCATAGCGGTGCGAGGCTTGGGGACATACTCTTTTCTAGGTTTGTTAGAGGCTTCCCTTATTCTACAGCAAAGGCAGCACAACAAACCACACAGTAAAGATGTCATCAGAGTAGTACACTTACTCACATTTGAAATGTACACATACTGTATTCATCTTAGCAATTCATGCCAAAATATAAAAAACTACCAATTATTTGAAAAGAATTTTCCGCACTGGACCGAGAGAGATATTACTGACCTTTCGTCCATCTTTGTGCTGAGTCGCTCCAATATCTCAGTGGACTGTCTATGGTAGTCCACCTGTGCCTGCACCAGTGCGGCAAGCTGGCTCACCTGTTCAATCTGCTGGTAAAACACAAGAGGCGCGGGGACGCCTGTTACGTACACCGACATGGCTGCAGTACTTTGGGATGGTTACTCCACAGGCATGAGATGCTGCACTGAGCAACTTTTCTGGGATATCGCATAAGCAGATTAATGCTTCAACCAGGTATGAAAACCATGACTCCGGTTCCCTGGTCAAGCATGTGAGACAACATTTGTGCACTATATTGACTATCATTAAGGAAGCCATTTCCCAGCTGTTTCTGCAACTACTAAAGATCATTCTACTCATCAGGTCACACATTTATACTCCAACACTCCCCTAACATCTCAGATGCCCTTTCCTCCTGCTTTGACATGGAAGAGCTAGTCACTCTCCTTAATTTATCCTCCTCTGCAGCCTAGCATGTGTAGCTTCTGCAAAACGTAATAAGTCCAAGACTAACCTGCATCCTTGGTTGAATGATTTCACCTGTTCTCTCTGACACACTTGTAGGAGAGCTGAAGTTATTAACTACAAGTTACCAACAAAGCTCATAAACCTAGTAATTAATACCATTAACTGCTGTTGCCACAATTGGCTCTACAGAGAAATTTTGGTGGAATGTTTCTTAATTGCATCATTGATATAACTGATAAAATGACTTCTCTCTTTCTCAGATCTGGATCTCTCAGTTACTTATCTAACCCCTACTTGTCTTAAGCAGTTACAATTACTTACTTCCTCCCAGTCAGAAGTGGACTCTCACATGAATCTAATCTTATTGAAAGAAAGCACTCTGGGTTTTGCTGTTGTGTTAAATGTGCTATACTGTATATGTAAACCTTACATTCAGTAACAATGACAATGGAAGTGTATTTTACAGGTCTTTCCAAACAATAAATATGACAGGTGTAAGTGCAGTGACATGGGACGAAAGGGTAGTCAAGGGGTGACAACAGAGGACAAGGACCAAGGTAAGACTGGGACTGACTGACAGAATGAAAAGGATTACATGATAGCACAGCTGAACTGGGCTCACTGGTGGAGAAATGTAAAATGACAAGATTACCATGAGCTGCCATGAGGGGTGTGACAGTGAAAGAAAAACAGAGACAGAATAACCAACACACAAACCAACAGAGAAATGGACATGCAATGCCATGGTATGTGTAAGTACATATGCTGTTTTGATCTCTGAGAGAAATATGTCTTCTGGTGCATATGGGATTAACATGGAACACATCAAAAGGGGGGACTGGCGAAGCAGAAGCAGGAAACAGATAATCCTTACATCACTCTCAAGAAGATTAAACATGCTCTGCTCAGCAATCTCTTTGGACTCGTCAAACTTCTCCAGTGCCTGCTTGATCTCATCGTCGGTCACCTTGCCTTGGCGCTTCTTCTTGTAGTCAAAGTCCAAGCGGCGCCCCTCCAGCTTCTTTAAGTGATGCTGAGGAGAGGGTGAGTGTGGAGACGAACAGGCAGAACATGAGCAGAGACAGAAAGAAAAAAAGAGTTTTGTCATTTAAGGGCAGAGGGATTCTACTTCTAGGGAAATTTGCAACAACAGCATACCAGTGTGAGACTGACTTTTCATCACAATGAACTCACAATTCATTTTTAACAATTCAAAACGTTTAAAATTAAACAAACTAAAAAACAACACCACTCCGTAGGGCATTATATCTCTAAAGATTTGCACTGAACAGTAAGTGTAGAAACTAACAAATGTGGAGAAAATATCTTGCTCAGTTAGGGTGATTGTCTTGACAAACCATTTTCACCTGTCTGTGCCAGATATAAGACACTGTGACAATGGCATTAAATTCCAAGAACACATTAATGACCATTACCATTTAGTATATCTTACCTAGAACATGACCATTACATTTAATATATCTTACCTAGAATATGACCAACGCCCTCATACTCTTACCTAAATTAGATCTATTGCACTTCCTGAATAGCACACTAGCAAATGCAGAGGCAAAAACACTAAATATTAGTCACCCATCCCATTCGTTGCATTATAAATTGTCTTTACCATCAAAAAAAGGTCGTCATTGTTGCTGATTGTTAGTAGATCTACCCAAAATATTTTAGTCTTCCAGTCATGCCTAATTACCATACCTTAAAGAAGTAAAAAAACTGAGAAATATAAAAAAAGGAGATAACATAAGCAAGGTTTGGCAATACCAATCTAATTTCAGATTAAGGTTTTTACAGTGTGGGTAGAGAATTTGTCTCTTTTTTTGGAGGCTGTGCTTTCAAATTAAAATAATCCTGTACATCATCCTTTCACTGCAACGGAAGACTAGTGGTAAGGATTCATTCTCTTCTGTCTGACTGAAAGTAATCACTTACAAGAATTCTGCAGCTACAAATGTTTTTAGATGAGTATTGATTGGGCTATCCAGCAGAGTGGCCAGCAGGTCCAATTACTATTTATTAACTTAATGCATCAGTCGATTCTGTTGGTAAGATCCAACACTGACCCAGAGCTGAATCTGAGGTGGTCAAAATATAAGTTATTTAGAGGGAACTCTCTCACATAGTAACTCCACATGCAGATTTTGTCTGCACATGACCTGTTGTGAATAATTTTGAAATTACAGTAGATACTGAAAAAATTCATTTGAGGCTACCCTCCACACTGTCTACTGCATGGATTGTATGCTTGATTTTGACTTGAACCAATATCACCTCATGATTAGAAGGGTATGGGGCTTGGCTGCTTAATGATATTTTAATGACCATCATTCATTCAACAACAATGTCTACCTGGAGCCCCAGAATGTATATGGACGCCAAGAATCTGCCTTGTCTAAGACACAGACACTGAAACAGTATTCCAATATTTTAGCCAATCAACACAATAGGGAGGAGTGTGTTTTGACTGGTTATTCACTGCGTGCACATGAACAAGTTGAATCCGATTGGAAATGGTTTGGGATCGTATCGAATTCATGTGCACAGGCTAAAGATCGTATAGGGATTGGTTTTACCAATCCGATTGCAACCCCTGGCTTAAGCCGATGTTAATCCGCTTGGTGCCGCCTTGTGCACGGTATTGGTTTGGACTCGCGTACTGCGCATGCACTGGAATTGTAAGACCACTCGATCCCAGAAGCTTCTGTCCCTGATTTTTATCCATACTGAACGTCGAGACCTTCTTTGTTGTAGCAGAGCGCCTGCTCTCAAGTAATTCTCATTGTCCTCGATTGCTTGTAATATCAAACGCCGACGGCACAGTTCGTGTCGTATCAAGGAAACCAAAAACGCAGTTTTTCGTTCATACGGACCTCCAAACAAAGGAGAATGCACAACATGTATGCAAATGCTGCTCTGTCAACCTCCTTGAACGTCATCTTTGTTTGTATGCCGCCAGATAGTTTGTTTATTTTCTTTTTAGCAGTCACCAGCCTGAAGTAGTTCTAACACCACTTGTTGAAAGGAATACAGCGCCATCTAGCGTAACGGCCAGATCTCTGACCATTATCCGCTTACACAAACTCTCATGTGCACAGGGATTTGGGACAGACCACCCGTTGGGTAGCAACGCCCAATCCAATACCAATCCAATCCGATCCTACCATGTGCCCGTAGTGATTGAAATATCAAAAACATTTAGCCAGAATTGTAAACTATGAAACAATTCAATCAAAATTTCAAAGAACAAAGAACAAAAATTTCGGTTACAAATTTCATGCATGGAGAAGCAGCACACGCGCACACACACGCACACACACACACACACACATACACATGCACACATGCACATGCACGCACACACACATGCACACACACAAACAAACACACAAACAAACACACGCACACAAAAAGAGCACGGGGTGGGGTCAACTATTTACAAGTCAAGTTACTATTTACAAGAGATTGGAATCTGTGACCTAAGGATATTGACTGTTTAGACTGAAACCGAGAAAGTATATGAGGCCCCACCTGAATCTCCTTGAGGTCTTTATCATGCAGGTTCTGCAGTGGGTCAATGAAGTTCTGCTTGACTTCCATGTCCAGAGCATCCTTCACCTCTCCTAGTTCACGCATTGATTCTCCCACGTCAATAAGGGCAAGGCCTTTATAGCACACACAAACACTCCAACTCAGTGCTGGAATACAAATCCTACCTGCATTCACTATGCATTGGATTTCATGTGATGTTAAATGAAGTGTTTAGCTATTTCTACTAGGCCTTAGAAATTATTTTAACAGGTATTACAGGTAAAATTACTATTTCATCATTTGTTGTAATTATCTTAACATTTTGAAATTAAACAAGAAGACATAAAACAAAACTAAAAGACTATAACTTTCTGAAATAATGAAATGATTTATAGAATCAACCTCTTTTCATCTAATTACAACCTTTTAAAGCATCATAACAATGTCTTCACCCATCAGAATAACAGTGGCCAGTATCTCATAATACTAAAGAGTGTACCAAAGTTAGATTCCTCCCCAAGCTCCCTGCCAAACTTTTGCATGGAGTCCCCAAGCAAAGTTTCAGCCTGGGTGTAGCCTGGCCCCTTCTCCTGGCCCCGGATCTTGGACATGGAGCTGATCATGCTCATCTTGGCTCGAGTTGCTGTGGAGAGAAAGCAACTGTCACACACATCCACTGCTGGATGAATGCAATGAAGAGGCAGTTCTGAGACAAACACAGCTGATCATCAAATAGGCCATAAGGCAAACAGAAATATTGACTTCCAATAATCCAGTGAGACATTCTTTCCCACATTCATTTACACACTACTATGTCTGGCTCCTGGCTAGTCTTTGTTCTCTGCTGTGGTGTGATGGACAAGTAATGGGGGCACTGACCTGGGTTGGGCTGCAGGTACTCAGTAGTCTTAGTCATGATATCCAACACTGCCCTGCTGGTAGTATCCACTTTCTGCAGAGTTGGGTTGGGGACAAAGAGTGAAACTGAATGTAAAGTTAAAACAGACGCTTTTTTTGATCACACAACAACCTGACAGATTTACTAAGCTATGGCAGCGGCTTGATGGCAGCAGTGAATCAGAGATGTGTATTTACCAGCCATGGCCATTGACTCCTGGGTTACTGTCTAGCTAGCATCAGGCACTGGCAGGCAGCTGCTGCTGCTATTGCTACTTGACAAACACCGATGTTTGTCACCCTTGCCACTGACAAGCCCCCTGTCCCAAAGGTCATAGCTGGCTCATTCCTCTCATGTCCATGGCAGTCTGCTCAGCCTCTCCAAGAACCACCAGAGCCAGTGTGACTGTCTGTGCAGCCCAGTGTGTAGGAGGTGACCTCCCTGATGGGCAACATGCTTCCCCTGGGCCAGTCACTGGTTGTCTAAGCAAACAGCCTCCACCGCTGCAGCCTTGTGTACAAACTGGTGAACTCACACAGACCTCACACTCTGAAAGCAATTTCAAATGCTGTGATGGAGGAATGAGGACTGGGTACTTACCTTTTCCATGTCCAAAAACTCCTCATCCAGCTTGGTCCCTTCAGCACCTCCCACCTTCTCACTCACTTTCTGTGGGGAGGACAACAAACAACCATGAAACAAGCTTCAGGGCCATTACAACAGAGATAAAGAGCCCCAGGCACATGATGGAGCACCAGAGTGCAAACACATTACACTGTGCAACCATAAGCATGCAATAATGAAGACATCATCAGCACACAACCCCCCTGAGAGTGTCTGCATTGTCTCCGCGGTCTCTCTCTGGCGACACAGATCCAGCTTTCTCACAGGCAGTGGGGATGCTGGGACCTCTATTTGCCCCTAATTAAGACGGTGACAACAGAAAGCATGACAAATCAGCTTGACCTCGCATCAGTGCCCCATGTGCCCAGCTTGGAGAGTAAAATGTCATTTGATTAGGCTGGGCAACATGTATGCAGTCACCTTGGATGTTATCCTCATTCAAGGGAGTGGCCATTGGTCTCACTGAGCTCCTGCAGCCCTGACAATTACACTGTAATGTATGTGGACAACCCCTATTATCCATCTCGGAGTATGCGCACAAACACACACACACGCATGCATACACACACGCAAACATGCGCGCACACACACAAATAGCTTACTCAATCACGATAAAAGGCTACCTATTATAACTGCTCTCTGACAGTTCCCACTGATCTCTGCTCCTCATAAAGGCCTTAAAGACAACAGGCATCTAGTAGATAAGGACATAAGAAAGCTGGCTAGTGTGTTAACCTCTGCCCATGCATCCAGAGGTCTCCCTTTACCAATGTGTGTGTGTGTACTGTGCACGCATGTGCCTGCCCACACCAGCACAGAGGTGACATTGCAGTGGACTGTCAGTCAAGTCTCCAGCCTGAGGCCCCTCAGGCTGCCTGTCGGTCTGTCTGATGGATGAGCAGCAGTGACAACAGAGAGACAGAGCTCCACACTGCCACTCCTCACACCAGCCGCAGCAGCCTGCACTGCGGCCTCTGCGTTGCCATTATACTTTAGGTCACAACAGGCCTGTTATTAAAGCAATGGGTCATAATATCTTGATAGCTTCAGGTAGGTCTGAGAACCTTATTTAACACCATACAGCAGGCACTGGCTGAACGATTCTGTTTCTAAATGTATGTGATCCGAGGACTGGTGTGATTACCACAGACACATATATTCACACAGAACAGGACTAATTCACTGTACAGGGCAAATTTCAAAGTGTAGACTCAGACATTTTCACATGAATTACTCATGGGAAAGCTGTAGCATTGCAGCTTACACAGACAGTCGTCATCTAATTCTCTTTGAGATCGCACACACATATACAAATTTCCCAAGATGTCTAGAAGAAGAAGGTTGCCATGGTGACAGGTACCAGGCCACTGAGATGTGTGAAGGATCTCCTGCTGGGTTTTGCTCTCCATCCACTCAACCTTGTGATCAAAGGCACACAATCCATTCAGGGCAGGGAGCACAACTTCGCAATGAGAGAATCAGAGGGACAGAACAAATTGAGGGAGAGAGTGAAAGAGAGAGAGAGAGAGAGAGAGAGAGAGAGAGAGAGAGAGAGAGAGAGAGAGAGAGAGAGAGAGAGAGAGAGAGAGAGAGAGAGAGAGAGAGAGAGAGAGAGAGAGAGAGAGAGAGAGAGAGAGAGAGAGAGAGAGAGAGAGAGAGACGGGAAGGACATGAAACAGAGAGAATGAAACTGTTATAAGAGCTGCATGTGTAGCAGAGAAGCCGTTTTATTTGAAGACAGCCACAACAACATACACATGAACATTTAAGAAAAGGAAGCAATTCTACAACAATGTAAGACATTACATTTTGATATTATAGTATCTGGACCCCAATATTCTAATATAAGTGTTTCTTTTGTTGTGTTTAGAATGTGTATTTTGTGTATTTTGCATCTTAACATGGCACTTGTCTTTGACTCTGTTTGACTCTGTTTATATGCACATACATCTTCTCCTGCTTCATTTCAAGCAGACACACAAGCCAAGCTCATAGAGAGAGACAGAAAGAGAGAGATAGAGAGAGAGAGAGAGAGAGCAAGAGGGAGAGAGACATCCATATCTGGCAAGATTAAGGGTATGTAAGAATCAGAGCCATGGTGATGAGACAGCATCTTAATCCTCCTGCCCCACTAGGCTGGCCCACTAGGTACACACACACACACACACACATCCCATCACACAGACAAAGTGTACACACACACACATACACACACACTGTCAAATAGGCGTACTCACACTGATAAGAGCCCACTGCTGGAGAGCAGAGGAAAAGTTATCTATGTACTATGTGGTAATGCTGTAATTGCTGTAAAATCACACATCATTGCTGCTGCAGGGTGCACCGGAGCATGTCGAAAAAAATCCACCCACCCTGTGCATTTATCAATTAAGGCCTGTGTTGACAACAGCAGCTTTGCATTTCATTTTTAAAGACAAAAAACACTAAAATGGCATAATGAAAACTGTGTTGTCAACTCAGTGACTTTTATTTAGCTACACAACACTATGAGAATTTTGCCATGTGTAATTTAAACATCTGAATCTACTTGTTTTGGTAAAAACACAGGGCTGCTGAGGTAATCTAAATTGTACTACAATACAGAGACTAGAGGAAGGGTCACTGACACAGATGACCCTCTGTGACCCTGGACTAATATAGGTCTGTTTGCATCAGCTCTGCCTAAGGCCTATGGGGTCTACACAGAGTAGGGGAAACAGGAGTTTTTTCTTCTAGGATGACGAAATCCAAGCACTTATGTCACTAACTATGCCAAGGACACTTACAAACACTTAAACTATTCCTCACAAGAGCCATCACCATCACAAACATGCACACACACACACACACACACACACATGCATGCATACGCTGATATACGCACACACACACACACACACACAAACACACCACAGACTCATGTCGGCCCTGGGCCATGGGAGTCCTCTATAGCTTTCTTTAAACAGACAGAGCAGCTCTGTGACTATACAGCATAAAAGCACAAAGCACCACCAAGAGTCTGGACAGGCTGTTTCTGCTCATAATCTTGGGGCACAAAGCCTTAATCAGAACCACAGGAGTCCAGAACCACAGGAGTTTAGAAAAAAGTTTAAACAAAAACTGCCAATGCAATGTGTTCCCCTTCCTGGGCTTCCTGATGTTTGAACCACTCACACAGATAACATCCAGTCTTCTGAAAGGCAGTTGGTAGTGATGACACAGCATTGTGAGGCTAAGTATTAGTGTTCTGACATTCAGTTGTGCGCATTTTGCTCATTCGCAATTTGGTCATTCTATATTTTCAGATCTGCTGAGGTAGTGCAGAAGATAAACAGTAATGTCAGTAACAGACTCAGAAACCCATTCTGACCACAGCCATGCAAAAAAACTAAAATGAAAGTAAATCCATGCAAGTCCTTGATGCATCCTCTAGGCTGGTGATCAATATTAATTCAGGCATGTCTTGGTGAATAGCCGGAGACTATATCACACATCACTACTTCACCTCGGAAGCACAGAGAGGACTAACAGCATGACTAACAACAAAGCCTGGCTGGCTAAGAAGCCAAAGATCATCAGATAAATGTGACATGTAACAAACCCTTCCTCAAGATCACATTTTCTAAAATCTTGTCTTTGTTTGAAATGGAAATAGAAGGAGTTTCCCGTCACAGGTGCAATACAGTCTCATCCCTTTTTCTTAAAAAACATACTTTTAATAAGCTTAGTAAGGGCAAAGAGGTATCTTTTTCTCCCTAAAGTCCTGTGGATTTAAAGTTTTAATGAGGCATCTAATACAGGGCAGATTTGTCTTCAATGTATCTTATTACATCACAGCAAAGATAATTTAGGGTATGGAATGTTGGTACTGCCAGGACAGCATATTGATAGAATATCTGAATTTATCATGGATAAATCAGAGGAATCAATACAGATCTTCACACAGATGTGAACTCTCACTTTGCCATCCATCCTCCCCTCAGCACATACACACAGAAATAAAGACCTTCGAGTTTGAAGCAGTTCTTTTTTAAGATGCCCAAACACACATGCTTCACTGTTGCACTGACCACATGACTGCATTGCCATGGAAGCCTGCAAGCACAGACTGTCTGGGACCTGAGGCTGGGTGGAGGGACTATGGGAGACAGCAAAAGCAAAACGAGCATTATAAGCTATAGTGGCATGCGTGTTGTGAGCGGGGAGAGCCCAGGGCGGAAGGTTCTCACATGTGGCCCAATGTGAGAGGGTGGGAACATGTGCTTCTGAAGAGAGGCACTGCCCCTCCCCCACCCCTCCCACAAGCCTAATCCCACGGACGGTCACATCAGGCTCTGCTTTAAATACCGCTCTGAACCCTCTCCAGCGTGTGCAGGGACGGATTAAGACAACCGTGGCGATTAGTGAGTTATAAACAGGAAAGGGACACAGGGTTGGGGGGCAGAGGGTACAGGGATGACCTCTTGCAGGTTCTTCCTTCCCTGATCTTAGAGGGTGTGGTAATGAGTGGGAAGAGAATCACCCCTGCCACGACAGACCTTTGAGTCATACCTGCCCTGACAGACCTTTGACTCATACCTGCTCTAACTGAAACAGGCAGACAAGTGTGTACGCATGTTCGTGTTTGTGTGTCTCTCTCCCTCTCTCTGTCTCTGTCTCTCTCTGTGAGTGATTTTGGGAGTGAAAGGGGTAACCTGACCTTGCCAAACACTGAAAAAGATGTTTATGTAAGAATGCCCAGAAGTATTGTCGCCGTCTTTCCCCCACTCTGGGTCTGTATGTTTTGTTTTTTTAGTGGGGTGATAGAAGGTCACAGAGAGGCCTGTCTATGCCCTAGGCCAAATACTTGGGCAGGAACATATTCGCCCAGCTGTGCAGGAGGGCTGCAGGATGACTCAGCAGGAGAATCACAATCTCTGGCCTTCACACTGATCTGGCTAAAGCCACAGACACAAGCAAAGTTATCTCAAGAGTTCAATACTCTGAAAGTTCTGTTACTGACCCTAATTTTCCTTCACAGTCTGAAAACTATCTATCAAAACTTTCAAAGCTAAAAGGTAAATACTCTTCAAGAACAGACTGCTTTCTCCAACACAAGACTGACCCAAAAGACACAATTAGATTAGACCTCTGATCTGGTTAGCGGGCCAATACTTACTGCTAAAACGTAAAAGCCCGAGCCTCTAAGATTTACAGGGGGATGAAATTTCACGCATGTCTGCATCTCCCATAGCATACCTCTCAAACTGCAGTAATTCAGTAAAGGCTTGAGGGTAGAAATCAAATCAAATTGATTCTGGCCATGGCCAAGCCTTTGGGAAAACCTACTGCTGTTTTTAACTGAACTTAAAATAGACTGAGAGAATAAAGCTGCCGAGATGGACAGCACCCCAGGGTAACTCATCCACCGATTATGTGGCGTTGCCAAGGGAGACTGTCAGCTGCTACGTCACTGCCGTAGCGATCTGATTTGTAAGCTTTACGTAGCCATTATGTAACAACAGGATGAGTCTCTGTACTGGCGGTGTGTACATTCCTCTAAAGCCATGTGCCAGCAGAGCGAAAGAAAGGGACTGGGTGGGAGAAAGAGAGAGAGAGGGTGAAGGAGGGGGAAGGATAAAGAGCAGCAGATGGTAGAGAGTGCTGGAGGAGAGGGAGTACTCTGAAATCCAGATGCAGTGGCATGCACTGTTATGCTCTTTCTCCCAGAAGAGGAAGGAGATGATGCATGCATGCATGCAAAGGTCCACACACACATACACACACCCACACACTTTCTTTCTGTCTTGATCCAGCCATTTCATATATGGGTTCAATACAACAACACAATGACTGCACTGCCTTGGAGATGGGCAACCTGTGATGACTGAAGGCTCCAGAAATCACAGTGTGCACAGACACCTTAGCGTCAGTGACACAACTTGGCCATTTATTTACATTTTTGTAACTCTAGAACTAAATCAAGGACCCAACAATTGTGCTAACCTTACTTTGAACAGGGCTGTAGTGAGCGGGGCTGCATGGTTCTAGCCACAACTGCACAGCATGCTGATCGCAATGTTTTTCCATCTCCCTCAGCACTGTGCCTCATTAAAATGTAACAGACTGATCCCAGCAAAGCAAACAGGCTGAGTGGAAACAGGGCAGGTGAGAACGCCAAAGCAGATTCTCCAAATCTCTTCTTTTTTTTCCCTCTCTTCCCTATTCCTTATCTCTTCTCTCTGTTTCCTTCCTGTCCAGGCAGTAGAGGCTTCCCCGGACCCAAGGGAGTTCTGTAACGGATGGTTCTGGGCCAAACCTGTGGCAGGAGTAGAACAGGTTGGCTGATTAGTGAGTCTGAGTCCTCTCCTTGTATGGCCCGTCTTTTGGCTGGTCATGTAACCCGGGTGGCATCCAGTAACACAGGGACAGTTAAGCGGTTACATTATCACTGAAGGTTTATCTTTCAATACAATGAAATCTATGAAGCCAGGCCTGGTATTAAAGCAACACCAAGTCATTTTTTCAACCTTAAAATAATGTTTCCAAAATTGTTTCAATGGTTCATCAAATTATAACAGGGTAAACGGCACTTCTGCATTCGCTTTGCGGGCCTCCATGGGATATAAGACATAAAGACAATTTCGCTTCCAACCTGTAGAGTGACTGAAAAGGAAAACTGCTTTAGTGTTGCTTTAAAACAGCAAAGGAGACTCTATCCATACAGTGATACTTTCTTTAAAGCCAGTCAGGAGAAAATGATACAGGGAGAATTACATGGCATTAAATGGAACAAATGCCTTTGCATTTAAATAAATACAACAAACAAATCCTAGTCTCTGATTTAGAGTCCAGTAAAGATCCAGTGATAAATCATACAGAAATAATTGCTAAATGTGGATTTTAAAACATCCACATTTATCTAATTAATTCATATCGGAATTCAATTAGCCGTAAATCTCACCCCATACCACTGTAATTACAGTGACCAGAGAAGAAGGACAGATCTAATGATCATTCACACTGGGCTTCACACTGAACTGAGTGCACCATTCACAGGGAGTCTGTGTCATATCTCTATACCTCTGGTAGGTCTCATAAGCATTCTAGAACACAGACACAGTGGAATAAGGCCCGCATGACTGCAGAACCTCCTGTGAGAGGACACATGCATCTGTTGCGCAACACATATGTGCACCAACGCTGCCTTGTACTGCAGCTTGTTGTTTCACTTTTATGTAACAGCCCACAGCTGTTGCTACCAGCACACACATTTGTTATGACATTAAAGTGCACAATGGTATACTTAAGGTGAAAGATCTCACCTGAGGTAAAAATATTTAGTAAAAAGAACTGAGCAACCAGCCTCAGCCTTTAAAGGTGTACTTCCACGAGAAACCGTTTAGTACTTGCTCTTTTGAAATATGATAGATCACCCCGAGTTGCATATGCATGCTGCATATCAAAATGTTTTTCTATCCCCGTTTTCTATATCAGTCAAAAGAAGACAATAGGCGGAAAAACGACCCAATGCGAAAAGGGCCTTCGGCGTGACGTAGACGTGGAAATACATATAAGAGAAACTGACCAAATGGGCTTTAAATAATGTTAGCCTGTTTGACTGACTCGCATAAGATTAGCAGGCTAGTTGAATGACTGAACTGCATTTAGCCGGGCACTTGCACTGTTTTGTCATGCAAATATTACCATTCTGAAACGTTCATTGACAAATGGTCAGGAAGCGACTGTGCTTGTGCCATCTCTCCTTCCTCTTCTGATTCAGGATCAAACACATAAGGCTGTATCTCCGTAGACATTCTGTGTGCAGTTTTAGCGCTGTCAAGTTGACTTTTCCCCTTTACCTTACTCTGCTATCAAGTTGACTGTGGGGCAAAGGAAGCTGCAGGGAGCGTGCCTCTGGTGAAATCATGTCGTTCTCCCGACCCCACCCCCTCTACCAAACTAAAACAGCCTGAAACAGAAGCACTAGAACATTTTTTTCATTAAAACCAGCGCACAGGGCAATTATTAATACTAGAGAACACACACAAGTTAATGAAAACACGATGGAAGTACACCTTTAATGTCCTGAATGGTTAGTTGCTGTAGCATAGGCTTAGTGATAGAAAATGTGGTGTATAAATCATAATAAATATCACCATTGTAGGTTCCCTATAGTGAACCGAGGATTGCTGTTACTGGGAATACCTGAGAATAATGATCCTGTTTTTGAGGTTAAACAGGGTCATTAGCAAAGCCTTTAGGATGATGTTCCTCAGGATGCTGCAGACCTGTTTTCCTCAGTGCGTGTTTTTATGCATGTATGCCATTACGAGTCACTGCTTCGAGGCACTTGTCATGGACTTCACTGTGGGCCGGTTCACAGTTAGTGCTAAGTGTTGGGAAAATGGGTTGGGCAATAATAAAGGTTGAGTTGATAGGACACAGATGATGCACACACTCCCACTAAACCTGAACCCAAATCAAGACCATGAACTTATCAACAAGACCTCATAAAGTGTCTTATTGAGGAAAACTGAGACAGAGCGAAATAAGAGTGGTCTAATTATATTCCCTCCCAGCAAAGAAACACCCTGAAGTCGTGATACACAGCCTGACATTTAAATATGTAAATCTGCTGTGAAATACTGTACAGTGAAAGCACTTGTGGAACAGATGAGAGACAGGATGCAGGTGGTTGAAGGAAAAGAAAAAAAATGTTATTATCAGATCTCTGAAATATATGACATGTAGAACTTAAACAGAGCTGGACTTAGAGACATCCAGACACTGTGTGCTACACGCCTACATTATAATAAAAGCTTAGAGCAGACCTAAAAAACCAGCTAAAAACTGACAGGCCAAACAAAACCACAAAACAAATGTGTTTGGGTTTCAAGGGTGTCAGAATGCGGGCAAGGAAAATTCTGCAACTCTGGGGAAAAGCAACAATGTACCCTGACTAAAGATCAATACAGCAGCACAACAAATTCTCTGCTGGCTGGGCGTGCAGCTGCACACCCCCCCCAGCCATTCAATCAGACACACTGCCCTTGCATCAGACAAGGGACATGTAGAACTTGATAATATGTAGGAATTATGTGTGTGTGTGTGTGTGTAAGAGAGAAAATTAGTGTATGAGGGTGTTATTTTTAGACTTGGGTCTAATAATTAAAATTTCCTTGAATTTAATGAGGTCATGCAGAGCTGAAAATTGCAACTGCGCTAGGCAGATGGGAGGAGTGTCTGCTCCCTGAGTCTGGAGATACAGATGGATAGCTGGAACATTAAACCAGACAGACAAACAGAGGGAGAGACAGCATAATACAAGGAAATGTGTGAAGAAAAAGCAAGTCTGTTCATGAGCTGCACATGTGCTGCAGCAGTGCATAGCAAAAACAGACATAAGAAAAGAGTGTATGAGGCATGGGGCTGTACATCAGCATCTGTTTGGTACACTCATTTTAACTGAACGGCATAGGCTTATAAGACATTGACAGCCACTTTAAAGTGTCTCCAAGGCACATTATTCATGCCAGTCTGACAGTAACTGAAATGGGGCCCTGGGCACCTGGCACAGGAGAGGTGCCGTACCATCTCAGGATGCACCTCGGAGTTCCCACTGCAGCAGCGGTGGTTGAGCCTCTGGTGCAGGATGAACGGCGAGAGCTAGATAACACATCAGCATGGTGAGACCAAGCTGTTTAATTTCCAGCCCCCGAGAGTGCAAACAAGGTGGTTGGATGTGCAGTGCTGGAAGAGGCTACTGGCAAAGAGCATCAATTATTCAGTGGGCTTGGTCAAACATACGTGCACACACACACACGCATACACACACAAAAAGCAGTGCATCTGCAGCCTCTCAAAATGCGGCAAGCACCATTGCCATACCTACAAGGACATCTTATTGTTACCACGAGCATCCTTCTTCTTCCAATCCTGTCTCAGCTGTTCCCAAACTCCCCCAGGCTTCATATGGGTGGAGGACAACAGGACAACAGCAGACAAGTTAACCACGGTCAACCAGGGAGTAAGGTCAGGTAAGCAAGCTTGTGTCCTCACAAACCACAGAACTGAGAGCTATGCTGTGACATCAGATTATGTCTCATTCAA
Source organism: Coilia nasus (assembly GCA_027475355.1). Classification (NCBI taxonomy): domain Eukaryota; kingdom Metazoa; phylum Chordata; class Actinopteri; order Clupeiformes; family Engraulidae; genus Coilia; species Coilia nasus. The sequence continues at coordinate 7,119,805 of CM050221.1, forward strand.
AGAGATTCTCTCTAATCATCAGTGACACAATGGATCTTCAGGTCTTGCCACTGCTGGAAGCTGTAGTCATATATGACAAGAGGCCAGGTGCCCTCTGCACTGGCAGTCCTTGCAACTGAAGTAGCCAAATCAGGGTACACTGGGACGATGTATGAGGGTGCATGGAAAGGCCCAGCTGGGCGGAAATGACACACTTGACTATGGTAGGAGTGAGTCATCTCTTGAGTGGCACTAGCCCCCCATGCCCACCACACTGCTGCCAGCCCTGCTGTTTCCATGGCCTCCTGTCATTAGCTCAGCATGTGGCTACTTCTGTGACAGGCTAATTGGGAGCTTTCTCCATGAACTAAAGACATGTCTCCTGGAGAACACAGCTTTATTCCCGTCTGGTCCCACACACACTACACAAACACACATACACATGCACGCACGCAAACGCACGCAAACACACGCAGACACACACAGACACACGCATGCACACATACACTCTGATATTTCTGCAGTCCATATGATGCGGGCAGTTTTGAAATACTGTTCAGGGATCAAGCCAAAACCTTTCCACCTGGCCTGAGCTCAGCTCTGACTCAGTCAACCCAGCAACCTTTCCCAACTTTGGCTGCTCCCCCACCTGTCCCCAGCTTAGGAAGCAGCCAGGGCTCCCCGCAGTGGGTGATGCCCAGAATGTCTAATTTGATGGAGCTGAATAAAACATCCCAGAGTCTGCAGTGAACAGATTCAGACACATAGTCTGCATTGATCAATCTCATCAAGGCCATCTGCAACAGTTCACTATGGTGTTATCTGAGAGAGAAAGATAAAGAAAGAAAAAGAAAGAGTGTGGGAAAAAGAGAGAAAAAGAGAGACAGAAACAGCTTATTAGAAGAATAAGTAGAAAGGGGAGAGAGACAATGAAGCAAAAGACAAGAAGAAAGAGAGATCAATAGAGAGAAAAGAATATAGAGTGAATAGAAGTGTTTTGAGACAGAAAGACAAAAAAGAAAGATGAAGAGAGAGGGAAGAGAGGAATGCAAGAAGGCATCACAAGCTCCCCTGTGAACCCACAGTGACATGGGAAATGCTAAATGAAGAGCTGCCAAGCTGGCTCTGAAACACACAACACATCACTCTCTCCCTCGCCAAAGACAGATGTAGACCTACAGTATGCCATTCTATCACACACAGCATGTATGTACAGGGAAATGCATGTATTGGGAAATAGTAACAGCCCAAGCTTGCCATAACCACCTGAATGACACTAATTGGGAATGCCGTCTAAACTATGCTCTCCATCAACACAGACATCTTTGGTGCCATAAATATACAACCCAAAATCACGACATCTAGGGCCAGTATTACTGTGAAGGCCATGAGTTTGAAAATGTAAGCAGTAAGAACACCTATACACACACACATGCACGCGCACACACACGAACACACACATTTAAGGGACCCGCTACACTGCTACTTTTTAATAATACACTGGTGGGTCTTAAGGGGTTTAATAATTAATACCAATCAGCTTAATTAGCTCCAGCAGACCTATCTCACTGCCAGACAAAACCAAACATAGAGACAAAGGAATGAGGTCTTGTCTCACTTAATAACACAGGGTGTAAGTGCTCCAAATTCTCTGACTCTCAAGGTTGCAAAAGCAGCACCCACAATCCTTTATTTCATCTCAGGACACTGGAAGGCTTGATACAACGAAACAGTAATTGTTTACATGTCCTATGTGATATAATGGCATGCCAAGGCTTATTTGTGGCATAGAAAAATGTGAAAAAATGTGAAAAAAGGACGATACTACTTTTAACACTATAGATATAGTATTGCAAGCTTGTGTCTCTCCCTCTGTATATGATTATTGAGGTCTATCTCTGCCTCTTTGTCATGCACACACTCTCAGTGTTGTAAGCAGAAGGAAAAGCAAAGTAACACAAAGCACACAGACAGAGGCATACACACATGCAGACAGACAGACAGACAGACAGACATGCACACACAGACCAGGATTGTGCACAAAATGCTTAAAATAACCCACTGCTTATAAACATACTGAAGCTCATATGACAAGAGCCATACAAATGTCAGATGGGGTAAATAATCGATACCCATCTGCCAGGAAAGTACATATTTATGACTGTAAACATCAGCAGCACAACACCGCATGTCACTTGTCACTTGCACAGGTAGCCTTGGATAGACAGTGGGTGCATATTTTAAGTAACCAGCCAACCAATTGTGTGTCTGATCTACTGGCAGTGGCCTGTAGTTTTGACTACATTAGTGAGTGCTTCTGTGAACGGTCCAGATTCTTACAATTTATTTCTTCCTCATTTGATGAAAGCAAAGGCGCTGCAATGCAGTCTTCACAGCTTGCAGCATGACTCATAAACTCTCTCTCTCTTCCTCTCTGTGTCCTAGGGCCCTATAAGCATCAATTGCATCTATGGTGCTACCTCCTGCCAGCAGCACCGGCAGACACAACACATACACAACCTCCACTCTGCAACAGCCATGCAGAAATAACCCTTCCCTGATGGATGTTGCCTAAACAGCGCTCCTCGAAGAGAAACCTCAGCATCAGTCTGAAGCACCATCAACATACAGTTTTTCATATATTTCAAAACTGTGTGCAGATTAAAAAGGCAGAATACCTTAGCTGGTGCCTAAGAAAGCTTTCTGTTTTGTTCAAAGACGCTTCTGTTTTTCTGCACCAGCTGATTAATGACACAACTTTGCACTGTGACATAATAGACTCACAAATACACACCCATGATGCACAACTGGCATACAATTCAAGCTAGTCTGTGCTTGATGATGACAGAGCGTGTATGTGGAGTGTTTGTGGAGTATTTGGAGTGTGAATATCTGTGTGTGTGAGTGAGTGGGTGAGAGAGAGAGAGAGAGAGAGAGAGAGAGAGAGAGAGAGAGAGAGAGAGAGAGAGAGAGAGAGAGAGAGAGAGAGAGAGAAAAATAGAGGGGGGGTGAATGATATTGTTATCCAAAACAACCAAGGGGCAACTATTAACCTCCATCTATTTCATGATTTCTCTTTCTCATGATTTCTATTCCTCGCTTCCATGACAAAACAGCCAAAGAAACCTGCCAGTGGATACCTGGCCATCTTATAAGCATAGATTCATTTTGACTCTCAAAGAATCACCAGACAGAGGATTGCTTTTACTTAATGATATGATGAGCAGCTATGTCAGCCAAACAGGTTACCACAAATGCCAGGCATCATTTTCCCATTAAGTCATTATCAACAACAAGGGATGAATAGGACATTTCTTTTCAGCTGTTGTACTTAGTGAAATCAGACCTCGTAGACGTATTGATCAGGGCTGATGGGTCCTCAGCACTAGCCTGGGTAAACCCGCCCCTCATACTTCATTTCATTTCGTGCAGAGGGTCTGGACTGGAGTCTCTTGAGGAGCATTTGGCAAGTTGCAGAACGTACGGTCCAATCAGCGAACAGAGGGTGTGTTCGTTAGCTGTGACGTTGACATTGTGTGCTACATTTGAATTGTAGTGCGTAGGTAGGCTAATTGAATACGTGACGACCAGGTGTTAGCGATTGGGTAAAGGCAGAGGCACTTTTTTTAAACTTCAGCAGAGTCCACACCTCCAGCAAATCGTTTCTGATGGTCTCTGTTCCAGACCCTCTGCACGAAATGAAATGAAGTACGAGGGGCGGGTTTACCCAGGCTACCTCAGCACCATAAAAGAAGATGAATTTTCTCTACTATACAGTTCCACAGAGCAGTCTGCAGGAGCCTCTCTACAAACCTGTATAAAAATTTACATTCTGTGAACTGCCTGTGTATGTGCAGCATCGGAGATTATTGTTCTCTCCTTCAAAGATGCAATGTTTAAAAATGCCCTAAAAACACATATTTAACATGTTATTAGAGGCACATTGCCAACATTACCACCATTGTAGAGATATATCTTGGTAGGTTCTCATTCATCCAGGTCATGGTAATCATAGGTGTTGACTTTGTAGAGATATCTTAAAACATTCCATAATATAAAACAAATTGGTCAATATAGCCGTAGTAAACAATTTGGTCAGAAGTGTGATTGGCATACCCAGTAAAAACTTGGCCAGCACATTAACTACTGAGTAAGTGGTAGAAAAAAGAAGGAAGAGAAACAGAGTATGACAGAGGAGTGAAGTAGTAGGGTGGAAGACAGGAGAGGAGTGGAAAAGAGAGAGATGAGTGGAAAAGAGAGAGAGGAGTGGAAAAGAGAGAGAGGAGTGGAAAAGAGAGAGATGAGTGGAAAAGAGAGAGAGGAGTGGAAAAGAGAGAGATGAGTGGAAAAGAGAGAGATGAGTGGAAAAGAGAGAGAGGAGTGGAAAAGAGAGAGAGGAGTGGAAAAGAGAGAGATGAGTGGAAAAGAGAGAGAGGAGTGGAAAAGAGAGAGATGAGTGGCATGAAAGGAGCAGTGAACTGTGGACTAAGGGAGTCTATCTCATACTTCTGCTGAAAGAAAAAATGCCACTGAAAGATTAAAAAAGAAAAACAGAAATTGACCAGACAGTACTTTCACTTTTTAATGACAATACTAAGTTTTCAGATGGTACCTCACACCACAGAATATCACTGTAATGTGTCATTCAAGCAAGTGTAGCACATTTATTTATGACAATGGTATCAAATGACTTTGATCCATATCTGTACTGGCATCTATGGTTCTGAGGCTTTGTTGTAAATGTGTGACACGAAATACTCCACTGATAAAATATAGAAAAAGCAATGTCTTATCTTGTTCCATTACAGCTGTTGTTAGAACCCAGACTGTTAATTTCCACTGTATTATGCAAGAGAGTTGGGATGGAGTACATTTCTCCAGTCAGACTAATATGATTACAACCTATAGGAGGCATTTTGTTTTCAATTGCAGATACTGCAAGAAAATTACATTGTGTGGACAAAGCAGGCTTACATTGGCTTTAGTAATATGACAAGTATATTGAAGCTTTCACTCAACCAAAACATGTAAAACCCAAGTATTGAATATTTCTATTTTTGCTTTTATCCTTTTCTTATTCTTTTTTTTTGTCTTCTGTTTTTTCTTACTGTTTGTTATTCTCATATTCTGCTATTGTTATGTGCTCCAGTGCTGCTGGAAATGATTCCTTTGGATGTTAATACACTGAACTGAAGGAGGCTTGTAGCGAGAAGAAAGCACAGCCATAAATAATAGTCTGTCACTAGCACACTGATAGGTGGGGGCACATTACCAGAGGTCAGTGGCTTTCCCTTCAACTGAAGCCCTCAGATCCTAAATACATGCACCACAGCATAATATGTACAAAAGCCACACTGGTGAAAGACAGCAACACGTAATTCGTTAAAATGGTATCCCCATGTGTACACTGCATGTTGTGGGAGACAGGCGCCTGCCGTTTGCAGAGCCATCTGTTAGATACAGCACCTCTGAGTCAGCCCAGTGCTGGAAAGGCAAAGAGCTGCCATGAGAGCCCTGATGCTCTGTGGACAGTAGCCAGCACTATTCACACAGAACAACACTGCACCAGTTCTATCCATTCCCTTACATTGTAATAGTACACTTAATCATTGACAGGTGATCATAAATCCAGCCTGTCTATCAAGGTTTGTGTTATGCAATCAAGGTGAGGAATTTCTGCAGTTCATAATGCATCACTGCAGTCCTCCTGTGTGCCACACTTTGGAGCTTGCAGCAGGCAGAATGTCTGTGCTTCCTTAGAAATAGGCTATTATATAAGGCACTCTTAACCAAACTGAGGTGGTGACCTTCATGGCCTCTACATTCTCTGTTAGTGTGGCAGCCTTCTAATAAAGAACAGTGATTTGCAGAAGAGATCTCATTGCCTTTACTAGTGTGTGTGTGTGTGTGTGTGTGTGTGTGTGTGTGTGTGTGTGTGTGTGTGCGCGCACGTGTGTGTAAGAGAAAGAGATGGAGTAATGCATTGTCATGCAGCGGTTGGATTTATCGCTATATCTCCCTGGTAGAGTCCTGCACCATAAAGCACGTAATCACAAGCTTTCATTGCACCCACACAGTGGACATGCAGAGATTTGAAGGCAGCCTAAGCAATCACATCACAGTCACATAAGCCAAAGACCAGCACAGTCTAAGACTCAGGACTGCCAGAAGGGACCAGTGGCTATGCCTATGCTCATATGAGAGACTTAGATGCTACTGCCATAATGTGGTTTGACTGCCCATCCCCCTTCACCTTATGTTGTGTAGGAAAAAGGGGTTTGGAGGAAAGGAGTTGGTGGCAGTTGGGGGTTGGGGGACAGAACGGTTGCCTGCAGATTAATGGAGCAGATTTTAGAGCCGCAGGTCTGATCTGAGCTGGATTAGAGTCCCTTAGAAGGGGGGACCCTTCTGTTAACTTGAAAACACACACACAGACACACACACACACACACACACACACACACACACACACACACACACACACACCTTACAACTCCATTGGTGACAAAAGCTGTCCATACATTTAGACACAAAACACAGCAGAGGATTACAAAAATACAACACAGCAGTAATACCCAAAACAATTCCAAATTATTGGAGACAAACCTTTGAATGATGTTAAATTTGCTCAATATCTATATTTTTGTGACTGCTCTAAAAATGTATATATATTTTTAACAACACTCCGTCCCATGTGGTTTTGTCACCACTTCTTGTCTGTGTTTAAGCAGGCCATGTCTCTGGTACTTGGAGATGTGACTCCGGCCTTTGAGGGGACATCTCTCCCGAGGGTCGAGCTGGGATGGGCGGCAGGCGACCCAGTGACTCAGCCATGGTCCCACTGTTCATCCGGTGCTCGTGTGTACTCCCCTGTGCTCTCACTAGGGGTGCGCATCGCAGCTCGCTCTATATTGCTGTCTGCCGGGTTAGCCAATGACTGAAATAATTTTGTTGCAAAATTAACGAAATCGTGGTCTCCGTGTAACTCAGCGGTGTTAGGGAGGAAATGTACGCGAGGTCGATAAAAAATCTATCTGTGCAGTTACGAAAGGCGCATTAATTAATCATAGTAAAATGTAAAAAAAAGAAGATCTAGGCGGTGTTGGAGAATCGAACTATGCACGCACAGCAAACACTGATCACATGCCTCATGCAAACCTCGTCCCAGTCATTTACCTAAAAGCCGACATACATATAAGTAGGGTATTTGCCATGCACTGTTCTTGGGGAATGTATAATGGATACATTTGTATTGTTTAGAGGGCAACAAGGTCAGCGAAGTCAACCTTTAATAACAAATCGACTGGAGAACTGAGCACAATTGCCTGACGTCCTGTAATATGCACCACATGCAGATATGCTAATTCACTGGGACACCCTAGGAGACCTACAATTCACAGAACAGGCAGCCCTATGCATCAATACCAAACTATCGTACACAGTACGGGAATGTCATCTGAAGGGGAGTGTGGTAACTGACAGATTTCCATATCGTCTATCCACTGAACTATGACGTTCACAAGATCTTATGTGTACAAGACCGTTCTCATTTGTTTTATGCCGATTTATTCTGCATATACCTACTTACATTCATTAGTTGCCAGACTGCATCTACCCTGCGGAACTTGGTCTGTGTAGGCCTAAGCAAATACTATGTTGAGAATTTACCTTACACCAGTGACCCCGCATTATAACGTGTAGGTGTACAATGTACATGACGCTGCTCATCAAATTGTATTGGTCCAGTTACATGCGCAATAGTAAGCTAATGTTGGTGCTTAAACAACAGTCTATATTCTGCTTGGCCGTATAAAGACAAACGACTTCACTGCACGATGTGGTCACGACTGCAACACAGCCTGCATCTCCGTCTACTATGTGCATCCCGCACTTCAGCTTACCTGAGTGGCTTTGTGGAATTGCTTCTTCAGTCCTGCTACTGACATGGTTCCGGCTGCTGTGTATCTCGAGTCTGTGTGTGAAGCTCTATGTGGACCACTATGGGAACTGATGTCTCGATGCGCTGTTCTAGTAACTGTCGAGGTAAACCCTATACGTCCGTCTTAACTACTGGGGATCCCAAACGCAGGAGCTGGATCAAGCTATGTTAAGGCTGTGGAATGTCAACTCGCATGCAGACACGCTAGTGACGTCGACTGAGTCGCCAACCAGCCCTCTTAAAGGTGCAGTCAAAATGGCGTGTTTTTTAATAAAACTTTGTGCCATGGTATGTTAAAGCGCGTGGGGTTCCCACCACGCCATTTTCAATATGCCATATTGTAGCATTAAATGGGATGCTGCTAAAATTGGGCACAACAAGGTAAACATAGGTGGAATCTCGGTAACGAACGGGAATTGCGTCACGCAAGGCAAAATAAGTGTAAGGTGCACTCACTTTGCAGTTAGAGCGGACTGATTATGACCAGCCTACCCCTGTGCCTAGGACTGTGCTTTCGTCAGAGGCGAAAGAACATACTCATGTTTTGTGTTTAACTAGTTAGCTAATTAATTAATTTGTTTGTAGCTGAAAGTAAAAAAGCTGTTAAGCATTCAACACATGCAACCGCTGACACAAGGTGCGTGAATCTCTGCTGGGAGTACACTAACAATTTTTTAATTGCTCATTAATTTCAAATGTTGTTGGAACGGTCACTCTGTTTTTCTGAGCATCACACTAAGAAAGCTTTCATAAAATAGCAGTATTCGAGATGCCAGCCCGTCCGTCTCCATCTGCCTGCGTACGTCCACGAGAATTGCTGGTCACAGCAGGGGTGGGCATTAAATGCGGAAAATAAAGTAGAACACACATCTTAAACGAGACTGAGCTCGCACCTCTCCGATCTCCGTAGCAGATGATATACAACTCATGTGTGGGAGGGAGGGCGGGGGTTGTAGTCCTCTACTGTGTATAGTTGTAGTGGGTTGCACTGAGAGTTCAATTCAAGTCTTTCCTATTTTTTAGATTCTCACTGAAACAAAACGACTTACTCAAGTTCTCCACAACACAAACATGACAAACTAAGACAACATAAAAAAACATAAAACAAAGACCATAAGTAAGTAGGCTATATAATACGGACGATGAAATAGAAATGAGATTAATAATTAAATCAGAACAAGGTAAAAATAGAGAGAAGAGGTATGTCTTCAAATTGGAGTTAAATAACGTACACTTTAGATGACAAGTTGAGTGGGGGAGCACCGGACAATGCGCCTGCACAGACGTCAGTGAACTTTTAACCAACCACGGCAAAACAGCGTCACCAAGGAGGAGTTAGCTAGCCATTTGCAGTTGTGTATGGGAGCAACTGCAAATGTCTGTAAGATTTGTCTAGGCGCATTTTACTTGACCTAGACGTTTGCATCCGTTTGCAGCCTGACGCTGAAAATGTTGCATTGTGGTTAGAAATTGTGTCCGACATGCCCGAAATGTGTGAGGTTGTCAGGAGTTGTCACAACAATGCGACCATGACACATGACCCGAAAACTCGCGGGACCATGACGCTTACAGACAAATCGTACAGACCTTTGCAGTTGCCTCCACACAACTGCAAGTGGCTAGCTAACGCCTCCTCGGTGACGCTACTTTGCCGTGGTTGGTTAAAAGTTCACCGACGTCTGTACAGGTGCATTGTCCGGTGCTCCCCCACTCAACTTGTCATTCAAATACGTTATTTTACTCCGATTTGAAGACAAATCTCTTCTCTCTATTTTTACCTTGTTCTGATTGTTTTGATGCGTTTATCTGACGCTGACAAGCCTGGCCTTATATTTATTTAATTATTAACCTCATTTCTATTTCATTGTCCGTGTTATATACCTACTTATGGTCTTTGTTTTATGGTTTTGCTTTCTTAGTTTTCATGTTTGTGTTGTGGAGCACTTTGGGGCAACTCGTTATGTTTCAATGTTAATCTAAACAATAAGAAAGACTCGACTTGAATTGAACTCTCAGTGCACCCCACTACAACCATAGACTGTAGAGGACTACAACCCCCGCCCTCCCTCTCCACACATGACTTGTGTGTCATCTGCTACGGAGATCGAGGAGGCGAGCCCAGTCTCGTGTAAGATTTGTGTTTGACTTTATTTTCCGCATTTAATGCCCACCCCTGCTGTGACCAGCAATTCTCGTTGACTTATGCAGCCAGGTGCAGACGGGCGGACTGGAATCTAAAACACGGCTTCTGTAAGCGCCTTGCTTCCTCGAGTTTTCGGGTCATTTGATCTGGTTGCATTTTTGTGACATCCTCACACATTTCTGGCAAGTCGGACAAAATTTCTAACCATAATGCAACAGTTTCAGCGTCAGACTGCAAACGGATGCAAACGTTTTCATCAAGTCAAATACGGCTAATGCTTCGGACACTTCAGCAGGAGACAGAGCGGGCATAGCGTGACGTCACTAAGTGAAAGCTGGACGCTAAAACATAATCAGAAAGGAGCTACATCTAAATTAACCACTAAAGCCCACTTTCGTCCTCGGAGCTGTTTGAGTTATGCGTTATGAGTTTATGTGTAAACAAATCGTTCGTTAATTCAAAGGAAGACAGTCCCTTGCTCAGTCTTTTCGAACTACAGAGCAAAACAGCATTTTCAGAGTTCCAGATTTCATTTACGAGCCCACCCTAGGATAGATGGACTACTGCAGTTGTGTGTCACGTGGAAGAAGGGGTACCGTACTCAAGTGCAAGGAGACCTGAAGAAGCCTGGCGCCTTCAGCACCCCACACGAGCTTGTTGTCGTCAGCACCTTGGACAGCGGACGACGCGCAAGTCTACAGAAAACACGTGGGCCAATTATCCAGTCATCGCCAGCTACGTCACCGATGGGAAACCAGTCAAAAGCTCTGTTCAGCGCAGAGTTCACCGTGACTTAAATGTGACTTACACCAAAACAACAGAAGTTCAATGGCTTTCCATAACTAGGAGATCATGATTTGGAGATATGCCAGAGATGCATTCCAAAATTCACCAAAATAGAAAACTGCTTTAGTAAAAGCTGATGGGTAGGAAGTGCCAGATAATCAGAATCAGCTTTATTGGCCAAGTATACTTACATATACAAGGAATTTGACTCCGGCAGATGTTAGCTCTCTATACACATAACACAGAACGTAATACAATACAATAGACTAAACAAGTATGTGTACTTGTATTGCACAGTAGGGACAACAATATACAATATACAATATACATACAGGCACCCAATATGGGCAATAATGAACAAGTAGGCACATGGTGTTACAGTGGGTTAAAGAACCGGTATGACAATATACCAATAAGGCGAATAAGGGGGGGTGGGCACAAAAAGAGCCAATCATATTTCACTCCTAGACCTACACAACTGCTTAATAACATGTTGCCATTAGAGTATTGACATATTGCATAGCCATAGGTGTATATAGGAGCGTATGTCCTCTGCAGCAGGTTGTCACAGACCTTGTACTGAAAACACATCTCTTGTTTTACAATTATAGTGAGGGTAGACACAGGCTAATACCTGTTATGGCCAGATGCATGCCATGTGCTCTTCCTTCCCTTTCTCTGTAGCTCAACACAGCTACACCTGATGGTTAAATAAAAAATTGTCTTCATATCGTCACTGTAAATGTATAGCAGAATTGAATGCTAGCCCTTCTGTGTGATGACATCAAACCTCAGAAAAAATGAATGAAATGAAAAAGACAATACCCCCCCTTCCCACACACACACTGAACAACACAGTTAAACAGATTCAGCTTTTGATATACGATCAAATTATGGTATTGTACATGGAATTGTGCTGTGATTGAGTTTTTGTTTTGTTTTTGTCTTCAATGATAAGTGCTGTTTTTGCTTTAAGATAAAAAAAACAACATTTTTTTCTATTGTTTTTATTACCTGAACCATCTGCTTGAGGGTAGCAGTTCAAACAATCAGTAACCAGGGTGGAATAGGTTTTTTAGAATGTTGTGGGCTCTGTTGAGGCAGCGGGAACTGCAGAGATGCTCCAGAGAGAAGAGAGGGCAGCCAATGATCTTCCGGGCAAGGTCCATGACCCCTTGGAGTGCCTCCCTTTCAGCAACTGTGTAGCAGGCAAGCATTACATAAATGCTGTATGCTCTCTATGGACCAATAGTAAAAGAAGACTGGTAATGTCTGTGTAAGATGGACCCTCCTGAGTATTCTCAGAAAGTCTAGACTGTGCTGCGTGTTCTTAATGAGAGCAGGGGTGTTGCTGTTCTAGGTCAGGTTCTTTTGTAGATGCACAGAAAACAGAGATTTTCTGCACAGTCTCCACTGATGAGAAGAGGCAAAATGTCCTTCTCCTGTATTCTACAATCAGCTCTTAGTCCCGGAGATGTTCTGGACAAGATTGTTTTCTGAGCACCAGACAGACAAATGTTTCACCTAGTCCCCGTATGCAGACTCTTCCTACAGAGATCCATCCCATGACAGTGGAGTAGTTGACAAACATGTCACTGTTGCTGAGGTGGGTAGGCTACAGGCTACAGTATCTTTTGATGTGACCTTATGGATTGTGTATGGGCCTTTGGGGTGGGGACTGCTGGTGGGCCCTACTGCCTCTCAGGCCTTAGATTCTTATGATTATTTATTTAAATTACTGTTGCCATTATGTTTTCTATAGTTTTGACCGAGAGACTTGATGCCCTGCATGCCTATGGTAATAAAGCCTATGGCTTTGGATTGTTTTAAAGGTGCTTCAAATTGTTTTTTTTTAGTCAGAGATGGAGTGTTGTTCATCCCAGTAGGGCCACCCAATGGTGAGGTGTGAGAATGCCATACTTAATCATTGTCCTTTTATTTTGCAACATCCTGGTGCATATGACCAGTGCCAAGGACATTGCTGTTCTGCAATAACTGCATATAGGTGGATATAATAGTTACCATATGGCTGTGTACTAAAATTGTTGCCAAATAGCTGCTGTTGACTCGCCACCTGCCTCTAAAGAACTGCACAAGTAGATACCAGCTGAAGTGGCTGCACTGGGCCCCCTCCAGCTTAAAACGTCGCTGCTGTCTGTCTGATTACGCTCCAGGAGATCTCAGAGCCATGGGCACAAACATGCGTCAGATGGTGCGTGGGTGTCTATTCCTGCTGGGAACTCCCACACACCAGCCAAACAGATCACTTTAAAACCAGTACATTATTATTATTATTTTTGTCAAGAAATGGAGCTAACTTCTGTGCACCACATGCTAATGCAAAAAAGACATCACATTTTATGGAAAAAGAAACATTAAGCTACAATTGTAGTCAATAGTAAATGTATCCTCAGTGCCAGTGAAACAGGCTGCTGCTGCCATCAAGTGACTATACTGTAAAATGTGCACATAGGCACAAAATGCACACATGGGCTATTTTTTGTTCACACATTTAACACAGGATGCATGAATGTATAACATTTTGATTATAGATAGATACACAGCCTTATTTTTATAATCAGAAAAGCTCATAATACTTGAGTAAGATTACATTCTCTGCCACTGATCAATGTTACAAATGCGTAATGGTGCCTAAAAACAATGAATTGAGATGAATTGCAGTCTGTTGTAAAATCATATGTCAAGTTCTTAATGACCCCTAACATGTAAGATGTATTTTTCTACATTGAGGTCTCTGCTCAGGAGACCACTTACAAACTTGCACTCTGTATTGTTCATTCTACTACAGAGTCAGTGTTAACATATAGGCATAGCCTACTGACTCCACTTGGCAATTAATATCTTTATTAGCTTTAAAGACATTTATAGGATCCATGTAAAATGTCATTATGCTATATCAATAAATAATACTTGGCATATATCAAGCAAAATTACATTTTACTTAATGCAATATAATGTTACACATCTGTCATATTTATGTATTTGTAAATATTGTCCTGATAAATAGAAACCCACGTTCCCCCTGCTGACAACCCATACAAAGTAACGTCCCATCACTTATAAACAAAAGAATGTCTGAATATCACTGCTTGTGTATTGTCGCCATCAAGTGGTGAAACATTAACACTGCCATGTCGTACTCTATTTTCCTCTGGTCAGCAAAGACGCAGTTTAACTTAAACAAACAAAAAAAATCCTGGAAAATAAAACAAAAAGTTCTTGTTACCAAATAAACCAGCTGACAGACTATTTTAGATCTTCAGAATGCAACATTTGAAAATGACTGATTTATTTGTGTTAGTAAAGCAATTAGGCTGTGCTACTGACATTTTACAACCAGGCTACATACATATGTAGTTTTAAAGCCATAATCATTTTTGCATTGATATATAAGCTGGATTTAAAAGTGCTGAAAGAAATTTACAGCAAGTAATAATAAAATGGTCCTGATATGTCACTAGAGATTAGGAAATATGTTAAATTGATATACTGATTTCACTGACAACAATATACTACAGACAGAATATTCACATTTTAAAACTTACAGTGCCAGCGGGATATTAGTCTACATGTCAGTGCCCAAGATAACCTGTACAGTGCATTCTACGGCCCCTCATGTCCACAAGCCGTGTCTCAGCAGCAGGAGCGTGCGCTGGTGGCCTGACTGACACCCATCGGTTGTGGGTGATGGAGTAGGGGAGACCGGGGCTGGTTGGATCACTTTTCACACTCAGTTATATTTCTCCGTCTTACAGTGCATTGTAGCTGTCAATGTGTGATTGACTGAAAGCTTAATATCTCATCTATAAAACAGGTATATACAATGTCAACACGGGGTTGGTTGGCTCAGGTAGGCGGGGTTGGTTGGCTCACATATAAGCTAATGTAAAATAAATACAGTTCACTCAATAAATGACTGAAAACGTGTAATCATATGGTTCTCTGCAAAGTCAGCTCTAGCTTTGGATGTACGCGCCTCTTTTTTTCTTTTATACTGACAAACAGCCAACAGAGAAGCAGACAGAATATAAATATGTTTATATCTGATTTATGGATGACAAATAATGTGGAAAATAATGGTTAAAATGATGAACAAAGGGTTAATTAAGTGTTTGCAAATACATTATACATGATTTATAGGGAGTAGTTATTATAAAGTGTTACCAAATAGGGTTGTATTTGAATTATAATTGAACGTTTATAATAATAATTATAATAATGCTTAATCCACCTTTTAAATATTTCCATTTCAAATTATGTCATTTTTTTTAAACACCCTGTATAAAATGCTCATTTTATGAGTACCAATGGGCATTTCTCATGTAAACTGTTGAGCCAACCAGCCCCAAAATTAGTGTGCCAACCAACCCCACCCACACTGAGGTACAGATTTTTCCATAAACACTGTTAGCCTGCTACAATTAGTCACCTCATGATCTCAAACTTTATTTTACATTATAGCTGAATCCCTTGACAATCATTTAAAACAAGTTTTTTTTTAAAATCCCTAACTGTTACCCTTCTGGGTGTTGTTAAGTGGAAGGTATAAAATCCAGGAATTGACCCCCCAAAACTAAAAAGTTTTACTCACCTAAAGGGTTAATGACCTTGAGACCTCTTACATAACTTGACTTACTCTGGTCCTAATGGGCATCATTTTAGCGTTGGAATTGTGTCTCAGCACCCTATAGTGGCTTGGAAATTAACACTGATTCAACCTGCCCCTGATCCAACCAGCCCCGGTCTCCCCTACTCCGGCCGTTGGCCTGCTGAGCTCCCTGGACAGCCAACAGAGTTGCGGCAGCCCTTTCCTTTCCATGAATTGACACTCCATAAAATTGATCCCGACTGAAGAAGTAGATAGTGGGACAGGGCTGTTTTACTTCCACTGGATTGTTTGAGTGATGAGCCTGATGCACAGACAGACATCAAGAGTACAGTTACAGACATAAAACCATAATAGTAAGAACCACAAAAAGCTTCATATACAGGTGGTCAGTAAAGACTACTGTCCGGGTCTCATAGACATAATTTTAACCAGGGCTTCAATCGGTTGTCCGTGGGATACATTACAGTGGCACACTGTTGAAATTACTTTTAGGTAACTTTGTACAAATTAACCCTGATTTGTGCGCATGAATTTTATGACACATGTGTTTCATGAAATCTTCAATTTGAAATAGTGTAAGAAATAGCTCTCTTTTGGCAAATCTGGCGCAAAAAAGCGTACATTTTTAAATGATCCTCACTCCTGATCAGACAATACTATCTTTTTAGAGACAGTCATCCAAAAAATTAGAGAGGTTTGCAAAAAGAGAAACGTTTTTCACTACGAGGATGTGTTTTGAGTATAAATTGGGCAGTCAGAAATGCATCGTGAAAATAAGTCAGAAAAGTCCAGGTAGCCTCTTTTGGGATACTTTATTTCGCAATCTGCAAGCTGTATCATGACGTGCTACCAAATAGCATTGAAAGTAATTCTGCCAACGGTATTCTAACAAATGTGTCAATGGAGCAGACTACATTAAGCAAAATAGCCTAGGGTTTGGGAAAGGTCTTTGGTCATAGAAGTTATATGTCCCGAATAAGGTAAGCCCATACTGGCTCTGTCCAAGACCTGAAACTTCAATGACCTAACAACAGCGCCTCTAACGTTGAAAGCAATTTCAGCGTTTTTGTGGAAAGAATCGTACGTTAGTCTGCATTTAAGGAAGCTCGTGCTTTCCTATTCCAATTCTATACTTTGTAGTAATGTTCCAGGGACATTTTAATAGCATGGTTAAGTTTAAGAAGGCCCTTTATTGAAATATATTGAAATATATGAGAGGATATACTCAAACCTTGTTGATAAGTTGCCAAACAGGATTTTCTGTCCTGTTTAAAACACATATGATTGTTATATCTCCAGCAATAGTGCAACCATGCAAATCCCCATACATAATGGATATAATTGTAATCATAAAACAAATTATAGTACATATTTATAAAAAAATTATTTAACAGCTGACCTGAGACACATCTAAAAATTGCACCACAATTACAATGTCCTCAAGGAAAGGTAATGAAAATGGCCTTTTTTGTGATTTTGTATATTAATCTGTTACACAAATAACAGCATAAATGCAATCATTTAGAAAAATCTGACAAGACAAATGCCAGGCCATCATCTCCTGTTCAGACAGTGAGAGTGTGGACAAATCAGAGAGAGAAGGAGGGAGGATGAAAGAGAGTAAGATAGGGAGATGTGAGGCAGACAGGGCACTAGTCACCTGAGTGGTGGGTTGGAGTCTCCTGCTGTTGGCCAGGCCTTCCTCTAAGCACTGCCTATCTACTCAGCCATACTAATGGCCCTGTGCTGTAATTGGTCCCAGTGATGTGGGGCTGCTCACCTGCACTGGCTAGGAGACTGCAGTCAGTCCTAGCCTGCAGAGAACCACTGTTTACAGAGCTCTGCTGTGGTAATGCTATGCAAAAAAACAAGCCTGTGCCGTTTTTCTGGATGTAGCATGGCTACTACAGTATCTCAACTGTGACAGTGAGCACCCTTCACATTTCAGCAAAAAGTGTGCTATATCTTTTCAAGGGACAATACTACACAAATTAAACTTGGATATGTTTTCGAGTAGTGAGTGTACAGCTTGTGTAGCAGTATTAATTTATTGTCCTCTGAAAACAACTTTACACACAGGCATTTTTGTATATATAGCAGCCCACAAAAGTGAGTACACCCTGAGTAATAACTACACATAACAACCATGAAAAGTCGCTTGTCCAATTCATAATTTTTGTGTTTTGGTCTGAACTCTACCATACAAAATTTGTGTATCATGCATTAGAGCTATTTTTTTAAATGTTTTGGCTACAATTCTGATATACTAGCCACTGGGAGGGACGGAGCTAGGGGGTGGCTTTTAGGGCTGAAGCCCCGAATCTCACGTCAAAAGCCCCAAATCTTTTTAAGCTTTAAAGGAGAACTTCGGTGTAAAATGAATATTGGCATGTTAAAACATCATACCGAGTTGGTATGTGTACTGAGGAGCAAATTGATTTAGCCTGTTGCATTCGGAGTTTAACTATTTTTTATCGTTTGTCCCAGAAGGCTAACAATGGAAGTGGTAGGTGCCATAGACGAAGCATGATGACTACGCTATTTTTAAACCATTAAAACAGCTCGAAGAAACTCCACACTCCATCGGTAGTACAACAAAGGCCCTGACATTAAAAACGAGGCACTGAGAACTTTGTAAGTGTACACAACATTTATTAATAAAACAGTTTTGACAAGCAGTACCTTGCTGTAGTTTCTCATCGCTACCCATAAGTAGGGTGTTGATCCTGAAGAGAACTCATGCCCATTTAAAACATAGAGACAAGATGGCAGAGAATGAGACAGTGAGACACCTTCTCAGAGAGTGGCCCCGTCTGCGGCTTGACGGAGATGGAATCCTTAGAAGAGAGACCACAAGAAAAAAGCAGCTAGTTGTTCCAGATTCCCTAAAGCCCATGGTCTACAAGCACCTACATGAGACATGGGGCACCTAGAGGCAGATCGAATGGTGGCTCTTGCCAGGGAACATTTCTTCTGGCCTAAAATGACACAGGAGATGGAGCACTATGTTACCCAGGTGTGTCGCTGTATCAAAAGGAAAAAACCTAATCAAACAACCAGAACACCTATACAGAGATAAGTGTAAGGGAGGTGAAGAGTACTCGTAGTCGTGGATCATTTTACAAAATGCACAGGCCTATGCAACAAAAGACAAATCTGGTAAGACTGCAGCAAGAAAACTTTTTGATGACTTTATTATGCGATTCGGTTTCCCATCAAAGATCCATCATGACCAGGGAAGAGAGTTTGAAAATGCACTCTTTCATAAGCTGCAAAACTATTGTGGAATCAGCCATTCTCGCATGTCTCCATACCACCCTCAAGCCAGTCCTGCAGAGCGCTTCAATACACCTTGTTGAGTATGCTGCGTACACTTGAAGAGTCTCAGAAGTCAAGATGGAAAGAGCATCTGAACAAAGTAGTACATGCGTATAACTCAACTGAGCATGAAGCGACAGGATTTTCCCCATTTTTCCTTCTCTTTGGTCGTGAACCAACTTTATCTGTCGACTTAATGTTGACTTGATGTGTCCACGAAGAGGAGAAGGAAGGAGCCAGTCACATACGGGCTATGCAGAGAAATGGAGAGAGGTTATGCAGGAAGCCTATGCCATTGCGAAAGCCTATGCCATTGGGAAACTTCGTACAGTAGCTACTGGGAAGACGTGATTCATGTCGTCAAAGAAAAACAAAGGCCCTGAGAGTCCGTTAAAAAAAATTATGTTGAGCCATTGCAGGGAACAGGAAGAAGACGAGTGTTACACCGTAACCTACTTCTACCATGTCCTCACCTTGTTGAAGAGCCTGAAGTGTGTGGACACAACCTGCAACAGGAAAACAGTATAGACAAACCAAGACCGAGAACAAAAAGACACAGAACAAAACCTGATACTTACCAGACAGACACCGAGAGCTCCAGCGGAGAGGAGTGCTACATGTGGACAGCAGTCAGACATGCTGATCCACCCCTCAACGCAGAAGCAGGAGAATTCTATCCTAGGAGGGAGATGCTCAGAGAAATGCCTGAGGTGGTGTTTGTACCTGAGGAGCATCCTGAAGAGCAGCAGGTGGAGGAGAGGCCTAGCGTGGAGTCAGAGAGAGAAGCTCCAGCTGTTGAACCTGACAGTGAGCAGAGTGATGCTGAGACATGGAGCCCCAGGCCAAGGACAGACAGCCCCGGCGTGTCTACACGTATGATCAGCTAGGCCAACCAACCACCCAGCAGTTGAATACCTGCCTCGTCAAGATAGTCCACTGTACGATCAATGGATGAATGACCAAACTCATCTTAAAATAGATAAAAACGAACAATGCTTTATTCAACATTTATGACACAAAGTAAATATAACTTTATTACAAACTGTATTAACAACTACTGTTACTGTTACTGTTACTGTTATCTTCTGTAGCGCTAGATTAACGTTGATTCTTTTGTTTACTCCTGGAAACAGTTGCTATGCTTTATAGGCTCTCACTGGATAATATGCATGAGAACGTCTCAGACTCAATAAAGACAACACAACAGCGCAGCGGACGATTGGCTGGCTAGTTGGCGGGCTTCACTGCTGCCACTGACAGACTACACAGGCTGCTGCACTGATTCTCGAAGGAACAACCGGGAACGAAAGGAACAACCGGGAACGAGAGCAGGGAACTCGTTCACGACGTTCCTCCCCAGGAACCGTTCAAAAGAACCGATTCGTTCGTGAACGACACACCACTGCTATGGACACTTTGTTTGTGTTTTTGCCATGAGAGATTTGCAAAAGAAAAAGAAAAGAAAACATTGGGACAAAGTACTGCCTAACTCTCCTGTAGTGTGTAATGTGTAATAGTACTTACCTGTTTAATATGTTTGAAAGAAATGACCTGTTTTGCTTACCTTCTACTAAAATGTTATGTGCAGTAGCGGTTCTAGGGGGGGGTCGGGCTGGGCCTTTGCCCAGGGCGCAATTTCGTGAAGGGCGCCGTGCTATTGGCCTCACGAGCGCTTGAAAAATATATATATATCATCTAAAAAAGTTTTTAATATCTATCACATCACTGTGTAGGAAATTGGCAAATTGGCGCCCCCTTTGGCTGCCAGCGCCCCTGCTGAAAAGTTCCAGTGAACAGAGAAGGGCAAAGGGGAGGGGGCGCGGGGGACAGTTCACCTCTGCGTCTCTCAAATGCAATGCACAAGTGGGCAATACTCTGCAATTAGTGAGCGAAGTCAGTCACACATAAGCTTTCTTCCCAATAACGCACATTTTATTCCTACCATTATATTTACAGGTTTATAATTCCTGCACATCTTTTAATTGTGTGAAAGGGCTAATAAAACAGGGCAATACAAAACGAGTAGGCGGTCACCAAGGTGAATTTAAGTCCTAGTCGGCAGTGACAGTGTTCGGGGATGGGAAATACAGTATGTTGACTGTCGAGTGACAAACAGGAGATGGACAGAAAAAGGCCAAAGCCATTAGAAGTGTAGAAACGAGCAAAGATGAAGGTATGCAACTGTTCTCTCTGCATGATCACGTTATCCATGCTATGAATGAAGGGCTAATGTTAATCATGGTATAACTCTTACGTTTGTTAGCCTTCTAGCTATGATGCTACGATTGCTATACTCAACAATAATTCGGTCTTAGCTCAACAAACACAAGATCTAATTTCACCATAAGATTTGGCTTTGCAACAAAACGGTTACAAGTAAAGTTATTATTGATTTCCATAATTTGGATTAACGTTGAGCCCTGTCATTAGCCAACAAAATGTTATGGTAGTTTCAACATTTGCAATTTGCTGCAACTCATAGTTTGCATAGTTTAACTATATTAATAGGGTAGTTTAGCATAGTAAACCAGTCATACCTGAACATGAACAAGCATACTGTAGAATTCGAGGCAACCAAGGAGCTAAATGACGGACATTTGGCATGTAAGGGCATGCTATCATAATGAAATTGTAATTTATGGATGTTTTGTATAAGACTTTTTGTAGCCTACAGTGTTTTGATGTTTATTTCAAGTGCAATTCAATAATAAGAATAACTATGTGCTCATAACAAAACGTGAAAAATTATGTTTTTTTTGTCATGGGGGGGGGGGGGGGGGGGGGGCGCTCGGAGGGGGTCTCGCCCGGGGAGTAATTCAATGTAGAACTGCCACTGCTTATGTGCTAGTATATTGTTTGGCAACATTTTTTTCATGGGGGAGGGTGTTGTGACCTAAGGATATTTTATCATTTTAGTTATTTTCAGAATAAGACAGTTTTTCAGTAATGGGGTATTTCTATTTCGATTTGTTATTTCATTGTACATTATTTCATTTTCTGTAAATTGTAAAAGGTTAGAGGTTAAACTTTACAGAGATGTCATCAGCCTGAGCAAGGAAGAAGGGAATGTGAACGTTACATTTAGTTGAGTTGACTGGAGTGGTTTGTGCTGATCAAGGGGGCAACAATCAAAGAAGCTGGATCCACACACTCAGATGCAGTGTCAAATCCAGATGTTGGCTTCAAAAATAACTGCATGAGTGCAGCCAGCATTTCTACAGTGTTTGCAGAGGTGGAGGGTCAGCCTGTCAAAGCTAAAATAATATGCTGCACAACAACTCGGTCTGCATAGTTGTCCTCCCAGATGAAAGGCTCTTGTAAAGCTTGATCACAAAAAATCCTGAAAACTTTTTTTCCGAAGACATGCAGTCCAAGAGCATGAATTTCTGAAACCATGTCCAGCGTCAAGTTCAACAGTACCATTATAATTGTGCCTTGCCTACAATCGAGCCCAGTAATGGTAGCATCATGGTTTTGGGCAACTTGGATGCTGCCTGCACTGGGGAACTGTAGTTCATTGAAGGAATCATGGATTTCAACATGTGCTGTGGCATTCTGAAGCAGAAAAACTGGGACACATGACAGTCTTTTCAACATGATAACAATCCCTAACACACATCACTGCCTTCCTGAAGACATTGAAGGTAATGGAGTGGTCAAGTATGTCTCCAGACCTGAACCCTATTGAGCACCTGAGGAGCATCCTTAAGCGGTAGGTGGAGGAGCACCAGTGTCTTACATCTGCCAGATCCGTAATGCCATCATGGAGGAATGAAAAAAGGATCACAAAACCAACCTGTGCCGCTCTGGTGAATTTCATTCTTAGTAGGATTAAGGCAGTGCTAGATAATAATGGTGCTCACGAAATATTAATGATTTTGATACAATTTGGACATGTTCTCTATGGGGTGTACTCACTTTTGTGGCCTGCTATGTATATAAAAATCCCTGTGCATGAAGTTATTTTCAGAAGGCAGAAAATCTATACCGCTACACAAGCTTCACACCGGCTACTCAAAAACATATCCAAGTTTAATTTATGTAGTATTGTCCCTTGAAAAGATGTAGCACATTTTTGCTGAAATGTGAAGGGTGTACTCACTTTTGTGAGATACTGTATGTCCCAAATGTACTCTTTTGTTTAAGGGAATTTTTTATTCTCTCACAGGTGAACTTTGGTAAGGGGTACTGCATCAAGTTCTTCATTAATAACAGCATGCTGTGTGAAGATAGCTGAGAAAAAAACAGTATCTATATACAGTATGCCACTATTTCTGCTTGAATCAATAGTAATTTATATCATAATAATTAGTAAGTAGTAATAAATAGTAAGTATTATGAAAAACAAACATCTAGACATTAAATCAATAACATATTTTTATATCTAAAATCCATTAAATAACCAAGTACAATTTTTAACTTGTCTTCACGTGCTTACTTGTTGTTGACCGATAATAAATAATCCGTTTTTAATGCTCATTCAGTATTCAATGTACTCCTGTTTGTGCTCATTCAGTATTCAATGTACTCCTGTGTGTGCTAGTTAGTATGATAATTGTGCACACTGAAACATATCTGTCAACTGATGACATTCTGAGAGTGAATATAAGTGACTGCCCTTTTTTTGAAGAGGGTGTGATTCTGCACCTTTTTATACAGTAAGACACCTCAAACAACGAAGTGGTTCCATTTGTCAGTGAATGGTTTGTTTAGTTTACCATGTAAATGGATTCAAGGAGGCCAAAAATCCATCTGACTTGTTCTCATCTCCAACCTAAGGCACTTCCAGGTTCCGTGGCTGAATTGACTAAGCTCAAAACTGAAATGAACTTTCAGCCACAATTAATGTCTGTAGCAACTTTTCCAGCACAAGACCTGAGCAAATTATGCAGTATGAAGAGTTAGTTTATATTTAAAGGATAGATCCCTCACATCTGGCTCATCCAATACTAACAGCTGTGTTGTTCTAGTCAGTGTGTCTCCACTTTGAGAGTGCTAATGGATCAATGTACATGGATACACATCCAACTGTTAGCTCATTTTTTGTTGGACTGGCCCTCATGAAAGACAAACTGAAAGCTATGTGTTAGACTCTACAACAGCAGATCAAAATTTCATAAACAGATGTGAGGATGATGGAGAAAGGGATGAGTGAAAAGGAGAAACATGCGTGGAGAGAGAAAAGGGTGGCTTTTCACCCAGCTGTGATGAGAGTGGATTACACTTGCTCAGGCCTCTTCTCTCCGCACATCATAACCTCAGACTACAAGGGCTTGAAAGTGCAGCCGAACCTCTAGTTACAGCCACTGTGTGGAACCTTCCAGAAAACTCTCTTCTCCACCTGTTTTCATGTTGAGTGAATATTACAATTGTAGCACAAGTCGATATTACAATTTCCAGTTATAGTAATTTAAATCAATTATACAGTTAAGTACCAAATGTGTTTATTAGTGATTTTTTTTTTTTTTAAACAATATTAAGTTTTGCATTTTGTGCTTGTGATGTGTACTTTTACACACCACCAATTAAATTTATGAGCCCTCTGGTGGTAGTACTATACATTACAGGATTTAGTGCAATAAATAGGCCCAATGCCAGTAGTAGTGTTTTTTTTTTGCATGGAGGCATAATGATGCTGCCAACTTATCAAAATATGTCATGGTCAGTGTCCACAGAATCCTATTCCCCCACTCCTCCTCAGTTTTAGCAATTCACAAGTTTAAAAAAGAAACAAGCAAAAAAATGTATACCTCCCCCCAAAAAATGTATCCTACTATCTTGACAAGCAGCTACACCAGATGTAGTACACTAGGTGTAACTCTTGTACTGAGTGGAGAAAGGCAGCCGGAAGAAGGGGCTAAGTAAGTGACTCTTAAGGCCTCCATTTCCCCTTCTCTTCTCTCGTGTCTCTGCTGCTAATTGTGCATGGGCAGCGGGGTGTGGCAACTGGCAGCTGTGATCCCCTCCACTGCATCTCTTTGTACTCAGCCCCATCACTCCCCTACGGACCCCCTCCCCCTGTGACGCAGGGCAGTGGGCAAGGGGATGGGGTTGGGGGAGCCCCAAAGCTACCTCCTCATTGATTGTCCTCCCAGTCAACCCCCGACCACTCACCCCTCCCTAGCACCTCACTACAGTAGCCTGGTTCAGACCCTGTAGAAAGTGGGACAGGTGGATTAAAGACAGATGAGGAGGAAGAGGGAAGAGACAGAAAAAGAGTGAAGAAGAAAAAAAATGACACGGGTGTCAAGCAGCTCGAGGAATAAAGAGAGGGGAGGGAAAACTTTGCATTTGGAACTCCTGATCAAAGTCAGTCCCCTAGGAGACATGCTTAATGAGAGAGTTCTACAAGAGGGAAAGGGAGACAGTCACAGAGTTAGAGAGTGAGATAGAAACACACAGGAAGATGGGTCTCATTCTCCATTCCTATAGAGCATTTGGAATGACTCGCTGTGCAGGGCCATGCGAGAGAGTGTGTGTATGTATGTCTGTCTTTAAAATCTACTGGAGAAGACAGCACAAGGCCAGGTTAATTAAACCGTGGGGAGCACCGCCACATTTGAATATGTCACAAAGACGGCGGCCACATCAGTCTGATGGCGTGCCTCGGCAAACATGTTGACTAGGCACTCTGCATTAGGCTGAGAGAACCGGGGGTGGGAAGGGAGGAGACAGTGAGAGGGGGGCCTCCATGCTAATTTGCGCGGCAATTCTATTTTGCCCGCTTGCTCACTATCCCCACTGTGCGGCGCCGGTTCCTCCTAGTTATTAATGTTTGTCATTAGCGACATTATGCTTGAGGACAGTGACTGGAAACCAGCAAATTTATATGGGACAAATATTGACAATAGCTTCCTCTTGGGTATTCACAGAAGAAAAGATGCAAACTATGTTAATTAATGGTAATTAACCACCAGGGCTTGCCTCTCCTGGATCACAGCTAAATTGGTCCCTGAGTTGCTTCAGACACAGTCCTGGGCTAATCCTTTATTATAAAAAGATAAAGGAAAACGACATCATTAGCATAAATTTGATGAGATAAAAAGTTGAATTATTCTTGTTAATTCCTGAACGGGTGGTTTTACATAAGGTTGTTAATTGAACATGAAAAAAGCAGGCAGGAAAGACAACTGACAAAGAAAACAAAGAGAGGGATGAAATAATATATGATTACAGAGAAGGAGCCAGCAGCACACATACTCAAGGACATCACTCTCACACACCTACTGTTATAGAAATGTGAAATGAATGTTAGTACAAGAAACATGATAAGTGTTTGTTTGCTCAGTGTGTATAAGTATTATTCAAATATTAAACCTTTGCAATAATAAAAACCTGTTTCATTCAAAGAATAATCCTACATTATGCAATGAGGGCAAGTAATAAAATAAAATGAATCAACTGTTTAAATTATTTCTAAAAAAGTAAAGACACAAATAAAAATCCAAACAATGCATACCAAAACACACTGACACTTTTGCTACACTCTATACCAAATTATCCAGACTAAGACTTATCAAGTTTCACTTCATGTTTTGCACTGGCTGGCAGATTTACTGTCCCAACTAATTAGACAGTGGCAGCTGATCCCTACTCAGTGGGCGTGAGCCCCCAAAGATGTAAGTTTGCACCAGAGGCATTTGCTACATGACATAAGGATCATGTTACAGTAGAATCCAAGAGCTAAAGAAAGAACAAATAATAAGAATGACAACAAAAATAATCATAATAAAAAGCAATACAATGACAATGACAATGGTTGATTAACAAAAACACTTTTAATGTAAAAATTGTTTGACAGGGAATGGTTGCAAATGGTATCATGATTTTCTAGAGTTCTCACACAGTCTGCATTAGAAAGAATGTTTATCATTCAAAGCATCCAAGTCTTACCTAATGGCTTGACTGGTTTGGTGTGGGCATAAAGTGGAGAGCAGAGCCCCTGCTATGGAGGAGGGAATCCTGAGCTCTGCCAGGCCATCCCAACAGCTGCTCATCTCCTTTTTGGCATCAGAGGGCCAATGACCACGCAGCCCCACTGGAGACACTTGGACATACACTTCACACGACACTCAGAGTGCACAGACAAGGAGTGGACTTAAGACTGTTAATGTAAGACTGGCAGTGGCCAAAAAAAGAACTAAGAAAAAATGGGAGGAGAGAAATGGAGAGGTTGAAGGGTTCTTCAAAACACTTCTTCAGCCCTGGCAGTGGCAGCCAAATGGGGCTCCCACTGCGAGACTGGGCACTGGGCACAACGTTAGAGGAGAAAGATGACAGACTCTCTCCCTCTCTCCTGCGGTCAGGCTTTTTCGCTGACTGCTGCTTCAAGCGTGGCCAGTTCCTCCGTCAGCACTTTCCTCTCCTTCATCTTCGCCAGCATGGCGTCCATCAGCAGCTCTGCAGAGGGGATCTTTGGGGGTGGAGGTGGGGCAGAGAGAGAGAGGAAAAGAGGGAGAGATGGAGATGGGGGGGGGGGGCAGCAGAGGACGGGGGGGGGGGGGGGGGGAGGAGAAACAGAGAGACATGGATGTCAAGATAAGGGAAAAGGCTTGTTTTTTTCACCTGGCAGCTTTTCAAAGGACCTGGTCATGTTTGTGTTTGTGATGACAGGCCAGAGTTAAGACGGGCAGGGGGGGGGGGGGTTGGGAAACTTTGCTGATCTTTCCTCACATTCTTTTTTTTCCTGCTACAACCATCGTTGCAAAGATCAAAACCATAAAATATGCAGTGTGGGAATTTCATCATATTCTTGCCGAAATCTCTTATGTGTCTCCTGCTGATGCTTGTGTAAGGTTATTTAACAGCGGTTAAGATCTGAGGCAGTTCAGGCCACCCACTCACTAGGCAGTGAGGGAGGCTTTCATGCTCTAAGGCTTTGCCCTACAGAATGGAAGATCCTCATCAGTTGTAATAGTTGACTGGAGGACAGTTCAGGAACTTAGTTTATGACCACAGTGTTTTCTCACAGGTAGAAAAGGCAAAGATGTCAAAACAGCACTACAAAGTGTCAGCTTATGCATGTGGCTAAAGGGGCCTGTTTGTGTGTGTGTGTGTTTTGGGGGGAGCACAGGGGACCAGACGCAAGCCCTTCCTGCACCACTGCACTTTATGAACACGGATCAGATCTAAGAACACAGTGTCTGGCTGTAAGTCGCCCATGTCAACATCTCTGGCTGCAATGAAGACGACAGCCCCTGGAGAATAGAGTGACTGGAGCTGCAGAGAGTGATGTGTGTGTAAAATGGTGCTGTAAGATGTATAGACACGGACGTATCTAGGACTCTTGACATTCAACACAAGCACCCTGCTTATGATTACAGGCAAACAATCAGCTATGAATATTCATACTAACTTTGCAGCTTTGCCTATTGGTGAAAGATGGTCTCCAGAAGCCTGGTCATTTAAATCAAGGTGTGCTGGCTTAGCACTTTTAGAGGCAGTAGACGAAATAAGATGGCAAAGGTTTTGGGAAAGAAAGAAAGCGAGAGAAAGCGAGAGAGAGAGAGAGAGAGAGAGAGAGACAGACAGAGACAAAGAAACATAGAAAGGTACAAAAAGATGAAAGATGGATAGAGAGGGGAGAGAAAGAGAATGAGAAAACAAGAGAAAAGGGTGAAACAGAGCGAGACAGTAGATGGCTATAAAGAGAGTGCTCCAGACTTGCACACTGCTACCCAACGTCCCACCTTCATTAGGGGGAGTGGGGAACATGGGCTCCCCTAAGGACAGCCGGCTAGGGTATAACAGAGTCCCTGTGCTGACTGCATCAAACGCTTCTCTGTACCGAGTGCTTCACTGCAGATTACACACACAGCCAACACAGCCACACTTACCTACCCAACACACTCGGGAAAACAGGGGGGTGCGCACGCACTCACGAACACACACACACACCCCACAACAACCTCAGGCTAATCCACCCACAAATGCATGAGGCTCGCCACTCAAAGTGCTATTCATACTGCTGATGGCTACGAGTGCAAAGCCTAATTAGAGATGGCTTGAGACTTAATTATGTCCTTTAACAGGTGTCCAACACACACGAGCACAAGCGGGCCACCGGCCACTGAAAACACAACACCAGCAATTAGCCTCCCCAATCTGTCAGTGGGAAATGGGCTGCAGTGACCGCACACGGCCATGCGGTCCAGAGATGGCACAGTGGGATGGCCAGACCAATCCAATGCCTTTCCATATGGCAGCCTCAGACAGAGAGGTGTGCTCAGTCTCCAACCCCAGGAGGATAACCGCATACACAGTCTTTAAATGGATATTATTGTGTGTATATGTGTGTGTACATGCTTGCATTAGTATGACATGGTCAGCCTATGCATTAGTCTGTCAATGAGATCATCATGTTGGCCACTACCAAGCCTTGTAGAAGCAAAGTAATACTGAAAAGCAAATGAATTGTTTGTTTGTGTGTGTGTGTGTGTGTCTTTGTGTGTGTGTTGAGAGACTCCAGGTGATGACACAAAGGTGAGCGCAGTCCAGCCTGTGGTGTGGAGAGTGCTGCTGGCTCTGTGCTTTCCACACTAATGGGGCCAGGGGGAGTGCAGGGCTGCAGCTTTCCCATCTGATGGTTTCTGTAAGCAGGAACCCACAACCCCCTTCCTCCCCACCCTCGACACCTCCAGGCAGGCCAGACCTGTCCATCTACACTATGCTCCTTCGCCTAGTCCCTATGCAGCACCGTGCCTACACACCACTCCCTCACACTTAGTGATCGGCTACTTCAGCCTAGGAGGAAAGACAGTGTGAGTTGGGGGTTCGGAGGTATGATGTACAGGGGCAAGGGACAATGTAAAGTTGTGTTTTAGACCAATTAAGTGACACTACTATTACAGAGCCTGAGGCCAGCCTACAGGCAGTGGCACTCTACACTCAAAGCCTGAACCCCCACTGTGACGTAGTGGCTTTATATATACATACACCCACACATACACACACATGTATCATGTCTTTTTTTATCCACAGATCGATCATGCTCCCTTTGTTCTATTCTGAAGAGATACGAGGAGTTTTCAAAGGCCCAATTTGTGCAGTGGGCACGAAGGGACTGAATGCAAATGGGACGGAGTAGACTCCTCAGAGCCCCCTATGCATTTAGTGAAAAAGGTCACGACTGGCGCAGCACAGGAATATCATGTCATTATCACCATTTGAGCATGCCCTTTTACACTGTTCATTAGTCTTAGCAATGCAAGATGTTGGCTGGACAATTGCACCCATTGCATCCCCCCCCCGTCATTTATTTGTCTCTTGTGAGCTATTCCCCAGCACATTTGGTTCTTTTCAAACAAACACTAAAACTCTAGTTAAACATTATGCATCTTCCCCCTTGGTGTAGATGTCCTCTGTGTGATTGTATTTGTGTCCTATCCACGTGCTGACAAAACCAACTCCGATCTAGGCCATTTTGGGAGAAGCCCACTACTTCTCCTGATCACAGGAGACAGAGAGAGACAGAGAGAGAGAGAGAGAGAGAGAGAGAGAGAAAGAGGCAGTATGTGAGAAAAAGAGCAAGAGTGAAAAAAACAAACACTTTCATGATCTTTGATCTTCACACTTTTGTTCTGAAATCAAAGTTATCAAACAAAAACAACAGGAAAAAAAACACAAAGCATCTAAGACCTACTAAAGTCTGCATTTGATTAGGAGATAATGAATGTGTCACATGCAAGAAAATAAATAATAAAATAAATAATAATAATAATAATAATAACAAAAAGAAACAGCGCTCAGGTAAGAGCATCAAGCAGACACACCAATCTATTCTTCTAGTGTGTAATTACTCACCCTGAGCCCACGATCCTCTCTCCATTCTCTGCCTGTGGCCCCAAGGGGCTCTTATGAAAGGGAATTGGACACTTGGGGCCACAGATAGTGTAATTAAAAATCCCCCTCTCCTTTTTTATAAGTTGTTTCTGCTATCAGGTCTGTGCAACCTGAGCCGAGCATCCTGACCCAAATACACCCTAGATTAAATGCAGAATACGCCAGGTCTTTGTTCCTTCCTCTTTTCTTCTCTTACTCATTAGGAGCCAAGGGGGAATACTGGGGAGTGTTGGGAGAACAATACATAACCCATACCACCAGTCCACTCTGCACACAGGTCTTTTCACCCATGTTTTTAGTCAGAGCCATTTGAGTGACATACCTCATACATGCAGCCACTGTGGAGCGTACTTTTCCCTGTCCAAGTTTTGTCAGAGTACGTGTCCAGCGATACGACAGTGGGGCTGGTTTACGTGGCCTTCAGGGTTTTCCAATTCTAAATTTATAGCTGAACTCAAGCTTGCATGGGACAGTCTAATGTGCAAGCCTATGACACACACACACACA
The DNA here is from genome assembly GCA_027475355.1 of Coilia nasus. Lineage (NCBI taxonomy): Eukaryota > Metazoa > Chordata > Actinopteri > Clupeiformes > Engraulidae > Coilia > Coilia nasus. The sequence goes on from CM050221.1 coordinate 7,150,948, forward strand.
CATTACCAAAGCTGGCCACTGGCCAGTGTGTTTTATGGTGGTCCCAGTGACATAGGCTCTTGGTGAGAGTAAAAGACACAGGGCTGTCACATGGCCTCAAGCCCTGCCTTGGGAGCTAAAGACCAGCTCCACCAAATCTGCCAGTGACCTCTCATGCCTTTGTCTGCCAAATGCAAGGAGACAGTTGCCTTTAATAAATTGCTATGGGCATAAAGACCAATGCAGCTGTATTTCTCTACCAGCCTTTCATACACACAAATATGCAACAAGAAGCAAGGGCGCACACACACACACACCCCCTAGTACCAGCAGCACCACCAGTGTCTCAGTGACACAGTTCCAGTACAAAGCTTGAGAAACCTGGCGCGGTTGATTTAATTAACACGGTCATTAAATGAAGTTTAATTACAGCCACTTGTGCTCATTTTTTGTTCTCCGCAAGCTCAGGCTGTCTGAAAGGAAACACTTATAAAGTGTATCACGTACCGAAGCCCTCTCAAACACACACATGAAGACAGACACACTGAAGCTTCAGAGGGAGAGAAGGAGCACAAACCAAAAGGGTGAAAAATCATCTTTGGATTAAGACTCAGAATGAAGCCATTCAGACTTCAATAGTAATTTTTTTCTCTCCCCTGAGCCCAGTAGCGCAGATAATGGCAAAGCAATTCACTCCCTCAGTAAACTGGGGAAATAGGTAGTTGTAAACACGTATGCATGTGCTTTTTTTTTCTCTCTCTCTTTCTTCCTCTTACACACACATGTACACAAACACTTGCATGCACACACAAAACAAACAATCAAAAACAAAAGAAGCGTTGTTTTAACACTGTCAGTGAGGAATAAAAAGAGGTTGAGAAATGATCCGAGGGGACGCAGCGGCATGGTTCATTAAAGGCTGGCGGCGGCAGGCCTGCCATCTCCCAGTGTTCATAAAGACCTCTCCATTACAATTTGCCTCCCATCAATAATTAGCAGTCCACAAATAAACCCCGGCAATTAAATCAATGGAGCCGAGAGTGCTGCCGGCCTCCCGAGTTGAAGCCAGTGGCCTAGGCAGGCACTAGAGCAGAGCTGGGGCTCATTCGCCACGCAAGAGGGGGGGGACCAGCGGGACCCCTCAGCACTAAATGATTATTGGACGGCCAGGCTACCGCTGCTGCCGCTGTCCCAGACTGTGACCCTCCACTGGGAGCCCTTGTGTTTGCTTCATTAAAGGGCAACACTATACAGTGGAGACAGAGAGAGAAGAGATAAGAGAGTGAGAGAGAGAGAGAGAGAGAGAGCACGAGAGAGACAGGGACAGAGAAAGAGGGAAAGAGAGAGAGAGAGAGAGAGAGAGAGAGAGAGAGAGAGAGAGAGAGAGCGAGAGAGAGGGACAGAGAGAGAGAGGGAGAGAGGGAGAGACATAGAGAGAGAGAGAGAGAGAGAGAGAGAGAGAGCGAGCGCGCGAGAGACAGGGACAGAGAGAGAGGGAGAGAGGGAGAGACATAGAGAGAGAGAGACAAGAAACACCAATAAAGAAAAAGACAAAGCCACAAAGAACATAAAATACTCATTAGGTCTCTGGTGTTGTCATCCTATTGGAGTTATTTTGAGCCTCAGTCACTAGACGACATGTAAACATATTCTGTTGGTTTCTGTTGTTCTGTTACATATATGTAGCAGTGCTGTCCACTAGATGGCAATATATTAAATTCCTGTGGAACCTGAACTGTGATGAGTATACGTTGAGTTTACCTAAAACAGAAATGGCCTTAAAAATTCCACACTCTATTGGCCATCAATATACCTAGTAACTATTCCCAGTATGTGCTTTTTGGTAAAAAAAAGTTGATGTTTAATTTTGCTGATACAGTTCATAAGAACAGGGACACACTGAAAAGTAGTATCTTTTTAATGACTGTATTCTTTGTAAAGCAACAACAGCAGAACGTAAGCTAAATCTATTGTGTCTGGTACTCATCTGTGGGCTTTTCTTTTAAATTAAACCCTTTTCATTAATCAGAGGCTCTTCCCAAATGAAAATAGCAAATTCTGCAATTCAAGGTCAAGGTGTCTTCTAATTTTTTGGTAAAACTGATGGTGACAGAGACCCCACACTTTATTAACAAAATTTTCTTCACATGATTTGCCAAAATACTTGGTGAAGTATGTATATAAAAAGTATGTTTTACTCCATAGGAGTAAAACGGTATGATGGTGCGGCATTCTTCACTGTAGGACAGAAGGTATTGGGGTCAGACAGTAGCAGGTCTATGTGAGCCACTTAATAAAAACCAATAAACACCTGCTCACTAATTCAACTAGGGTAAATGTAAAAGATCCCACAGCACAAGTGGCAAATCGTTAAAGTTTCAGCAGGAACAAACTGCAAACAAGTGACTCAACCACATAACCGCAAAGCAAAGCCATGCAAGGGACTCTGTGGTCAATTGGAGTTCAATGCCAAATCTATCCAGGGTAATGTAAGCTACAGGCACACAGACACAGCACAGCACAAGACAAACCTCTGAAGACTTCCTGGTGCACCCTGACTGGTGACTCTGCAGCTCCAGCTGAAGGGACTGTGGTGGAACAGTGGAGCAGACAGACTGTCAGTCCTGCCACAGAGCTACACCAGCTCACTCCACCCTCCCCCTGAACCCCACCTGACATGGCTACACACACCACTCTAACTCTCTGCAACTATACAAAATAGACACACACATGCCTCCCCGCTGTTCTCATAGGATATGACACACCCGCCATCCATCACAAAGAGAAAGAGACACACTCTGATGCCCACACGACCACACACCCCCTTACACACACACACTGAGCGGACGCTGGAGTGGCGCTGTCGTGTCCTGACACGTGTGGGCTTGTTATGTTGACGTGTGGAGATCTGTGACAGGCGGTGAGAGCTGCGCTGGGCTGGGCCCTGGCAGTGAGTGATGGCTGGGCTATTGACAGCAGCGCCACTGCAGTAATAAAGTGTACTCCCACAGGCAGCTCCATTAGACACTGACAGGGACAGGAGCCAGGCAGAGCAACAGTGACAGACCCAAAGAGGCCATGGATCTCACTCTCTCTGTTTCTGCCCCCCCCCCCACACACACACACAGTACACGAAGTACAAGTGACAGTTCAAAAGAGGCTGTGAATCCAAACCAGACACCCATGTGACAGTCCAAAGAAAGCCATGTGTGTCTATATTTTTTTTCTTCTTCATAGACACAAGCTTGTCACACACACACACACACACGCACACGCACACACACACACACACACACACACACACACACACAAATACACAATTTCTGTATCAGTCTGTCTGTTTCAAGTAGAGAGCATGTTCTAGTAGTGTATGAGTCCTATTAATAGCTGCTAGTTACCTGGGGTGCCGAACAGCGGGAGGAGCCATAGGCTGAATCAACAACTGTAAGTGCCACCACTGATTCTAAGCACAGAATTCAGTGCCCTCACATTAACAAAGCACTTATTACACACTGTTGCATCGGTGACACATGCCCAAATCAAAGCCATTAGACAGGATTTTGTTTATGACCAAGCACAAATCCAAATAAGGCACGCACACACACATACACACACAAAAACTCTATACAGTAACCCTTTCCCCATCACTCCTTCCCTCAAAAGTCACACCTGTCAACAAACTCCCCTTGATCACTTGCAAAAGGACAAGAGCTTGTGTCCCTGCGGGGCGAGTGTTTATTAACACCAAGACAAGGAGATGGCAGGGGGAGGTAGACTGGGGACATGAAAGGGAAGAAAAAGTAGTTCCTGGGTCACACAGAGGCCTGGAGGGTGGCCACTGGGGACAGCGAGGGGGATGAGGGGAGGGAGGGAGGTGTAGAGTAGGGGGTGGAGGGGCTGGGTCTCAGCCTTGTCATCCAGAGAGCAGCACCGGCACGGGGCCCAGGAAACGTCGATAGCAGCCAGGCGGCAGAGGCTCTCTGGTGGACCCTCACTCATTCTCTCAGCATCGACAGGAGCGCCAGATCAATACTCAGCTCCCCACTAACAAGCTGCCTCGGGGTGTTGGCCAGAGAGAGAAGAGAAAAGAGAGAGAGAGAGAGAGAAAGAAAGAGAGTGAGTGAGGGAGAAGGAAAGGTAGAGAGAGAGAGAGAGAGAGCAGAATGCCTGATGGCAGACCAGTGACTCCCGGAGCTGTCCTTCCTGCTGGTGGGGGGAAAGACGATGAAGAGCAAAAAAAGGAAGCAAGGAGAGTGAACACAGTGGGGGTCTGGGGGGTGAGAGGTCACAGTGAGATAACTACAAGTCTGTGGTGACAAACACAAGTGTGGACACATACAGATACACACATCAGAGCACTTGCGTGCATGTGCGTGCGCGCTCACACACACACACACACACACACTCACACGCAAGCACACGCACACACACACACACACACACACACACACACACACACACACACACACTGGCTCAAGAAGGCTCAAAATAGTACCTTGTATGCTGGTTGTGGACAAACAAAACTGCAGCGCATACAAGGATTATGCCAATATAGGTTGCACGGCAGTAGTAACTAGCAACACACACCCATACACACACCAAACCTGCTGCTGGAGGAGTTTCAGCACGCATTGCAGCCAGTCCTGCTCTCCACTGCCATCCTCTGTCTCCTGTGATACATGGACAGAAGAAAAAATCATAAACACTTGAAAACTAATCTCTCGGCTGTGTTTCTCTCTCTGTCTCTCTCTCTCTCTCTCACACACACACACACACACAAACACACACCTCCCCCCATTCTCAAGTGATCAGTCAGTGCACCTCATGTCTGTAGCTCTAAATTAAACCTGATAAAAATTTTACTTGTGACCATATCACAAAGATATTGTGGAAAGCTGCCATCAAAAATGTTTTATACGTCAGCTTGACAATTAAGACTCCAGCCTGACCAGAAGTAGGCAGAGAATTCAGAGTTAACACAAGGAGAGTGAGGCAGGGAGAAAGAGAGGGAGAAAGAGAGAGAGAAAGAGAGACAGAGAGTGCTGTCGTGGAGAAATCAACGACATGAAATTGGTGTCAAGTGAGTGTGAGTGAGTGAATGAGTGTGCAGCACACAGACTTTCCACCCTGGGACAGATTGGAGGGTGGGGGTGGGATTGGAAGGGTAATCCCTAGAGATGTGGGCTGATTGTTTTCTTCTTCCTTCATGTCTGGGGCCTAATTGACACGCACTGAAGGCCAGTGATGTATGACAGAGAATGAATGTGGCAGGCAGAGGAAAAACAGCATGTGTGTGGGAGCATGAGCAACCAGCCCTTTGTGCTGTGCACAAAATTACTTTATTAAATTTACTTAAATAATAGCTCACAATCCCACCTTCCAAACATCTGTCCTTAAAATCAGAATCAGAAATGCAACATTTAAGTTCAGTATTTTGGATCCCATACACCAGATTCTATGCATGAAAGTGCAGTGTCACCTCATCTGTGTCCAGAATGTCAGCCAGGTCGCTCTCGCTCACGTTGAGGATGGAAGCGGCAATTGACTGTGCTCGTACCATGGAGCGTTTGGACAGGCAGCCTTCTGGTTCACTGGAGGCCTTCTTCTGCCTCCGTCTCTTTCGCACCTCCACCTTTGTGGTCTGTACCTCTTGTTCCACCTCATGAGCGAGTGCCTGGGTGACCAAAAAAAGAGAGAGAGAGCAATAAATGAATGAGTGAAATAAAAGCAGCGTTATGAGACGAATCAGCATCTACAGTAGGTGCGTATATTCACAGGCATGGTGTAAATTATTGAGCACACATAGAACTCCCACATGTTTTCTGGATGCAGACCTCCCTCATAAGCAGTACCACCAGGGCTCCACTGACGTGCTTGACACTTAACAGCCAAGGTACGGGCTAAAAGTTTGAAGGCTCTCTGCTGATTTAATAAAAAAACTATGCAGAGCACAAAAAGACGGAGTGAGAACGCGAAATGGAACAGGTAAGTGTTCGGAGAGTTGCAAAAGTACTTTCATTTATTTATTTTGGTCTTTGTACAGAGCACATCCATCACAACAGCACAGTGCAACGCAGGCGCTAAATAATTGAGCCACTAGGAGCATTCAAAATGGCTGCCATGCGGGTGGATCTGGCAGTGAGGGAGGGGGGTCTCAAGCTGTTGGGGTGGGAGCAGTGGCTAAATACAGAGAGACAATTAAATGTTAAAGCTGCCACTGTACATGAGAAAGTCAATAAAGCAAACTCCCCTTTGCTTCATTTTGAGCTTATTGATCGAAGCAATAATCTTCTGCATCATTCCCCTTAAGCCCAGTGAAAACCTGACCTTGGAATGGACAAGTCAGTGGAGAAATCATGCACACAAAACACACGCTTGCAACGCTTATGGTTTGGCGGACATAAACCGAGGCTAATCACGAGCAGCGGCCCATGGTGCATTGCTGCGTGGCCCACGCCGCCTGCCCAGACATCTCCATTGCTGTTCTTTAGTGACTGCATGCAGACCCATCACAAACATTTAGCAGCAATATTCCATTTCAGCTGGGACTGAGATATTAAAACAGCAGCTACAACCAAAGGAATGCACGGTGGCATCAGCAAGCAGTGTGAGGGATATGAAATGCTTATGAACCTTAGCCACTGTCAGAACAATGCTTCTCAAATAGAAATCTAGGAACCAGAAAATAGAGACTGTCAACGCTGCAACAGCTTACCTTTGACTGCTACACATGGCATCAACGGGGGCTAAAACTACCCTCTCCATTAACAAGATGCTGCCACACAGATGATGAAGTGCTCTGATCACTTCATGGCCATTTGATTCAGTTCATGAAAGGTTTTCGCTATATCTATATGCTTTGATTGAGTCTATCGAATACATATTTTATGAATGGAACTGTAAACTACATAAATAACTAAAACAAATGGCCTCTTCTTTTTTCTTTTTCTAGCGTGAGTGCTAGTGTGAATCTGTGCTCTTGTGTTAAATTCATTGTGTTTTAAAATTAATCAAATCCAGCCTAAGTCTTATATGAATTCAAAGCCTGACCAAAGAGCTGGACAGTGTTCATCAAGCACCTTGCAGGGGATCCTATTACGTTATTTACAGCCTCATAGATATTTCCTGTCACTAGTCAAGGGTTAGATTCAATAGACGTAAACCCACAGTGCTGTGTAATCCGGAAAAAGATTAAGTGAATTTATCACTCATTCCCCCCTCTCCTCATCAAACTGCTGAAAGAGCCAGTTAGCATCCTGCAGCCGGGAAGAGGGAACGCCACACCACTCCAGAGAAGAGCTCTTACCTGCAATCAGCTGAGCCAGAGGGCCAATTTAGCTGGGGCCTCACACAGCGGGGGATTAAAGAAGAGAGGAGATGGAGATCAGGGCAGCCAAAGACACACCACGTCCTCTTAAACCAACGACCTGCCTGTCTCACTACCTGCGCAGCCCTGCACTGATCAGGAAGCTGCGCCAAAATGGAGTTTAGGGGAAAATCCAGGTAAAATATAACACGACTAAAAAAACTACGCTTAAGACCTTAAAGAGCCAAAAGACCCAGAGATAACTTCATTTTCTGCCTCAGAGTAAGCAAAGACAATTTAGCATACTCTGACAAATTTCCTTCCAGAAAAAAAAAAATAAATAAGAAGAAAATTCACACAAAAATTTAGAACAATAATGAAGAAGATGGAATACAAGTTATTGTAATTGGCAAATAGTATGCATGCTGTAGGCAGGCACCTGACACTGGAATGGCTTTGTGTGTGTGTGTGTGTGTGTGTGTGTGTGTGTGTGTGTGTGTGTGTGTGTGTGTGTGTGTGTGTGTGTGTGTGTGTGTATTTGTGTGTGTTGAGGCTGGTTGGGTTGGGGGCACAGCCAGCCTCATCAGCAGCACTAATCAATACATGACAAGAGGAAGGCTCCTCAGGACCAGTGGGCCACCAATCAGTGAACCCAGAGCTCCTCATGGGGATCACAGGTGTCAGGGGAGGATGTGTGCTCAGACCCAGCCACAAACTCAGGGTTGTGGGAATGCAGAACACCCTCTAGGCTACAGCCTTAGCGCTGAGAACAGAGACACAAAAGGGGGGCTGTACAGCAAACGAGCCCCTGGCTTGAATAAATATCACATTACACACCGTCCACTGGTGGAGCAGCTCGCAATCTGAAGTAGAATTTCAGTTTAACAAGGCTAATTATTTGTTGCACACTTTAGATTTTATATTCAGCTGTGGTAACAGTTGTTGTGATTTCAAGGTAGCAAATGCAAAATTAATTTGTGCATTTTAGTGAATATCAGAAAATCTGAAAATTTAGGAAATTTTATAAAATGACACTTGTATACAACCCTGACTCCAATTTTAGTTGCTAAATACTGAATGTCTCAAAAAACTACCGGGTCATAATTAGCCTCTTAGACTCTGTGCCCAGCACATGATGGCCTGGCTCTGTGGCTGTCCTCTGCCACTACCTGGACAAAGGTGTGCAGCTGCTGCAGCTGTGCGCTGGCCAGGCTGAGTTTCTTCTGGGCACCGTCCAGGGCCTGGGTGCTCTGCTGGGCCAGCCCGTGCATCTGTCTGGAGGCCTCATTCTCCAGCTCCGCCATGGCCTTCTCCTTCTCCCCAAAACGTGCCTGCAAGGCCTGCAACTTCTGTTCCTGCATATGCAGAACCGCATACATACAAAACATGTCATAGAAACACTGGGAAACTCTTGGTAGATAATGCTACTTTAACTTAAAAAATAAAACAGTATAAGAACAATGGTATGTAGTAAATATTAAAATATCAATTAGAAATACAAAAAATTAAAAACATATATTCAAATGTACAGTGGTTTCTGTCTTTAGCTGAAAGCGAGTCTACATTTTCTCACCTTTTTCTGCAAGTCCTTATGGAGCTTGAGGCTGGTGGCCTCATACTGGCTCTTCTTTGTGTTGGCCACATTCAGCCTCCGCTTCAGCGACTCCACAAAGGCCTTTCTATTGGACGCCTCCTCCAATATACTCTTCAACTGGGCAGAGATGGCACACACACAAATTAAGACCATAGGCTGATTTCACAAAGAGAAGCAATAGTGAAGATGGACAATGTTACTGTGGAGTCTCATTTCTAGACTTTGTGCAGGATGTCCATGTGCATGACACTCAGTACAAGAAAATTAGAACCATTTTAGAACCATTTTAGAACCACAATTAGAACCATTACAACCAAGAAACTTCTGAGAATAAATAAAAACAGCAAAAATATTTGTTGAATGTATTACATACAACACAACCAGGTAGACTACTATCATGCCAGACCACTTTAAGGCATTAGTTGTTGTGGAGTGTCAAGTGTGTGTGTGTGTGTGTGTGTGTGTGTGAGCGAGAGGCGGGGGACTGAGCCAACCTTTCTCTCCAGGTCCTCCAGCTGGCCCTTTAGGCTCTTCTCTGTTTCCTGGAAGAACTTGAGCCTGGTCCTCATGTCCTCCACCAGCTGCTTCTTCATCACCAGATCCCTCTCAGCATGGCCCAGTCTGAGCATTATGGGTAGACAGAAAAACATAAACATGAATCAGACTCACTTTTAACATAGCTTTTTATTCTTCTTCACATTCCTTCACTTCTTCACTTCTTTACATTCCTGAAAGGTGCAACATAATTAAATGACATTTTGATTAAATTATAATCATATTGACACCGCACTGTAAAATTTCAGTCCCCATTAAAACAGATGTATTACTATATAACAAGCTCATCAACTATGACATGACAATATCCAGTACATGTCCCACCTATTCAATACACAACAATGTTTAAAACATCCTCACAATCTGTGATAAATAATGAAGTGATTCCCTTCCCATCGCACCCATCTTATTACAGTGGGGAACCTTGGCCCATATAAACATGAATGTACTGATACACAACCACACAAGCCTTGTTAGTGTACACAAGCCTCTCCTGAGCTGAGTGTGTGCCTTTTCTCCTGCAGCCTGGTCCGCTGGCGGAGCGTGACCCTCTGGACTGATGGGTGAGTGCTCTCTTTAAGTTCTGGCCTCCCTTGGCAGGGCTGATGTCTGTGTGAGGGAGGGGCGGTGGGGTGTGCGCTGCACTGGAGCCGGCTGTATAAATGTGAGCGCTCCTTATTGGAGTGACATTAAATTAAATGAGTGAGTCCAGCCCGGGGACGGAGGGCTGCCAGTACCCAGCGGACTGGACCATTAATGAGAGAGAGCCTGTATTGACCCTTCCCAGTGAGGTAAGGCCTGTCTGTCTGTGCTATTGACACGTCGCCAGAGCAATACTCTCCCCTCCTCTTGGCCTGCCCTCTCCCCACCACCACCTCTGACAAGACTCCAAAATACTAATGGCAATTAGCTGACTAACATTTATTTTGGATATTGTCCCAAGGCCTTCCAGTGGCCAAAACGCGCATGTCACATACACTCACAAATAAAGAACACTGGATAAAGAAGAATACAGGATGCAGTATCCTGCAGTTCAGGGATAGGGAGAAAGAGAGGAGTGAGAGAGAAGAAGGGGGGTGGAGGGAGGGAGGGAGGGAGGGAGGGAAGATGGCGGAAGACCACCATCTGTATTTATGAGGGCTAGAGGGGGAAGATCTCGACCCGAGCATTCAAATTGCTCAAACAATTGTGTTTTTTGAAATCATGTGCTAGTCGCAGCCTTTTGTCTGAGAGTAGGGGGTGGATTAGGCACATCCACCATGTGCAGGGCATAATACTGTTGTAAGTGCTTGCGTAGTAGAGGATGAGGGGTAAAATACAAAAAAAGAATGAGAAAGAGGGGAAAAAACAAAAACAAAAGAGATTTAAACATGTATGGACCTGATAGGCAACAGGCTACAGATGAAAGCCTGGGTGTCATGAATAAGGCAGGGCTCTGGGAGCCGGATATTGACTGAGGACACGGCAGTGTTCTTTGAAATTCATTTTTTGCCTTCCCCCTCTCCTTCTCTCCCTTTTTTGTATCTGAAGGCAGAACGGGGCATAGCCCCCTCAGTGTATAGCAATGTATTTTTTACAGCAGTCTAGACATGCCTTTCATTTGAACGAGCAGCAGCCACTTCAGCAGCATTGCATTGCAGGCCGCGTCAAGGCTCGGTGGCAGAGAGGACTTCACAGCACCGTTTGGGCCACTTGAAGGGGGACACAGGGGCAGCAGAGCAGAGCCATCTGCTCCTCTGTGATCTGCACCACTTGCTTTAGTCGAAGAGCAAAGGCACACAAATACACAGACGCATGGGAACGGGCAAGGGAGTACACACTCATCCCCCAGCTGCAGAGCGCCAACTACATGCTCAGGGTGAGAGCAAGTCAAAATGGAGGAGAAAGGGGAGGACAGGAAGGAGAAAAGAAGAGACAAAAAGAAAAAAAAAGACACGAGAATTACAAGAAATCAAGGCAAGGGGCAACACTGCGCTCAAAACCAGTTTTTGTTTTTTAAAGAAGAAACCATGATGGCATCACATACTGTGTGACTGGTATTGCAGACTGATTTAGTGAGTGAGTTGTGTGTTGTAGTGTGTATGTGTTGTGTGTGAGAGGCTTTGTATGTGTTGTGCACACTGATCACTTCTCTCTTTGCAGACCCAATCAATAACTTCCTCTAAGACCTATAGCTCATCACTCTAATCTCCACTTGTGCACACACACTGAAGCACACACACACACACACACACACACACACACACACACACACACACACACACACACACACACACACACACACACACACACACAAATCTTTGGCACCTCTATAAGGGTATCATCACACAAAACCCCCTCAGGCAGTGATGACACCATTAGAGGCATACTGTACAAAGGTCTCTGGAAGTGTGTGGAAGTGTGTGTGTGTGCGTGTGTGTGTGTGTGTGTGGGAGAAGCAGGATGATCATGAAACTACCACATGGTGGAATCAGACACTGCAGATGCTGCTGAGGAAGTCCCTGAAGGAGAAAATGTGTCTGTGCCTGTATGTGTTTGAGAGGGAGAAAGAGAGTTGGAGAGACAGATTGAAGAAATGAGAGAATGAAGTGAAGAACAGACAAGTGCAATACAAGCACACAGAAACTAAATGAAACAGATAAAGACAGAGGGATAGAGGAAGCAATAAAGAACATATAAAAGACAAAAGAGGCTTAAGCCGTAAAAATGAAAGCAGCACAAGAAACAAACTGGGCATGCCCTCACTTTTCCTGCAGCTCTCGGAGGCGCTGGTCCTTCTCACTGAGCTCCGCTTTCAGGCTCTTGCTGGCAGCTGCATGTTTGGTGACCTCGTTACTGGCATTCTTGAGGACGGAAGGGAATACGCTGATTAAAGCCCATACATACAATAAAGACAAAGCACCAGCTCTAATGTCCAACACAAAGAGTCTCCAAACTGGCGGGAGACTTCAGCAGCACTAATGACTTTAACAAAGCCTTAGTGCTCCAGAGGGCTACATATCTACATTTGACTGATACACTTGCTGTGGTTAGTCAGCACAGTGCAACAAGTATGGATTTATCACTGGTACAAGAACAAGGAAAAAAGTCTTTGTAAGCCTTTTCCCATTCTGTGTAATGTTCTATTTTTCTTTTTCTGTCTTTCACACACATAGTGACATACTATCAGGCACACATAAACACTCAGTTGCATACACATCATTCTTAGGCACACACATGACACTTTCTTTCTCTCTCACACACACACACACCACAGAGACACGCAACACAATGATGTGCAAGAAGCATCCCCTGGTGGCTGTAAATGACAGGCAGGGGGTGGCAAGGTTCTTGTGATCATTCCGATGATGGATATTTGTGTGTGCACCTTGCCTTCGGTTGAAAGGCGCTCTTCTCTCCTGAGTAAGCATGAAGGCTTTTGACAGCCCGTCTCTCTCTCTCTCTCTCTCACACACACACAGCCATGGAGGTGACTTTTTCCTACCACACATGCAATAAGGTACTACAGCTTTGAACAAAGCTTCATCACCATATGCCTCTGATTTAGAGCAAACTGGTGTGGTTTCCTTGACACCAGCACTGCTTTTAGATGTTTTATTAAATGTACTAAAGTCACTGTTGATTACCATCATATCTAAATGTTTATTTGCTATAAATGTTGGCTTCATATATGTATAGAAGTTAGCAGTAAAATCTTACATGCTCGATAAAAAACTAATAACAATCAATGCAGATAGTTAAAAAATAATGTCTGTTGGGCAGAAAAGGAAATATTGTGGAAGGCAGCAGAGAACACAAGGGCATAAGGTCTGTGCTCCCCTGGCTGAACTCACCTTGAGTTTGGTCTGGAGCTGTTTGACCTCTGCCTCCAGCTGCTTGAGGGCAGATCTGCTGGGCTCCGCAGGCGTGCTGCTGCCGGGTGGGAGGGGTGCCGGTGGGGCTGGTGGCGGGAGCTGAACCTGCATGCGCCTCCACGGCTCCAGCTCCATCTCTAGAACCTTCTTTTGCTGCTCCACGCCAGTAAGTTCAGTGGTCAGTTTCTGCTCCAACACACACACACACACACACACACACACACACAGCACATAGTGCAACAACATACAGTTAAACTTCTGTTTGCAATAACATACAGGTGAACTGGCAGTAACAAAGTTAAATTTAGCTGTATTTCATTTACTGTGCATATTTATTTTCATTTTTTTTATTGTAGCCATCTCTCAGGATTCAAGGAGGTATTTACTAAGTCTCACTACAGTTCATTCTGACCAGTCTTTTAGTAAACATAAATGACAGAGTGTAAGAGATGGAAAGAGACGGCAAAAGACAGTGTGTGTCCTATTCAGCCCTGAATCAGAGTAAGATGGCGCCAGGGGCTTTGCATTGGGAGTGTTTAACAACAGGAGCATCCTCCCCACTCACACTAATAGGCAGCCACATCAGGACCATTTCCCGCTGTCGGCTCCTGCCAGCTCAATGATTGGCAGCTGTAATAGAGCCATCTTCAGTCCGTCCCAGTGCAGAGTTTATCAGTGTCGAGCAGGCAAGGAGCCGTAAGGAGAGGTAATCAGTTAATTACTGAGCGATGGCTCCACTGAATGACACAATGGGTCTTGATCTGATTTGGATAAAAGGCTTTCCGACCGCATGGAGGACTGTCTGCACAATAAACGTCTCATTCCTGCATCCTCCATCCCTCCTGCATCCACGCTTAATAAACTCAATACAGTATTTCTGCCCGCTCCGTTGCCACAACACTGATCTCATAACATATCAAACATCATGCTTATTCTGGCAGACAAATGAGGGGGGAATGTGACACCGCTCTCTCATGTGTGCACACACACACTCGCCCACACACACACTCACATAGGGTTTGTAAGGAGAAAAACCACAAAGTCTCTGAGGCCCTTCGATGCGCCACCCACATGCAGGAGTTATTGATAGCTGGCCTCCTGCTGACACCTTTGAATAGAATCCTTTTTGTTTTAGGTTTCTTCTGCTCCAGCACGGCTGGGGTGATATTAAGAGTGGCATTGATGGCGGTTCCAGTAAACTCCGGGTTTGATTTCAGGGGGCCATTTGGAGCTCCGGTGTTAGACGACACGGCAGAGCAGAGTGCCATTAGCCCCTGCAGCTCAAGAGCCTCTAAAGATAGGAGGTCTCCAAGTGCCATTGAAGAGTTGCTGGAAATAGCACGACTGCTCCACAGTAATTACAATACACAAGTGCCAGAGGCCAAAACTCATAACCACACACAAAGGGCCATCCCAGGAAAGTCCTCACCATAAACCTCCAGCAACTCTTACCTCAGGGATGCCTTATTTTCTAAAAACTGAGCAGACACTGGGCAGTCTGTCTTCTTTCCCATAACATTTACCCAATAACATCCACACTCGAAACAATCACTCCAGTAAGGCTCGCCTCAACCCCAGCTTATGTGTGCTCCACTCGGCGCTCAGCCCTCGCCCTGTCAGGAGAGCTGCTGCATAGGTGGGGGGAGAGCTCCGCCACCGGGATTACATGCACAGGGGAGGTGTGGGGTGTGCGTCTGCTGCCAGGCACTTGATCCACGTACCCGCACGGCCCCTGTCTGCTGTCAGCCAGCTGTGCTCAGCCCCCTCTAATCCTGTGGTAATCCCAAGCCCTCCTAAAAGGGGAACATGAAGAAGAGGCAGATTCACACCTGCAGATTACAGGGCCGCCTGTCGGGAGAGCCCCTGCTAAGCCCCCTCAGGTGCCCAAAGAGTGGTGTAGCACCCTGGTAATCCTGCTCAAATCATCCCTCCCTTGCCCAGGACCTTTCTCCGGCCCATTAATATGCACGACAAGCTTCTCTCCAGGGGAAGAAACTACCTTGATGCACATTTCACCTGTCACCAGGGCAACGTCAACTCAGTTTTCTGACTAAGCCTCATTTGTCCCCCCTGATCCCTGCATAAAAAAATAGTTAACGAGAAGAAAGAGGAGAGGGATAAAAAATTGCACAAGTGCAGCAGAAAGTCCTCTAATTATTGCCAATTTCCTGTGCCAGCCCAGTCTATTTTGTAGTGCTGAGTGCACGAGTTGAATTAAAGGTGCACAAAAGGTCCATTCTTGGTGGGTTAAGTGGGCAGCTGGAGAACAAGAGGCAGAGGACCATTTGAGGGTCAGTGTGAAAAACTACCTGCAATTACAGCCTAAGAGAGAGATGTGACAGTTCAATAAAGAGGCCAACATACACAGGTGTATGAGTGTGTGTCTACATGTGTGCGTGTAGGAGAAAGCGCTTCATGATTTGTAAAAATTAATGTGGGGCATGTCAAGGGAGGAACTATTTATGTGACAATGTGTGTATGTGTCAGCTCAGCTGGGTCCACGGGGGAAAAAAAAGATTGACTGATGAAAGTGTCGCACTTCTGTAGTGCACATGTTCCACTTAGGCAGAACATGACAAAGAGGCACACAGGCACATACGCAGGCACACGCACATTCACACAGACACACACAGACACACACACACAGATACAGACACACAGACACACACACAGAAGCAGCTGCGGGTTGTCAGCAGTGACAGCCTTGGCAGACAGTGATCTGTGCCAGCAGCTCACCTCTTCCAAGCCTCTGAGACTGGCAGCAGCAGCATCCGCCTCATCTCAAAAACATCACAGTGTCAGCCCAACCTACTGTCACAACTCAAGCTCCACTAACATGTCACATTTGCACTACTAATACCCACTAATGATGCCTAAGGCATGCTGTCAGGAAGCTTTTAAGGAAGACAACAGGTCAGACAAGCACTGCCAACTGAAGTGAATGCAAGTGAGAATTGAATGAAGGAAAAGATTCTGTCTGTGCTTTGGATGGAGGTTCAGGTGGTAGGCTAAATGTGGGGTGGGTGTGGTGCAGAGGATAGGGGAGTAAACAGGGACACAACAACCTTCCACTGGGGACATGCCACCGCACTTGAGAAAAATCGACACACATACACCAAGGGATTTGGTGACACGTGAAGGGTAACTATCACCCATACACCAAAAGATTACCTGCATGGACACTGACACCTTAATTTAGGAAAAGGGTCCCTCTCTTTCTCCGATATAAAGAAGCAGTAAGAACATGTCCCATTTGTGTTTTTAGAAGCCAGGCTGCACCCCTCCTTCTGCTCCAAACCTCAGTATGATGAGTATGAGTGCTGTGCAACACTGCTCTTCCCCCTGCTTGAGGGTACAATGTAGTATGAGGTGTTGTTGCAGGATTACAGGGAAAACAGTTTGGGGCAGTTTCACAATCTAAATGCTCTCTCGTGTCTTTCTGCAGTGAACACTGGAAAATAACCTGGCCATGTAGAAACCAGCCGTCTTTAACGACGTGTTGCAACCAGATACATGCTTTCAGGAGAGAATCACTTCCATGAGTGGCAGAGTACCTCCTGGGCTGCCCTGGCTGATGGATTTGCGTCGCACCCCCAGTCTTGCTGCTGTTGTCATTACTCTGCTGACGACAGCCTCCGGAGGTGCGGTGCCATCTTAGGGCCAATTAGGGAGGTAGAATGGTGCAGCAGGCTGGAGGGGGCAGTGTGCGTGGGCACGGGACCTCCTGGCCTCCTGAAAATCAAGCCTCCTACTCCAGCAGACCCGCGCCGTTCGCCATTAATACTGCAGCAGGCTGAGGCCAGCAAACAAACTCCTTCCCAACCACACACGTCATTACTGCAGCAGTACTGTTTGTATATAGATGACCAGAAGTAGAGATAGGAAGTAGTTATATAGGTGGAGAGAATCCAACAGATTGTTCGATAACAACAATAAAAAAGTATGATGGCCTGAATGAAAAAAATGTGTGCGAATGGCTGGGTCTGTGTCAGTGAGTGTAAATGCCTGTATCTTAGTGTTGATATGTTGTTGAAAATATGTGCAATTGAAACAAGAATGGAAAGACTTACTGTGAGTGGCACTCACAATGTGTGTGTGTATGTGTTTGTGCGTGTGGAGGTATGTCAGTGTAAATTTGTATGTAAGTGTGTGTGCATGTGTATATGTGTGTGTGTTTGTGTACTATGTGAGCTAAGGTAAAAGCCAACGAAACATAGGGAGAGGGAGTGAAAGGGAGTTGGGGTCCTGCGCAGGCCTCTGGAGGAGCAGCCATGCTGACCTCCTGTACGAGGATGCCTCCTAATCAGGCCTCCGGTGGGCTTGGCATTTCAAGACCTGCCTGCTCTGTCCAGCGCCGTCTGCAGCCTGTCCAACTAACTACACAGCCAACTCAGTAGGGAGGCAGAGGACGGAGGCAGGGCTGAATGTGTGTGCGTGTATTTATGGGAATTGTGTGTGTGTGTGTGTCTTACTGGCATCCTTGTTGCGGGTATATGTCTGTATTAGTGTGAATGCTGTGACTATTTAGAATTTTCTTATGGGCTTCTGCACACAATGTGTGTTAATAAGTGACGGTGTGTGTGTATGTCTGTGCATGTGTGTTTACTGTATGAGCAGTGCTGCTGATGGATGGCCGAGGACAGCACATGTACACACTGTAAAACATAAATGAGTGTGTCATTGTGTTGAGTTGGTGCCAACACAGATGAGCGCAGGAGCGGCAGCGGCTTATGTGAACTGTGAGGAACATTGTGGCTGCCGAGTCTCCATTCGCCTGCATGTGTAAGCGACTGGACAGTAATTGGAGGCTCCTCGTAACAGCGGCAGCACCAGTGAGAGTGTGAAAGAGAGTGTAACAACGAAATACAAAGAGTTGTGTGTGTGTGTGTGTGTGTATGTCTGTGTGACAGAGAGAGAGAGGGAGAGAGTGAGTGAAAGGGAGACAGAAAAGGCTGAAAACACGCAGCGCCCTGTGACTGCGACCCCTCTGCCTATGAGGACTGGGCCTGTCAGCCACACAGTTATTAAGCATGATAAGGGCAAAAGACCAGTTGCACTGGCAAGCCTAGGAAAAAAACATGGAAAAAAGAGGGAGAGAGACCACTTCTCTCCTATGTCCACCAACTCCATTTCTCTCATGCGGTGTGGTGGAGTGCAGTGAAATGGAGGACCTGTGTCAGCTGCTTGCTGCTGGCCAGTCTCTGGGTGACGGTCTGCAGCTGGTTGCGGAGCTGCTGGCAGGTTTGGCTCTGCTCACGGGCCTGCCGCTCCGTCTCTCTCCGGCCCTGCTGCAGTGCACGGATCTGCTGCTGGAGGGAGAGCATGCGGTCACGCGTCTCCGCACACACACCCTTTACTTGCATCCTCCTCTTCCTCCCACAACTTCGCTGCCCTGGATAGGGAGAAGGCACCTTCTTTGTAATTTTTGTATTTTAATCAAGTAATTGTGTTATGCATTGAGGTGAAAACAAATGAAAAGGGAAATGTTTAGCAAAGTAAATATAACATATACGTTATATGAGTATAATTATATGTTTTAAATGGTTTTAACTGTGCCACAATAAAAATTAAATTAAAACTGTCATCACTGTAAAATATACTGACTTCCCCTTTTCAACTTCATCATTCCGCAACAGCAAACAAAGCAAAGCTGGCACACACATGCATGCTTGCCTAAAGTAAAACAGTAATGAACATAGTGCTTTGCAATAAGCAGTAACATCACTGGTATGTGCCCGTGGCAGTGGCAGGATAATTAAGCAAGGAGATGAGGAGGAATTTAGAGCTTAACAGGTGATTCTCCATAAGCAGAAGTGGGTGGCATTACTAATCTGAGAGGCAGGTGAAGAGTGTGCAGATTGAGTGAACATGAGAGGCGAAGGAGGGATTTACCGCGCTGAGGAGACCGGGGCTCCACCAGGCTCAGCTCCTCTGCAGGCAGGTCTTCCAGGGACGACCTGCCACTGCCGTTACCATTGCCACGACCGCACCTGTAAACCTGCAAGGGGAGGGAACGGAAACTACATGTCATGATCAAGCTGGATCAGGAGAGAAGGAGGGGAAAGAGTTTAATGTAACACAACGTGATGTCTCCTGACAGGGTGACACCCAGGCAAAAGCGTTTGTAGTCACATCAAAGAGGTCCTTGGATCCCCCCCTACCCCTTTTGTATCGAGCATCCATTAAAAGGTTTTGATCACACTCTCCTTCGCACTGTCTATCCTTTGCATGCTCTTCGAGTTTGATCACGGATTCATCCGGAAGCTCTTTAGTGTGACACGAGCCGCGTGGCGCTCTGCTGTCACGGTGATGAGAGGTGGCGGGAATGATGAGCTCGCTGGGGGCAGAGCGGCAAGGATCTGAGGCACTGCTGACAGCTCCCCCAATCCCCCACCCCCTTCCTGACGCCCAGCCTCTCTTCTCCTCCGAGCGAGAATTTCTTTCCAACTATCCCGTCCCTCCTCTTGACCCATCTCTGTATCCTGCTGCAGGAGGCTGGGCAGGAAGAGAAGCGCTGGGACCACGGGACCTCTGGGATGTATATACTGCGCTGATCTCACTTACTTGGGTTGAAGCAGATGCTAAATTACAACCACACCTGCCTCCAAATACAGAGCTCTGCTAGAAGAACAGGGCTCCATCATTTGAAACATCACACTAAACTACCGTTAACAACTACTAAATCACTGATAGAAGATGCAAAGGAGGAATAATTGCGGATTGTAACGCCATTTTCCTTCCCTAATGTGACAAATGTGACCTAATCTAATCAGGCACTCCACAGACCACAATTCTAAGATACAGCCAAGTTAAACACATGCAGCTTATCATTTTTAGTCTTAAATGGAACACAACCTATTTGAGAATCATCTGAAAGACCCTGGCTTTTAACTTACAGATTTGGCTAAATTTACATTTTGGCTATATCTTGTCTTACTCTGAGAAATATCAAAGCCTCTCTTCTTTGATATATGTCACTTACATTTGTTTTCCAATGTCACCAAACAACAAAAATGTGAAATGGCTATATCTTAAGAAACATTGAAAATATGGCATTTAAAACTTACTGCTGGCCCCACTGCACTGATACCAACTCAATTTTAATTTATTTTTTTTTCTCTATGATAACACATTTTGCCAGATCTGGTCACATTCGTGTTTTGATTTCAAGAAAGCAGGTGGAAAAAAAACACCAAAGCCTCTTAAAAACCAAGACATCCTCTACATGACATGGAAAAGGGACTTTGTGCTCAAGTTTCATTGTAATGCAGAAATATCTGAGAATGTGTCAGCTCTGCAGAGAACAAATAGAATGCTGGATGAAGCAAACCAACCCTGTGAGTGGTCTTCTTGTGGAGGGATTTGACAAGCGGCGGGTTGTCCAGACTGTCCGAGTACTCCTCCTCACTGCCACTGAGGAGCACAGGGAGATGAGATGGTCGGTTAGCTCAAGCCCTGAGACACAGACACGGGTCTACTCATCACCTCTACAGAAAGGCTCTTTCAGGAGATGCTGACATTTACACAGTGAGTTTTCTAAGAGCATGACACTGGAGCAGAGGGCTGCACCTGAACACAGGAGCATATGAATACCTGTCCAGTGTTCACAAGTGGGCCACTCACTTTCACAATTCAGTGGTAAGGGTTTGGGATTTTTTTAATTATATTATTTCTTATTGAATAGAATCAGATTTATTTTATTTTTATTTCACAGTATTAATTAGGTATCTAAAATTAACTGTTATTAGGTAACTATTTTGTTTTGTTTTTAGTAAAAAAAAAAAATCACAATCAAGATCATGCATTTGAACTTATTAGATAAATTATTATTATTATTATTATTATTATTATTATTATTGCTTTATTTTTAAATAAAAAAGAATACACGAATAAAAAAGAACAAATTATAACAAAATCAATCAAATTTCCTCTGAAAAATCAAGTTAGCAATTTTATTTTAGTTAACATTATTTAAACACAAGATTTTTCACACATCCAAAAAAAAAGTATATACATTGCACTGCATCACCTGCATGGAAAGTATAATAACTGAGTTTTACTAACCTACGTAAAACAAGATTGAGTTGTATTGGCATCAATACAATTTCAGTTTTCTTAAAATTGTAGAAACTTTAGATTCAACAAATAAGGCATGATTGAAAAAGTGAATAAATGGACATACACTAAATGACATATTTTGAGAGCATTTTAATTAATGATAAGTACACTGACAGCTCATCACAATCCATTAGAATTTCTATGAGCATCACTGTCTTGTGCTGGTACTTTCTGGTGCTCTAGCATCAGGCATTACAGAACAATATCATTCCTCATTGTACTCATATCGTTACAGCAAGGATTAACATAAAGAGATACTATTTATGTTGAGAACAGACTTAAAGAATTACGAATGCATAAATCACGCAAATGTTAATGATATCTACACAATGCCTTAGGTTTAAAACCCACACAAGTAAAATATGTAAAACATTTGTCCTGCCACATTGTCACACACAGGCACAATGTCAGTCAATGCTGTGTTTCCTGAAACATTCCACTTGACAATGGGGACTTAAAAACTTGTGGAGTTTTCAAAGCTTCTACAAATGGGTGGTAATTTCAGTACACAAATCATAAGATTTTCTGGCGGCCCTTTGCCTGGGGTAGCTGCTGTGTGTTCCCCCTTTGAAATGTATGCGTCGTGCCAGTGCTGCCGTGGTAAGCCCTACAAACCACCTTTTTAATCATCCATCAGTGTACCTAAAGTGCTTCAATGCTTTTAGACCCTTTCAATCTTTGAAAACGTTTAGCCCTCCAAGTCAGCTTGTTTGACACCAAACCTGTCTTCCATTCAGCTGCAGCTGCCACAGTTTTAAAACTGAAAGTTGGCAGAGCTGACAAATGACTGGAACCAAATCTCACTAACGTCATGAGCACAGCAAAGGCTAGTGGTGTGAAATAGTGCTGTTTTAATTCATCTGCAGCATTTGGGACAATAAACAACAGCTAAATTCTATCTTGACAAATAACAACAATCCTACTGATCAAACAGTGAACTGAGCAAAATTTCGGAGAGAGCCCAACTCCACTGTAGAGCAGAGGTACACACCTGAAACTTCAAAAAATACTCTGATTAAGTCTGGCCTTGTCAGCGATGGATTTTTTTTTTGTTTTTTTGTTTTTTTTGTGTGTCTCCAGACATGTCCCCGCACTGTAAGGGCAGAGACTTATGGTAAGGCATGATGGTGTACCCCTCCCATGTGTTTGCTGGGTCTGTCACCAAACTCAGGCACCGTACTGATCATCAGTACAGGGTGCAGCACAGTAAACCTGTGGGAAAGATGCATCTACTCTTACCACAGGCTGAGATTCTACTCTCAATGCTTCAGACACGCTTATGGAAAGCACAAAGACATCTTAAAGGAGAACTTTGGTGTAAAATGAAAATTGGCATGTTAAAACATCATACCGAGTTGGTATGTGTACTGAGGAGCAAAATTGATTTAGCGTGTTGCATTCAGAGTTTAACTATTTTTTATAGTTTGACCCAGAAGGCTAACAATGGAAGTGGTAGGTGCCGGTGCCCTTAGATGAAGCATGACGACTACGCTATTTTTAAACCATTAAAACAGCTCGAAGAAACTCCACATTCCATTGGTAGTACAACAAAGGCTCTGGCATTCAAAACGAACCACTGAGAATATTGTAAATGTACACAAAGTTTATTTAAAAAGCTGTTCTTACATGCAGTCGTTTGCAGTTGTTTCTCATTGCCGCCATGATGAAAGTCCAAACAAGTTGATTGTACTACCTCTCCTCCTATTCTACCTGCTGGTTCGTGTTCGTCAATCGACCTGTGCAGACTTTCATCATGGCGGCAACGAGAAACTACAGCAAGGTACTGCTTGTCAAAACTGTTTTATTAATAAATGTTGTGTACACTTACAAAGTTCTCAGTGCCTCGTTTGTAATGTCAGGGCCTTTGTTGTACTACCGATGGAGTGTGGAGTTTCTTCGAGCTGTTTTAATGGTTTAAAAATAGCGTAGTTGTCATGCTTCGTCTGAGGGCACCTACCACTTCCATTGTTAGCCTTCTGGGTCAAACTATAAAAAATAGTTAAACTCTGAATGCAACAGGCTAAATCAATTTTGCTCCTCAGTACACATACCACCTCGGTATGATGTTTTAACATGGCAATTTTCATTTTACACCGAAGTTCTCCTTTAAGACAATATCACCAAACATCAGAGCAAGCCATTTGTGTGTGTTCCTGTGCCTGCACTTTGGTGTGTGTGTGTGTGTGTGTGTGCGCGCGCGTGAATGTATGTACACACGTCCCCTCTGCCCCACCTCACATCACACTTGTGCCGAGTGAACATATTGAGGAGCCCATTTAGGCGCGCATCATTGATTTGCAGCAGCGGCGGTACAGTGAGCCGGGTACAGTGGTCCCATTAAGGCGCCGGCGGGGAAACGGTCTGGGGAGACGGCGGTGTGATGGAGAGAGCGAGGTGGGGGGTGGGGGTGAAGGGGGGTAGAGGAAGCGGGGGCCGTAATAGCACAGTAGAGGGGGAGAGTAAATATCAGCACAGCTAAGCGTCTGAAATCAAATCAGCCCAACCATCAGTCGGCAAAGCCCTGCCACCCTGGCTCAGTATAAAACATACATGAAATAATTACTGTGGATGGTTGTTAATTTAGAGGATGTTAAACAGCTTGTAGACATCTGGTAGTGAGCCGAGGAGGGTCATTCAAAATTGATCTAACTGAATTAAAGGGGAGTGTGTATGTGTGCTTGAAGGAGAGGGGTGGAGGGGTGAGGGTGGAGGAGAAAAACGAGGGAGAAGGGGAAGGCAGGGAGGGGGAGAACGAGACAGTGAGAGAGGGAGGGAAGGAGAGAGAGACAGAGAGAGAGACAGAGAGAGAGACAGAGAGAAAGAGACAGAAAGATAGAGATGGAGAGAGAAGAAGAAAGAGATGGCGCCTCATCTGTGGATCGACGTGTCATGAGATAACTAAACTGACTGGTGAGGCTTGCCTGGGAATCCTTTTCTGTCAGAAGGTGAATATGCAGAGGAGCGCTAAATTAAATCAACCTGCCAAACTGTCAATTCTAGCGCTCGTGAGTGGCTGAAAATGGCTCTGCCGGAAGATCTCGGAGCGCAGGTTCACTCCTGCTGCCCGCCTCCCTGGCATCGGTTCAACTCCGCCACAGAGAGGTGGCTAATTCTGCATGCAAATTTCAGTCAATAAGCTGCAAGCAAGGCGTCCCAAGACATTTCAAAGGATCTGACAGTTTTTTTCCCTCCATCTTCGTCTTGCCATTTTTTTCTTTTTTATATATTATTTGCACTCCTGAATACCAACTAGACAGGAGGCTGAAATTCAATCAGCCTTTTGCTTACACTTTGCATATGCACACTGTCCCCCTCAACAGGAAAATAATGAGGGCAAGTGTGAGAGACAGAGAGATGAGAAGAGGGATAGACAGAGAGAGAAAATGCAACTGTGTTTGTGTGTGTTTACCTGTCTGCACTCAGGTCTTCCCATCCGTCTCTGACTGGGCTCTCTCTCCTCCTCTCTGGCTGTCCCCGGGCAGTGGAAGGGTGAGGCCGAATTCTGTGCTGGTAAGGCGGAACTCGGCTCCACACACTTCTAACTTTGATCTTGCTGATGGGGGCTGCTGGGCCCTTTGGTCTGCGTCGGGTGGCTGCTGCACGGAGGAAGTCCCGCTCAGCCCTTACCACACCTAGCTCCTGCCTGAGCCGCAGTGCTCTCTGCTTGGCCTGGGACGCCTCACGAAAGGCCTTCTCTGCCTTCCATCTGGAGGCCTCCACCTCGGCCCGCAGTGTCTCAGCCTCGCCATGCAACCGCTCTAGCTCGGCAGCAGTTTTGGTTTGATAGGCCTCTTCCTGCGCCGCCCAATCTTTACGGAGGCGGTTTAGAGCCGACTGCAGGTCATTGCGGGCCTTGGCCAAGGTGGCGTTGGCCTCCTGGAGCTCCTGGTTGTCCTCCTGTAAGCGCTGGGTCTCCTCCTCCAGAGATACCATTTTCTTTTCCAGCTGCTCAATCTGCAGGCAGGCGAGCAGAGACAGGTAATCACACACTGCCACACACTTACCGCTTGTCTGTGTCTCAAACGTGTCATGGCAAACAGGCCAATTACATCTGACATTTCAAAAATATCAGAAAAAAATGCATTGCAGGAAAAGTTAAAATGTTGCTTTTTAAAAAAAGACAGAGAAGTTGGCAGCTTTAAAACAAATCAGCAAAAGGCAAGATAAAGCCATGTCTTTCAAGCCTCACTGAGATGGTGCTGCTGGGCTGTGGTCCTAGGGCAGGTCAGGCACCAGCACAAGCCTCTTCCCCTTTACCCAATGGTTAAACACAAAAGAGGGCGATTTGGTGTCTTTGTTAGATCGTAACAGAGAATGTGAAAGAGAGGAGGGGATGCCTGCTGGGCCTATACCCCCAGGCTAATCACTGCCTTTTATTTAGTTCTCTCCCTACCCTCTGCTTTGCACGTTACCTTTCAAACAAAATTAGCCTCCTTCTTGGCTGCCTGACAACAGTGTGTAAAAAAGAAAGAATAAAAGAGAGAAAGAAGTAAAGAAAAAAAACAAGTGACATACACATACACACTTACAAGCACACACAGAGTCTCATGCCACTCAAAAAAAAAAATAATATTTCAATTACTGTGCGTTTCTGTGAATGCATTAGCAGGGGGTTGCCCCTGTAGGTTATTATATTTAACATGGTGCTTGTCACTTAGTAATAAAGGCGATGACAGGCCCCATTACGTAGCCATATGGCAGCTGCTGGCGGGGTTCGCAATGGCATCATCTGCTCTGAATTATTCTCAAACAATTTCATTCCTGCGCTATGGCAGTGCGCTCCCATATACTCAGGTGTGAGAGGCCCTGCAGGCAGCGACCCTTGCTACAGTAACACAACTTGGTGGGTGTCTGGAAACATGGTTTTTGCCCACATTTTGCCCACAGGATGACAATTTGCTTTGGCTCTTAGTGGTTGCACATACATAGTTCAGAGTTAAGGAACAGTTTATACAGCTAGGGGACCTGCAGAAAAATCTAGGGTCCAATTTTTATGACTCACAAATTCTGATTTTTGCTGTGGCTTTTTTGCAAGTTCTGTCCCTTGTTCTGTGTGTACGAGTGGGGTTGACCTACCCTGTGGAAGGATTTGTGTGTTCTGTGTGTACGAGTGGGGTTGACCTACCCTGAGGAAGGATTCGTGCAGCCTCTGGGTGCTGGGCTTGTTGGGAGTGCTGCTGCTCACCTCGCTCTCCTGTGTGGCCACTCTCTGCAGCAGCTCTGACAAAGGGAACAAAGCACCCGGTTAGACGGCAAAATAAAGCCAATCAGAAATACGCTGCTAAATTATGTCAATTATCATTAATTACATGCAATTTCTTGTCCTTGTTCTCTGCCCACCTGTCTATTCTACTGCCAGAGCACAGAGTGTTGTGAAGCTGAATGGAGAGTGAGGGGTGAGATCTTGGCGGTGGGCCCCTTTGATGACTTGCTAATGGCTCTTTTTAATAACTTGGAAATTTTAACAAGGAGACAAATCTTTCAATCCTTCAATCCATCACTTCAAAGCAGTGATCACAGATAAATATTAAAGGGACGCGCATGAACCCTCATAAAGTCCATAGCGTCTTCAAAGCCCCTTTTTTGTATAAAGAGTGTCTGGGTAATATCTGACCCTTTACTAATGAATAAAACTTGGACTGCATTTGGATCTTGGCTCTAGTGCTTAGAAAAGAGGAAAAGACTAAATTGGAAAGCCGATTTATTTTCACCTGCTTCCCGTTTATAAAACTTTCATGGCCAACACGGATGCTCATTTGTTGGATGGAAATTTCTTGAAATATTTAGACACCAGACTTTTTAGGTCAGCTGACCCCTGAGCAGGCATAGAGGAGGGCTCAACATGCTGGGCACCTTCTCCTCTTGGCCTCTCCTGCCCTCAACCCTTCTCTCTCCTTATCCCTTACTCCTTCTCTCTCACTCTGCCTGCCTGTCTGAGACGGCTGCTTAAGAAGTTTGTTACTTTAAATTAGCCATCTCTTTTGTCTGAGCATGTCAAGTCTGATCAGGTGATGTGTGGCTGGCCTGCTGGCTGCCCCAAAGACAGACTCTGAGACAGAGTGCTGTTTACTAGTGTGTACAGGTGCGGCACAAACATGTTCCTCAGGTCAGTGGAGCTCAGGTCTCTCTGCAAGCGATGGAGAGAAATGGGGTAGGCTGCTAGCCCCCACCGCTGTTACTTGCATTCATGCCTACTTTCAAGAAGAAAGAAAGAGAGATGCAGAGAAAAAAAGTTTAGCTGGACATGCCATGCCACGTCAAGACCTTTCATCTGGCTCCTTTGGTTGCAATTCCGAGCAGACAACACCTTGGGAACAGGCCTTTGATGGGGTCGCAGAGGCCCCTGTAGGAGTCAATGCTGACGCATGTTTTATGAATTTGGTGGTGGAGAGGCAGGCTGCGTTGGGTTTAAGAGAATCACCTCAGCATGCACCCCGGGGGCCAAATGGTCAGTATCTCTCCATGTACCAGCCCACAGACCCACTGCCCAAACAATCAATGCCACGCCATCTCTGCCAGTGCCACACCTCCATCAAATACCACTAACAAGCTTTCCATGGAGCGTGCCACATAATAAGAGAGGCTGCCTGCACCGAGCGAAACTGGTGTTCCATTCATAGTGATCACTGAGCTGATTGAAGTCCATTATAGACACATCTGTCTAAATGTTTGAAAATCGTTAATCTGAGGCCATTCAGCCCCATGTGAAAAAGCATTGACCGTCAGAAGGATAGAAGCAAGCTCTGTAATTAACCGTGCCTTTGTAGCTGTGCTTCACATTCAGTGCTGGTGCCTTCATTAGGCACTGAGCAATCAAAGAGAAAGTAGACAACTTCATTATTGGCCCTCTTAATTAAAAACATTGTGTGCTACACAGTGTTTGACAAACAAAAGGAGATAAGAATGAAATGACATCAATTGTCTTCCTTGAGGGCAATCTTCACTTGTGTTCCCTGAGGTTAGAACTCCAAATCTAAAGCAAAACGCGTGTGAGTTCTAAAAGTGTTGCTGTAATCAGTCTGTGAAAGTATCATATAGGTACACACCAAACAAATGGTGTGGCCTGAAGTACAGGACCAGGTTTAAGTCATTCTGTTAAAGTGTTTTTTGCCTGGTGTAGGCTGAGTTACCTTCATGCTCACGCTCCAGACACAAACGCAGCTCCTGTGCGGTGGTGCGATCCATGGCCGCCTGCACCTGCATCACATCCAGCTCCTCCTCCAGACTGGCACTGTCATGAGTAAAAAGAATCATACAAAATCACTAAATAGATGGTTTACTGGCATAGTCATTTTGCCTGTAAGCCTTTGTTCTGCACACTGTTCTATGGCTTTTTGTCTTGAAAGAGATTGTCTGAATTTCAGTGATGAGTTTGAATTAATTAATCTATACAAAGCAGGAAAAGGATGGAGTAAAAAACAGCAGATCGTAACCATGGGAACACAGTCTTGCTTTATACAACAAGGCTGCTGTACATCTAAGACTTTCTGGCCTACTTGCCAATATCACATTATCCCATACAACCGCAGTAATTCCTCCCAGAGAACACACTGATAGCACGTTAAGCCTCTGTGGTCCTCCCAACGCTCCCGCAGCCATCTCATGTTGGAGGCCTACCTAACTTCCGCCCCGACCCCCCCCCCCCCCCCCCCCCACTGAGATGGAGGTATAAAAAGCCTTGCACTAATTAAATAGCTCTTCATTCACCTCGAAATCAAAGCACTAAGTGACACGCAAAATACAACCCAAGATAGGTAAGTGGAGTTGTCTTCACCAGGAGAGAAGGTGGGGTACAAAGGAAGGTGGTGCAGGGTGGTGTGGGGGGATCGTCTCAAACAAGGACTGAAACTAAGCCCAATTAGCTTTCTGCAATTAGCTGTAGTCCTGCTAAAGGCTAATTAAGAGGAAGCGAAGCCATGCTCAAGACTGCACTTTCAAGTTATTATTAGGACCCAAAAGAAGCAAGGAGAGGATCAGGGTAGGCCCCACTGAGACTTACAGCACCTGAAACACACACCTAGTTCCCCTCCCATTCGCTCTACAACTACAGGCACTGTAGCGGCTGGGAATCCTCTGGTGAATTACAGTGGCTTGCCTCATCAACCTGTTTTTTTTACAGCCCAACTGGGAACCTTTTTAGACAACCTAAAAAAATAAATAAAAACTAGTTTCCATTAAATAAAAGAGATGGTAGTTCAATTACAATATGGAGTGGGGGGTGGAAGACATTGTGACTTTTACCGGTTGATATGAGAAGCACTCAGTGAGAATGTGCTCTGGGCCATATAATACTCTAAAGTATAAATAAAGTCAATTTGGGTTAGAGAAAGGAAGATGGAAGCTTACTATAGATTTTGTCTATTAATGTCTGAGTCAATGCGCTGTGCACCAACCTGCTAAGAGGTTCCTTCCCCATTCTTCCCACCCACGGAGGACACAGACGGGAGGGAGCTGGATATAAAATGGCCAATGTCATCTAGGGTTTCTAATGCATCCCTGCGAGGATGTCGGGATATTGATGCGACACCAAAAGTCGTACGGTCAACAAACCTTGTGCTACTCAAAGGTGACTGTTTTCTGCTCAATGAGGATTCTGTTTTGCAGAGCATGGTGTCAAGTTCACTTCAATGACCCAAGACTCCCAGGCACAAAGACATTAAAGAGGATAATGAGTCACTATATGCTGCTTTTCACTGTAGACAAGCTCTGTTTATAATTTAGAAGTGACTTTCCATCTTTAAAACTGATGTGCAATTTTTATTAATTTGAAAAAAAGAATTGGATCCCAAACCAACCCACAATTTTACAGTGCATTTAAACAGCACACAGGTAACAGTGTGCAGGTAGAGATGATTCTCAAGGACAGAGCTGGACTTTCAAGTCCTTTGTTTACAGGCTCAAATCAAACTCTGCAGATGAGCAACTTCTTTTTAAGGGCTGCAGCAGCAGCAAGAAAACTCGCTGGATGCCTAAGGCCCCTGGGCCATGTCTATACAAACACCCACACATCTAAAGAAAGAACCAGGTGTACCAACACCACACCTGCCGTAGAGAGAGAGCCTCCAGTCTCGCTAGACCTGACAGCAGTTCATTTAAAAAACACAGTGACTGTAGCAAATCCTCTCTCTCCCCCTCTGTCTCTCTTTCTTCCTTTCTGTTCTCCTTTGTCAACAGTGTATAATTGTTTTCTGAGATGCAGCTACCCCCCCTCCCAAGCCCCCCTTCACTCCTCTCTCTCCATGCACCACTTCCATCTCATCCCTCAACGCTTTATAGCCCGTGATTCCTTGTGTGAATACATCCATTTGAATAACAGATGTTTATTTGCAGTCGAGGGAGCTCCCCCAGGATGTTAACTGGGGCCTTCTCCAGAGGCTGCCCGGCCGGTTGGATGTGTCTTGGAATAAATAAGTAAAGGCAAAGAGGGGGAAACACCAGGGTTTGAGAGGTTCCTGGTGGTCTCAGTGAAGCGCCTCCAGTAATAAAGGGGGAGAATAAACGAGAGCGCTGGCTCACACTCAGCACTGGCAGAGTGCATTCATCATGCCGCACATCCCAAATGTGGCCGACGGCAAACGGACAACAGCAAAAAATAAAAATAAAAGAAAGAGAGAAAGAGAGAGAGGCATTTCTCTCATGGCTAGTTCAGGCACAGGGAAGTTCAGGATGCATTTAAGTGCATTTATCCAGTCATTTTCACAGACCTGGGGGGAGAGGTAAACCAGAACAGGTTTATGGTAATAAAGAAAGTTCAGATACCATGCGTTGATGCAAAGTTTCCACAAAGGAAAGCACTGTTAAACAAGAACAACATATTTACAACCACACTGCTGTCAGATTGACTTGAGAAACTGTTTCTAACACTGTTATCGATCACATAATATGCACACGAAAAAAAATTCTAAACATACAACAGTTGACTTTTTTTTCCACAGCCACTAGACTATAAGACAAAAAGGGTGAAAATATGCATCAAGGATAAAGTGCAAAGACAAAAGATGGTCTAAGGAGGATAATGATCCATTTTAATGTGCATTCCTCCAATTCCCTTGTCTATACAGAAGGACAGCCCTAAGCCATACATTGTCTATTATTTGATCTTTTACCTGAGCTAGCAAACTCAGCTTAGAGCACAAACTGCCATCCACTGCCCCTGGGAGCACAGCAGTACATCATTTCTGACCACTAGGCTTTCACTCGCTAGCTTTTTCTTCTCCTCCTTTTCTCCTCCTTTTCTCTCATTCCCCCTCTATTTATTTCATGCTCGGCACACAGGAAAAACAAGAGACAGAAAAGCACTCCTGGCACTTTGAGGCTGCGGAGGAGGAATCGTGCTCGCATTTAGGGGTGAAAGACTGAGGAAAGGCATCGTTTGGAGCCACTGTAGGGAATTGTCTGCGGTGTAAGACCAGAAAGATGGCTCTGAAGTCAGGGAGCTGCCCCAGCGGACTAGTGCCTGCGCTGCTGGTGTGGAGCAGACGCTGTGCACATGGCCGTCTGTAGAACGGCTCAAGGGCAAGAGGCGGGCCGCTGGGGTACAGGTCTAAGCAGGCCCAGACAATCCATCGTGAACAGCACTCTGACTAGAGGGGAAATCAAACCAGCCCACAAGAGCTAGATCTGTGCGCATGACAACATGCTACCTTTAGTGTAATTATTAAATGCTGTATAATCCCTGTGGAGTTTTTGCATGGTTTAATTTGACTCATTAAAAGAAGGAAATAATGCAAGATACAAACATGTAAAATTATTGCCATGATAATAAGAATGCTAACAAAATGTAGTGTAAGGGTACTGTTTAGGGCCCAAAAAGCTTAAAACGTAACATATTTACCTAACGATACGACAACTACGTTATTTCTGTTCACATTCTTTAAACTGTATCATAAAAAAGAAACACATTCTTAAAACCAAGTGGTCTTATTAACTTTGTGAGACACAGAAAAACATGTATGTTTCTTCCAACAGCTGCCACGAGTAGCCTGTTAAATCTTCGGCACTCTATCATTACTTACTACAGGAAAAAAAATATACATTTTGTCCTCACCGTTAAAAGAGGAAAATGCAGTCAATGTAAAATTACCATAAGCTGCTGTAATTTTTTGTCATTTTGAAGCTCCCCATCCACTGTTCTTAAAGGAGAACTTCGGTGTAAAATGAAAATTGGCATGTTAAAACATCATACCAAGTTGGTATGTTTGCTGAGGAGCAAAATTGATTTAGCCTGTTGCATTCAGAACTTAACTATTTTTTTACCATTTCTCCCAGAAGGCTAACAATGGAAGTGGTAGGTGCCCTTAGACGAAACATGAAGATTACGCTATTATTAAACCATTAAAACAGCTCGAAAAAACTGCACACTCTATCGGTAGTACAACAAAGGCTCTGGCATTCAAAACAAGGCACTGAAAACTTTGTAAATGTACATAACGTTTATTTTAAAATCTGTTCTTACATGCAGTAGTTTGCAGTTGTTTCTCGTCGCCGCCATGATGAAAGTCTAAACAAGTCGATTGTACTACCTCTCCTCCTATTCTTCCCGCTGGTTCGTGTTCGTCAATCGACTCATGCAGACTCAGGAAGACTCATGCGGCGACAAGAAACTACAGCAAGGTACTGCCTGTCAAAACTGTTTTATTAATAAATGTTGTGTACACTTACAAAGTTCTCAGTGCCTTGTTTTGAATGTTGTGGCCTTTGTTGTACTACTGATGGAGTGTAAAAAATAGTTAAGTTCTGAATGCAACAGGCTAACTCAATTTTGCTCCTCAGCAAACATACCAACTCAGTTTGATGTTTTAACATGCCAATTTTAACACGAATTTCTCCTTTAACTCACTGTGTCAACATAACTAACCTGAAACCATAACTTTATTTCATAGAGGCATTCTATTGGTTTAGATGGAGGCACAGTCCTCAATGTAAAAAAAAAAAAACCTTGTCGCCAGTGTGACAATTTGCCATGTTGACTATGGAACAACATCAAAACTTACTCTACTTTACAAAAAGTACTGTTTAACGCCCATAGCAATAGCAATAACATTTGCAATAGTTCAATGTAAACACTGATGCATTGTATATGTGCGTTATAAATCATGGGGAATTTCTCCATTTAGGATGTAATAAGGTGTACAGTAGTACCATAAGTAGTACTGAATGATGTCACATCATACATACAGGATAAGGATAAGATAGGGGGAATGCTAGGATTTTAACAAGGCATTTATACGTTCTTAGTTAAATGGTATCTACAATAGATGGTTACTGTCTTTGGCAAGTACTTCCAACTTTTGCAACTTTACAAATCACTCACCCAAACTATATAACACTCTAAAAGTAAAGAAATCACCGGACAAGCAGACAAGGTCCGATTTAAACTCACTGACACTCCCAAACACATATGTGGCTGAATACATATTTACAATGGTAATGCCGACTCTTAGGCACAAGGAGTTACAATGGACACTGCTTTCCCATGTATGTTTAATGTGTCTTCAATCACACGACATAAGCGGAGCCTCCGGGCCAGGTAAGCAGTCATGACTGCTGGGGGTGCTGTAAACTCTCTGAAATGATTAATACAAGTTTACAATATAATTTACTAATTTCAGTAATCAGAGACAGCCGTGACATGTGTTACCACTACATAGCTACCCCACTAAATCATTAAACGCTGAGCTAACTTTTACGAATAATTAATTTAACAAATAATTGATGGAAGGGGCAAGCACTCGTGGTCTTTTTCAAAACATGCATAAAACATTACTTCTCTCTGTGTTCCCCCCATCTTAGCATCTTAGCTTACGACCCAGGGCAAAAGACACTCATTACTCCAAACACCTTTTAGCAATCAAGATGAAAAGGAAAAACAGCGGAGCAAAAAGGGGTAAACTTTATTAAACTTCATTAAAGTCAAAGTCAGGATCATGTCTGTAATGGTCACTCTCAGTGGAGGGTGCGCAGCACAAATCATCTCAAAGGCCTTTTCCTGCGTAATGGCTGCTTAATTCACGCTTTGATGTCGTCTGAGTGTGCCAGTCTGCAGCTAAGGGCTGTGTTTATTCTGTTTATGAGACCTAAATAATTCCTGCCTCTCTTCACCACCAGACCTTTAACAACAATTAACAAGTGTGGACACATGGAGCGCGAGACAGATGCATAATGAGAGAGACAGAGAAAAAGAGAGAGAGAGATCAACATTTCGCACCTCACTACGTGACAAGGAATAAATTTCAGTTGAACTACATCTGCTTCTTGGCTTGATTTGCCTTCACAATTTACTTAATTTAAATGATTTCCCCCAAGAGTGCATTTTAGTCTAATATCAAACTGAGGTCTTTGTCTGACACTCAGACCTTGTTGTTTTTCAGTAAAGTGTTGACAAGTCCCTTTTGTTTCCCTGCCAATTTCAATTTACACAAACATTACTGAACTGAACTCTAAAGCATGACAGAATTAAAGATGAGATGGTTTTAGAATAATGGTCTCAGTTCTAATGTATTAATTCACCAGCAACTCTACATTGTATCTTCCTGACACCATTTCTCTTACTCCAGATGTTAACCATCTGAATATATAGGAACTTACAAGACAATCTTCAACACTTAATTCGTAAAGATGTGCAATTTGTGCACCTCAAGCCTCTCAATTTTTAGGATGTAGGCACATCTTAAAAGTGCCTACATGGTTTCCCAATGCACATTCTCTTGCATGCCCTTTGTATATCCATCCTTTGGTGATTGAGGAGAAGAGAAAACACAAGACGAGAAGGTTCTGAACAGGAGGAGATAGGGAGGTCAGTTTGGAGGTCCCCCTGAGCTAGACAGGATGCCCTCCACACTCTCTCCTGAAGAAAAACAGGCAGCCTGCTCATTAGCACCGATGGCCGCTCAGCCCCCGCTGCCCCTGAGTTTTATGGCCGAGTGGTGGCCTGGGCCGTCAGGAGCACCTGCAGCGGAGCGCGGCCGCCAGGAAATGAGTGAGTGGCGATGGGGCTCTTGCGGCTGCCGCTGCCAGGCCTAACCGCTCAACAGCAGCCGTTGCCGCCAATTACACTCGCCGCTAGGAGGTAATTAACCATTAACGAATCATCGCAACACTTATGAGCGCAACCTTCACGAGCACAATCATCTTAATACGGTCAGCAGAATGGCACACTGCCACTTAGTGGGCTTCCAGCGCGGGCCCGTTGGCTTGTTATTGCGCCGCTCGGCCCTTGCTTAATTGTTGGCTATCAACAGTAATTTACTTCGCTGGGCTGTGAAACAGTTTGATAAAGAAAGCCCAGCCTAATTACATCTTCCATGTTCTTACCATCCCTCTCGCCCCTCACAATAAACATGAGATGCAGATTGAAAGAGAGAGAGAGAAAGAGAGAGGGAGAGGGAGAGAGGGAGGGTGTGAAAGAAAAACAAACAGAGAGAGAAAGTGAAACAGACAGACAGAGAAGGGGAAACAGATAGAAGAGAAGGAGAGAAGGAGCAAGATGGGAGAAGGGATTGGGTGAGAGAATAGAGGACAAAAGCCAGAGAATGAGAGAAACAAGCAGGTAGAGAAGAAACCAAAGTCCAGAAAAAGATGTGTTTTGGAGAGGACCTGTGCATACTCAATCACACTGAGCCAGTAATGGTCAATGGAGCCAGATAAGATGAAAGGGAAGCTGCCCCTCTTTTTCCTTCCTCTTTTTCTTTTTCTCCTTCTTTAAGTGAAAGCACGAGATAGTCCTGGCCAAGTTTACTTAGCACTCGCCCAGAGCCGCGTGAAGGGGATCAGCACAAACCCCTGTGGACAGGTGCTGTGCAGTGCGAAACAGAGCGGCACCCTCATGCTTGCCGCAGGTCACTTCCACAGGAGCGCGGCAGTATTAGCCATGGCATAGCCCCAGCCCTTAACAGGCAACTGCCGCTACTGGCCCATAATTAGCTCAGACAGCTCAGGCTCAGAGAGAGACAGTAGGGGGGACAGAGAAAGAGAAAGAGGGAGAAAGGGAGAGGAAGAGGCAGGCGGGCTACATCATAATGAGCTCAGCTGGGATTAGGAGGACAGGGCAGGGGGGTAGAGGGTGTGGGTTTCGGGGAAGGAGTGTGGTTGGCTTGAGGAGGCCTCCTGTAGGACGGTGGTGGTGGAGCACTGGAGATCAAAGGGGGGGGTTCTGCTGTGGGCTGGCAGGGTGAACCCCCTCCGCAGCGATGGGCCAAGGAGAGTCCCGACAACACCTTGGGGACACAGACTAATGAAGAGCGACACGTCCAGCAGACAAGAGCCACAGTAATTAACACAAGCCTGCCCTACTCTCTCTTTCACACACCAAAAACACACATGCAGAACACTGGAGGTTTAACTAGAGCTTACTGTGTCACCGGCACAGGCCTTACCTCTAGGGATCCAACAGCTATACACACATTTACCAAAGGATTTCCAGCCTAAGTGAGCCTGAGCAGGAAACACGAGCATGAGCCCGTCTAAGCAGGTCATGCATAAACATCCCAAGCTACATAAAAGGCAGACTATGTGTGATAAGCTGTGATAACTAGTAGACCAGCATGGAAATACCTCACCTGGTCCCCTTTCTTATAGCATCATTTTAACAAAATTATTTCTTGGCATTGGGAATACTGGGGCTATGCTGTCTCTCAGACTTGGCAGGGAGAAATCTTTTATCATTGACACATGACCGAGAGAATCAAGACACTTCCTGGAGCCACAGTTTGAAACCTCATAATATGATGACTTTCTTTCTTCCACTACTTTTTCAACCAAAAAAAAAAAAGGGAGATACAGAGACAAAGAGAGAGACAGAGAGGGGCAGAGAGGAAAAAAATAAGCCTCAAAGTGTGAATGTTGAGCCGCCAATTTTCCAAATGAGAGAGGCCTAATGACCATGTGCCGCTGCCCGCTGGCAGACTGAGTAATGAGAAGGAGGGAGAGGACACTGGCAAGTTCACTGGGGCCAACACAAAGTTTAACACTCTCAAACTCTAGTAGGGGACTGCAAGCTTGTGTGTGTGTGTGTGTGTGTGTGTGTGTGTGTGTGTGTGTGTGTGTGTGTGTGTGAGAGGCTGGGCAGGGTGTCAGGGTTCTTTAAATTACATTATTTTGGACCAGTGCGTTCTAGAAAGACCTGAAGTAGCCAGCTGGAGAAAAAATTGTATGGGTGGGGGGAGGTGGAGTAGACGTCTGGCTTACTTCTCAGCGAGGAGCTTCTTGTTTTGCCTTCTAAAGAAGGCAAGCTCGTTCCACACACCATCACTGTTCTCCTGACGTAGTTCCCAGGGCTCCGCTCGGACACTCCTTACCCGGCCTCTGCACACGCACAGACAAATAAATAAAGAAATAAAATACTACAGACCAATAAAAAGAGCTGATAAAATGCAAGCATATAGCTATACACAAAACATCAAGTCATAAACAAATACATGACACTCCCCACACATAGGTTTACACACATGAACACAAAGGGCAGCAGAGAGCAACGAACAAACACCAAGACATACACTCTCTTGCACATCTGCACACATAGACAAACAAACAAACAACAACCATGTTAAAAAAACACATACACATACACACAAAAAAATAATACTTGCTCTCAGTAGCCTCTAGCCAAATGCAAACTGGTGAAATGAGGCAGGCCACTCACACATTCCTTTTGAGTCTCTTGCATGTTTAGAAGTATTTAAATAAGTGGCCTTGACTTAATTTCACACACACACATGCACACACACAAGCCCAAGGCAGTGCCTAGGTGGCATGGGGCTGTGAGGTCCCAGTGTGCTGGAGAAAATCTAAATAATGGCAGAAACACAAACAAGGTCACCCTCACACCAAACCAGACTTATGAATACTTAATGGCACTTTTCTCGTGGTGGCACACCTACGCTAGGCGCTGACCCACTTGGCTCCCAGAGGCCGTCTGCATCCAGCCCATCTATCAGCCTGCAGCCCTCCTCAGCGCTCGCTTCTGTGCGCGCTCACTAATTACCGCAAGCACGGGCCAGCACCACGACAAACACAGGGCACACCAACCATGCAAGGAAAAAAAAAGAAGAAGAGGCAAGCGCCTCTCCACTTTTCCAATTAGCTGGTACAGCCAGACGCGGAGAACGGAGCAGAACGGGACAGCCATATCCTTCGTGATGTGGTAGGGTCCATGGACGATGCTACACAACTCTAATACCACTAAAGCCCCACTGCTGAGGTGGAGGCTACAGAGGGCGAGTAACAAACAGTTTCCTCTTCATACCCATGAGAGGCCAGCAGGAGATTATGGCCCCTTGAACTCCTTCAGTGGCATATTCATATGTGAGTGTAAGACAGAGGGCTTGCATTCAAGACGTGAACAAAACTCCAACAGAAATTAAAAACTCTTGATCAGGGATCTTTGATTGCAAAAATACTTAACTAGCAAAGCTGTCCAGATGCATTACCAAATGAAACAACAAATGGCTAGATATCTTCATCCGATGGAGCCATACAAGATTCATGAGGTCCCTGAGAGCATCCACACCAGAGGAGACACCACCACCCACCCCCAACACCTCCTGCAGCGAGCTGGACTTCATTATGAAGCAGAGCAGGCTAAAAGTGCTAGAACTTTCCTGAAAGACGTCTACTAATTGCTTTGATTTGAGCGAATCTGTTTATGAACGCAACTTTGATCAGGGTGTAGATGTTTTAATAGCCTTTAATTTTATTTACCAATCCCACTGTCCCAGCCTTATTTAGGGAGAAAAAAAATCTGTGTAAGTGCTATTTTGCCCATTTTTCCCCCTCACTTTCCTGCCTCCATCACGTTGGGTTAGCGTGGAGGTGATCATGAATGATGTGGCGAGTTAGGCTGGGTGCACTCAGCACCAGGCAGCTGCAGCATGCTAATGACCAGTTAGCACACTGCTGCGCACTAACACGTGGCTGCGGAGCTCTCACCGCTGTCCACTCTCATTCCCACCACCAGGAAAAAAAAACCTCCCATAACCAACTGCAGGATGATTGATGCATGACCGCCGGAAATAACGAGATGCTTAAACTAGCAGGGTTAGCGTCAACGGCTAATTAAATCAACTTGAAACACTAATATATTTAACTTTTTCAAAGAATATGTAAATGTGCATCAAGCACTCTGGGAACGGTATACACAAACCAGAGGAAACAGTTAAAAAAAACTTGCAGCTGATGAAAACAGTTTGAGCTCTGCAGCAATCACAAACAACTCTGTCCAACTCTGTCCATGTGGCATGAAGAGACAAATGAACAGAAGTGTCTGCGAGAGCGATGGCACAAGAAAAGAAACACAAAAGTGCGGAGAGGAGGGAAGAAGGGGTGCGGAAGTGTCAGCCCAGCATGGTGGCAGCTTGGGATCCTTAACAAGCCCAAAAAAGCAATGAGAGCCGACGTTTTTCCCCTCTGACTTGTTAGGACTGATTTCTCTGCGTTAAGCAGGGGTGATTCGAGTCATTCTCCATTGTCTCTCTCTCTTGACTGGCATGGCCCCTATGGGATCTTTGCTTCCTAAAGTTGCTGTTTGCCTTGACAAAAAAAGTCACAAACAAACACAGACAGAAGCCTTCAAATAAATGTGTCTGGTACAATAATAATCAGTCTATATACAGGCATGGACTGTGCTGGATGTGTTCTGATGCTGTAATTGTAACTAATATAAATGTAATAAATGTAACTAATAGGATAAAATAAACTAATTTATGCTGAATTTCTGCAACCAGAAAAAATATTTGACAATATTCAGAATTGTAAATTATGAAATTAGTTGACAACATTTAAAATAGAAAATAGAAAAGACAACTCTCCTTCATATTGCTTTGTTCATTGAAAAGACACTCGTATGTTCTTTCTCTCTTTTTAACTCCCTCTCTCTCACACACCCAGCTTTAGTGAATATATTCACACTCCTTTCACATGGGCTCACGTTGCACTGCTGTTTTCTTTAATTAACCCAGGGAGAGCACAGCTGACAAGGTCAACACTTGCATCCCATGTGGATACTTAACATACGCTTCCATTAGTTACATTTAAAAGGCTTGAGAGGTGAGGAGAGAGGGAACTAGGGAAATCGTAGTGACATTTTCTGCATCACCCCACCATAGCCGAGAACTTGGGATTTTCAAATAAGCCAGGCGTGGCAAGAGGCAATGGTTTTTGTTTGTTTTCCTTAAGGTTCACTCACGTTAAAAGCTCATGTCCATTACTGCATTGACATTTCCTTTCAAATTACTATGGAACATTTGGCCAAAAGATACCAGAGTTGTTTAGGAAAGATAAGTACTAATGCAATGGAAGACAGTGAAAGGTGCTTGTGTCTTGGAGAAGCTGACTGTCATTACCATGTGGTACATTTCACCTTCGGACTTAAGCCAATCAAACATGCCAACCACAGTGAGTATACAGCTGTCAGTCAGGGTGTTTAGAGGTGCTTGGTGATTGGCTACTTACTGGCCCTGGGCCTCCTCTGCTTCTCTCAGCTGCTCCCTCAGCGTCCTGTAGTTGCTCTGTATCAAACGCAGACGATCCTGTCGCTTGTCATGGGCCTTCCGGAGTACCTGGTTCTCTTGTGTCTGTTGTGTAACAACACATGCACAAACAAACAAATTGTTACCAAAAAAAATTCAGAACCTCCCTGCCTCTGAATAGACTAGGTTTGACAAAATTCCTTGCTGAACAATATTAAAAACATACAGAAAGTTTGATGTGTCGAGTTATTTTACACACTCACATACTTCTTTTTCCTTATTTGAAATATATAAAGCAACAGAGTTGTTTTTCTTCTCACTTGAGCACTTTGAGAGCCATTTGAAAAAGTTTGGTCCCAGTGAAGGTTCTGTCTGTATCCCCCCCCTCCCTGTGATGCGGGCCTCCATCCTGACCCTGGCACCTGGGACATAATCACAGGCCGCCGTGTCAGCAGGCAGCCAATGGGGAGAGCGTGACGAGCCCACACCAGCCACGCGCCCCGCAGCATGGGGGCACCCACTGAGTGAGGTTGCCCCCCCCCCAAATCGCCCACAAATGCTGGCCTTAGCCTGCCAGCCATTTAAAAAAAAAAAAAAAAAAAGACGACGAAAGCACAAACGTGGAAAGGGGTGGTTGGGAGGTGTAGGGGGAGAGAAGGGGTGGGAGAAAAGGCCAGAGATTACATGGGACTTTTCAGAGGTGAACATATAGATTTTCCTGACAAGAAAGGCCCCCTATTATTCTGACCTTAGCTGGCAGTGAGCAGTGAGGGAAACAAGGCGAGGGGCTGCTTTCTGCTTGAGTGGCCAGGGCCGGGAGACTTGTCGAGCGGCTTTTTGAAGGGAGGGAAGCTTGTTTACCGCTGCTATGACACGGCAGCCCTGCCGGGAGGGAAATGCGGGGCCCTGAACCCTGTTATTATTAACAAGGACAAAGAGAACACGCCAGGCAGAGGCCAGCCGCCAATGTGACAAGTATGGATTTACTGCTCCAAGATTCACAAGAGAGGACACACACTAAAACCCTTCAACAACAAACCCGTGAAGGAAAAAAAAATTATAAAATACACATCCACACACACAAAAACACCCAACTGGTCTCTAATGAAGGAGGCTGGGCCCAGAGAGAGGAGAAGGAAGAGGAGGAGAGGCTGGTCAGCAGACAGATTGATTGTCTTCTTGTCTGTATGAGAGTGACAGGGCATTAGACACATCATGGCGTCTGCAGGATCCTTCATGCAAAGGCTATGCTTCTGGCTACAGCAGAGCGTGCCAGGCCTCCCCTCACAATCAATAACAGTCCTTACAGCTTACTGGTACTATAGTTTTTAAGTGGAGATTGAAAAAACAAACTCACCACACAGCAAAAGTTAAAAATAAATAAACAAATAAATAAAGAACATTACATATTTAAAAATATGGAGGGATGAGACAGAGAGCGTTGGCAAGGAGTGCTACACAGTGTTTCGTGTCAGTTCATCTGAAACGGGAGACCCTGACTAACTTCCCTCAACCACCAGAGTAAGGGTTGGAAGAACCCTGCAGAGAAGTAGGTGTTAGGAAGAGAAGGGGAAAATGAAGGTCAAAAGAGTGAAGTGCTGATGGGTTTAGAGAGAGTGTAGTTCCTGCAGCAGACACGCTCTCAAGCAGCTCCTGTCCTGCTGCTTCAGTGCTTTCGCTGAAGGCGAGGGTGTGTGTTGGGGAGATTGTGTATGTTTGAGTGTGTATGTGAAGAAGTGTGTGTGTATGTGAAAGAGGTGTGTGCGTGTGCGTGACAGAGAGAGAGAGGGAGGGAGAGAGTGAGTGTAAGAGAGCCAGAAAGAGAATAAGTGTGTGCGAGTTAAAAAAGGTCACTAAGGGAGCACTGGTCAGCCAAACAACAGCGTCTTTGTGCAAAAGCGAGCTCAGGAGGGAAATCGCCTCTGTCCTCTGGTCCTACAGTCATGCTTAGCCCACATCTGCCATCAGCCTCACGCCACCAGCCCACTAAACTCTGGATCACCCCCACAACATGGAGCCTCATAAACCATTAGCCTGGCATCTGGACTATACACCACTACATCCTATACACACGCATGCAGGCACACAATCATGCCGTTCTCCCTGGCCAAGGTGCAGTTAGGTGCGGCGTGGGAGTGCGTGAGTCTCTCTGAGGTATTATCTCGGTCAGGCCGTAATTGCTGTTGGGGGGTAATAATTGAGTCATCAGGAGAGAAGTAGCAGAGAAGTAGAGGACGTCTGGGCAGCCCTTAAGCAGGAGGGGAGGCAAGGAAGAGAGGACAGGAGAAAGAGAGTGGGAGAGAGATAGAGAGAGATGGTAGAGAGGGGGAGAAGGAGATGCTCGGGCGGCTTCCTGCTCTCCTCCCAGAGGTGCTGTGACATTCACACATGGGGGGATAGATGAGTGGGGTCACAGTGCTCACCAGCATGCGCGCGCACACACACACCAAAACTGGCTGCTGGTGGGAAAGAACTGGCAGGGCAGGGAAGAAGACAAAGACAGCACAGATTAGTAAAAGTAATTAGATTGAAAAACAGCAACATTGATACAATGAAAAACACAGACATAGCAAAAATTTTGAGCAGATTTGAATGCATGGCTGTTAGGCCTGTATCGATACACCAAAGTCACAATTCATTTCATGTATTATTATTGTTTTGGTGGTCGGTGCGGAGGTTGAAGAAAAAAAAAACTGAACAATTTATATAACAATACTAGAAAGCACTCCCAGATCGCAGACCTCCACCAAGGAATGATCCATCTCTCAATCAGGCCAGATTTTGTTTTGCTTGTGTTTGTCAAACCTTCAGTTTCCCATTTATTTCTATGTAACAGGATGACAGATAAAGTTGTTTTGCAGTGGTTTCCAAAACGTATTTGAAAAACATCAGATTTTGGATATCAGGGTTGTTAGAAGCTTTAATTGTTATTATTATTATTATTTTGCCAAACAAAAAAATAAACTGGGCAAACAAAAATTGTCTCCATTTCTTCTCTTTTCATTCATTTCATTCATTGAAATGCATGTGAAACATCTGCCTGTTATGCTGTTTGTCTGAGAATGGCTGCCATCGAAGAGAGCGTTTGGTGGCAGCAAGGCATCAAGGCTGTCCAAACTGAATAAGTGCATAAAATGCTGCCTTTGAAGGTACCTTTGCTTTGCCAAATTTGGAAGGAAGCATCCCCTCAACGTCCAACATTTTATCGAACTATGAAGTCAGCTGTTGGTGTTTTGAGTAGGGATTAAGAACATTAAGAAGAGGCTCCGAAAATATAAAGTAGATTATTTGAAGAAAGAGTTAGAAGCTTTGGGTGTGAGTACTGATGAGGATGGTGATACATGAAAGCAAAAAGGCAAAAAGACCAAAAAGGAAAATCTCATCTAACAGATGAGGACAACTCTATGAACTCAAATGCTGGACAAAGCAGGACAGCTTCGCTGACAGGCTTCGCGTTGTGGCCGCATTACCACCTCA
Source organism: Coilia nasus (assembly GCA_027475355.1). Classification (NCBI taxonomy): domain Eukaryota; kingdom Metazoa; phylum Chordata; class Actinopteri; order Clupeiformes; family Engraulidae; genus Coilia; species Coilia nasus. The sequence goes on from CM050221.1 coordinate 7,195,294, forward strand.
AACGTGCATTAGCTGTCTGATATCCAAACACTGTGTCGTCCATTATCCCGCTTATACCACGGTTACCACACTTGTCTGATGTTAATTTCAGGTCACAATTTCCATGTTTCAATCACTAAAACAAACTTATATGTAGAACTACTTCCATCCGCCACAAGATGTGTCTTATCATAACTTGCTGGACAAACTGCCGTTGCTAATTGCAAACTGGAGGTTGCTATGGCCAAGACCCAGTCGTTAGTTCCATGCCTTTGGTTGTCAAGCTAGCTATTCCAAAGTTCTGTTAAGCCTTGCTTAGAAAGTCACGTTAGTAAAGAGTCCAAATGCAGCATGACAGCACTAAAAGACAATCTCAGAGGCATATAACATGTTTCAACTGTGTTCTTCCATCTGCTCGTCACATCTTTACTGTTTATTTACAGTTCACCACAAACTTGCCGCATTGATACATAAACATGATATGGTTGGAAAGCAGGGACTACTTCATAGGTGTGCATATATAGAAAGTTAATAACCGTTAAGAGCGCATCACAATGTGAAATTGAAGGAAGCCGTGGTATAAAGCATATAAAGCATGATACTCTATGGTCAGAGCAGAGCATGTGGATTGAAATACTGTCTCAAACCCTTTGCTCTTTAATCAATAAATTCAGTCCATGATATTTAGATGTGAAGGACAGTACAGGAGAAAGTGTTGTGGCCTTGTTGGATCAGACACAGACAGGAGCTCCAACGTCTGCTGCACTTTACTGGTTTCCACAAGAGGAGGCCTTTGTGTGTGTCCACAAAGAAATCCAGATGGGCAGAATGAAATTGTAGCCTTTGATGGATGGATTTATAATAAACTGACAAAGACAATAAAAAAAACAAGAAACTACCAATGTCGTGATATAAAACCTTTCACACACCCAGTTAAGTTAGACTTGTTTGATCTGTAGATTTAAGACCTATAGTATGTTTGACTGGCAGGGACATCTCATCTGTAAACATTACATTTCTCTGTTTAACCCAAGCATGGCTGGATTGAGCGTGCAACATTTTTACCCTTATTGAAACAAACCCCCTCAAAAAATTTTAAAATGTTGCAATACACACTTTTCCAACTGCAACATGTTTTGTGGGTTAAAGTGTTGTGATATCGGCTGTGATATGTGTGTTGTTACAGGCCTAATGGCTGTAGGTCTTCCTCACCTTGAGTGCCAGCAGCTCCTGCATTCTCTGGATCTTGGCCTCTGCCTCCTCTGATGATTGGCTTCCACTCCTTGGGGACAGGGATCTCGAGCGCCGCCCCTGGGACAGAGGGAACATAGGACACAGCAACTCAGCACTAACAACACTAACTAACCAGTGAATGTCTTACCCAGACCTAACCACATGTACAATTCATGGTGAACACACACTCACACACACACACACACACACACACACACACACACACACACACAAACACACACACACACACACACACACACACACACACACACACACACACACACACACACACACACACACACACAAACACAAACACAAACACAAACACACACACAAACACACACACACACACACACACACAGCGAGAAAACAAACAGGACGTCAGAGGAGTAGTGAACAGCAGCCTGGTGCAATAGAAGAGCAGCTCGTCCCTGTATTCAACTAATGAGAGCGTTCATTTACATTTACATTGTTTCTTTGACAATAATGACGTCCCATTAGGGAAGACTAAAGGGCTGCTGACTGCCGTACGAGGCCATGCTCATTACCTGAGGTGTGTGTGAGGTGGGGGATGCAACTCTAATTGCCCTGGCAGAGTTATGGGCTTGATAGGACAATAGGAGGGGTACAGGCAAGAGGGGAAAGGTAGGAAAGTGAGTGGCTCTCTCAGGTAGACTGCGGCCTGCTGGGAAACATCAGCACCAGATGAACCACAGAGGCCTGGGACATGGGCCAGGCAGACAGGATGATATTAGGGTGAAACAGTATGACAGTGACCAAGTCATTAGTAGGTCAAACTGGGGAGATCTGATGTGCAACGTAACAACTCCATGAGAAAGGCACAGGTATATCAATAGCTGCACATGAATAAAGCATAAATATAATTTCTCTTGGCAGCTGCTTTAAATAACTTTAATAATACTAATGACACATACTGCCAGTGAACAGTATGTCTATGGAACAAGTTCAGAGTAAATGTTTCCACATGTCACATGAGGTATCCATTAGGATCACTGAGTTATTGTCCTAGGCCCTGACAGAAATGATTATCGCTAAATGAACTGATCTGCTGACCATGGATGCAACCAAGTGTCCAGTATATACAGTAATGTTCAAAGGTTTTAGGCAGGTGTGAAAAAACCCTGCCAACTCAGAATGCCTTAAAAAATGGGAGTGTTAATCATTTATGTTAAACAATTAACAAAATGCAGTGACTGAACAAAAGAGAAACCTAAATCAATATTTGTTGTGACCACACTTTGCCTTCAAAAGAGCATCAATTCTTCTAGGTATACTTGCATAGAGTTTTTGAAGGAACTCGGCTGGTAGCTTGCGCCAAACATCTTAAAGAACTACCACAGATCTTCTGTGGATGTATGCTTCCTGATATATACAACCAATTTGGTGTAATTGATTGATCATACACCTGACTATAATCCTGCAAAATCCCTGACTTTGTGTGTTTGACTTTGTGTCCACCTGCCTAAAACTTGTCAAAAAACAACTTAAGGCCATCAAGTGATTTCAGCCTTATAAATGTTTTAACATTCAACACGTGGATGGCTGAAAAGATACAGTACTGTGCAAAGATTTAGGCAGGTGCCTTTTAAACCAGCATCAATTCACACAAAGGGGTACACACAATGTAGCTAATACAATTAATCCACTTTTTCCAGGGTCAGAAACACCTTCTCATACATTCTCATATTTAGCTATTATTTCCTTTGTTTCCACAGTAATATGCTTAAGGCCAATATATAGTCCAGGTGGTTTACAAAATATGACATAAAAGAGACAATATTTCTGTCTGCTAGTGTGTAGCAGCCCTTATGTCAACAAATTTGATAATTACTTGATCACTTTCCTAACTTGGACAACTGAAAGTTCTGGGGTGTTGCTTTGATCACACACTACATGCGTTTGGGTGGGTCTGAAAAAGTGTTCGATTCTATGACATTTCTTGTCTTCAGCCCAGAACTATGGAAGCCTGTAGTTCTGCAACATTTGTCGAAAACTTTTATTTTGTTGAGTGACATTTGTCGCTTGGACTACAGATTGGCCTTTAGACTTCTTACTATCTTTATCACTCAGACTTTTTAGGTTCCTGGGAGCCATAATCAGGGGTAAGTGAACAAGAGCAACAAAAGATGTTCACAGCACGCAAGCGAAAGCACACTGAGTGTTCCCACGTGGACTGTGAAGCCGTTTGTTCATATGAACCCCGAAGCATGGTTCGTCTACAGTCAAAATGTGTTTGCAGACCTTGTTCATCGGCCAGTCTGTTTTGTGGGCAGGAACATTCCAAGGTTGAGGTTCTATTGTATACCCAACAACCTGAACACCACAGGAGTCACATGCTGGGTGGCCATGTTCAGTGAGAAGCAAATCCTTCATCCTTAAATAACTCCTTTCCTTGGCAACATGCAAAGATGCCTTACAAGAGTAAGGTAAAGACAAGACAGTGACTTGCCCATGTAGGGAGAAAGGGCGGTGTTCCTTGTGGCCATGGCAACCCATCTCATCAAATAAAGGTCAGTGGTTAAGGGAGGGCACAGCAGATTTGACTAATGGAGCTTGTGCATCTTCAAAGTGGCTGAGTGTCAGGTTGGCAGACTCAAAGCGACATCAAAGGCAGCTCATGGCCTGTAAAGGACCTTGTGCCCCAAGCAATGTTTAGATAAACATTGCCCTGATTAAATATACATACAACCAATACAAAATGCACATGCAGATTGCACACAGCACACACTGTGCACACACCCACATACACACAATTCCAATTCTAATTATCTCTGTTTAACAAACAGATATAATGTTGGACTGCAGACTGTGTCATGGATACATTAATATGGCGTGTTTGTTATGAACACACTGATAGGGAGATTTCAAGCCATTTAGGCCCCAGGCATGCGTGAAAACCTTCACGGCAGGCTTGTCTAGCCACAGCAGGAGGTAGGAGAGGACACTTCAGCACATCACATGATTCATATGCCCCCTCTGTTTCAACAGACAGACGTTCTTCTACACAGTGAACATTAGAGTGTTTTGAATGGAGAGTCAGAGACTCCGTTGTTAGCATACCTGTGTTCCCCGTGACTGTCGGCTCCTGGGTCGAGAGCATTCGATGTGGCTGGGGCCCCCTGCCGGCTCACCTGGCTGGGGCTGAGAGGCTGCAGTCTGGCCTGGGAGCTCCTGAGCCCCACAGGGGAGGTCCTGCTCTCTCTCAGCCACGTCTTGTCTCTGCTCCTGCTGCAGCTGCTGTATGGCCATGGAGATGGAGAGCTTTAGGGCTCATTCACACCAAACACTCTCCGTATTCAGCGCGTGGCCATATTCTGTCCGTACAATATGTTTCTATGGTGATACAATACGCTCAGAATACACTCAGAACACGCTTGCGGTGGGAACGGTCTCATCTGCCAACGTGCATTCTAAATGAATACGGACAGAATACGCTCAGAATACGGCCACGCAGAGAGTTTGGTGTGAATGAGCCCTTAGAGGCACAGCCCATACATTTATTCTTACACAGAATAACAAGACATCAGGTCCAAAAACATCCAGAATAAAAAAATTAATACATATATACATAAGTAAATAAATACATAAGTATAAATAAATAAATAAATAAGTGTGCTAAAATAGCAAAGACAATTACAAAACACAGTAAAACAAACAAAAGTATCCTGCTGGATAATAGAGGCCTGTGGCTACTAAAAGTGGGCAATTATAGTATTTCAGGTAATTACAATTAGCAAAACATTCCATCAGTTATATGCACAAAATTCCTGTGGAAATTTAGGCAGTTGTCTCGTGTTCTGTCTTTTACTTTTAAGGTACCTTGGGTCTATGCTTTTTGGAAGAAATGTGCTATGCAGTAGTAATATTTATATGCAACTACTAATGTAATGTAGAAAAAAAACCATGGGAGCAGGGGTGAAGCTTAAGCAAACCCAAGGTTGATGGTGGCATATCACAGCCCAGGGGAGAGTGGGGACAAGGTACAGCTGCTCATGGCCCAGCACACAACAGCCTATCACTGCCCACCTATTCATCAACTCACAACAGCCAGTCAACTCAGACACTCCAGAGCCCACAGACGAGAAAAGTGGAGAATAAGCAATATTCAAGAAGAGAGACTGATATTTTAGATATACATTGCACTTGTACTTGTATTTTGTTAGAGGTAAGTGTGACACCACAATCAATGTAGGGTCCAGCACAGGTCCCTACACAGAGGCCAAGTGATCTGTCCCCTTCAGCTGATGAAGAAGATGCAAAAGCAGTGCTCTAGTATCTGACACTGTCTTTATCCTCCTTCACATCATCTATCTGTAATTCTTTCCCTTGTTTATAATTTCTTTAACTAATGCAGCACATGGTGGTGGCATGTAATTACAGTAGACTGACAAGTATGTCTTGACACCTGCAATTTTTGTGTTGTTTTCTTTGAGAATGGCATAATGAAAGAAACAACACCACTGTCATCACCTTTAGATTCCTGATTGCATTATCAAAACTACAGACCGGCTTGGCATCTGGGTGTGACCTTGTTAACTGCCAGGGTAATTAAGTTTAACCAATTGGGAGAAGGGATGATAAATTATTAGCGTGAAGATTTTGTTCACATTTTATTAAATTGGCCTGTCAGAGGGGTCGGCCAAATTATCAGGGGCCTCGTTTATTGGAGGCCGGCCATATTGCCGCATCTGTTACAATTATTTATAATTTCAAGCAGTCGAAAACCAACTGAGTTCGGCATCAGCCACGTAAAGCAATTTACAAATGATCTGATGAGGGAGTACTTCAGCTTCCCCAATCATTTCCAGCCAGGAGAGGAGAAAAGGAGCAAAGCAGTGAGGGAGGAGAGGAAGAGAGAGAATGAAAGAGCCAGAGAAAGAGAGAGAGGGAGGAAGGGAGGGGGAGAGTGAAGGAGGGAGAGAAAGAGCTGTGCGCTGTAATTACCGAACGCGATTAGGTTCTTTGGGGAGGTTCTCTGGCGCGCGTGGTCGTGCTGTAGAAGCGAGGGGAACATATGGAGGGGGCTTGTGATTGCGCTCCCTGACGCTCGTGACCCGTCTGCCGGCGGGCCTCACCAGCTGCATGCCAATGAGCGTGAGCTAAGCGGAGCCGAGTGCAGGGCAGACTAATGCTCGACACATGCACCATTTATGCCACAAAACAAATCTGATCACTGTTAATTATGGAGCCGCTATAATCAGGCACCTCACATCTGTGTAACGCCAGTAGACTGGGGGTAGCGGTGGAGGACCTGGGACAGGGGTGAGAGCTAGGCTAGTTAACAAGGTGCTTGGGTGGGTATGGAGATGTGTAAAGGTGCCACTCTGTACCAGCATATGGGGTACAAAATCACAAACTTGATTTGAAAAAAGAAAAAGTCAATATGCTTACAAAATATACATGTGTTACTGAATGTGTTGTGTATTAAAATGCATGAATGTCAGTACACGTATGCATAAATTATGCACATGTGTATAATTCAAAAGCACATGTATGTTTTAAACAGCGTGTGGTGTGCATTGGGGTACGACGCACATCTGTGTTGTGTGTTTGTGTGTCTAACAGAGTGGGGTGGGGGGATGAAAGGCGGCTGGTGGCTTGTGCCTGCAGTGAGAGTGCCTCAGCAGAGGGACAATCTCAGAGTGTGTGTGTGTGTGTTTGTGTGTGTGTGTGGCTGACCTGTGTTCTTTTAGCACATGGCTGAGTTTCATTAATGAGCTTCAGTACACAGCGCTCTGATCTAATGAGACCACTTGAGCTATTAGAAAAATAACACTGGAGCCCCTATCATTACCGTCTAAAGGATTAGAGGTAGAGCGCCTCTGTCTGAAGGTGCAGCACCCTCCTGCTAACCAAATTATGACAGAAGGAGGGAAACAAGAAAATGAAGACACAGGCATAGAGTGGGAGATTATATGGAAATTACATACATAATTGCACAAGCTCAAAATGAATGCAGGTCCACTGATAAGATTTAGAGCTAAGAGCAAAACAAGATTAAAATGTCTTGGTTTCAATATTTTATGTGAGTGTAATGAAACGGAACAAATAACACTAGAATCAAATAAGTCACTATTGTGAGCTACACTAAAAACATGTTCAGCTACCAAACCACAGCACATCAAAGTGCAAGAAGTAGTCTTAAACCCTATTCAGACGGGATTAGTTTTACAGGGGGATTTCGGTTTATCAGATGTCTGTAACATAAATGTCCAATTCACACGGCACAATCTCCATAATTTTACTAGACATGGGAGGACTAACTTTGTTTATGCACTGCCATCATGTCGTTCTCGCTGTGTGCGTGCAAAATTTTGTACTGCTATTTATCAGAAATAGGTGTTTCTGAGGATTCTGGGGGATGTTGGTGGGGCAGGGCATTAAACGTCAGCTGAATAATAATAATAATTCATGATTACCCTAATTTGAAAAATTGCCCACAATCAGGATAATACATACACTATTATTGGTATAAAAGCATTTACATTACCTAAAGTTACCTAAAGAAGTTTCATACCTCTGAGAGACGGCTTTTTTATTGTTCTTCTCATGTATGGAGAATGTAGGACAATGCCCGCAAACTTGAGTGCTTAGCAAAGCGCATCCATGCTCGAAAAAGTGCTGAAAACTATTTTTGAAACAGGATGTGACTGAATATGACCTACATGTTACAGAGGGTGGCATTCAAACAGGATTAATATTACCTACATTGTATGGTAATTTCTCTGGACCGTTTTACAGAAGGTAAAAGCCGCTGTAAATTTTTACAGACGTAGTCTGTGATTTTTACTGTCATGGCACATTCGGATGGGACTAAATACCCTGGTAATAATTGCTTTACCCCAGGTCACCATGTAAAACTAATCATGTCCTATCCTGTTTCATAAATTATTTCCCTAAATTTGCTTTTAAAGTGAATGTGAAGTGTATGTATCAAGGCATTTTGAATTGTTAAATTCTGAACAAAAAACACATGAGTGTGTTAAAATGAAGAGGGAATACAGGAACAATGTCATTTACATACCTCATACAGTTTTATGTTTTTGAAACATCTTCATTTTTTTGTCATAGGAAAAACAAACTGTCCCTTTAAAATATGATTTTTAACTTTTTTTTTTCTGAGTTTTTTGTTTCAGCTTATTTAGTGCATTCAATGTGTTTAACTCCTAACTTTCAAATAACAACTGAAAATGTTGCATATTCAAATTAAAGCATTTGTGAGTAATTTAATACCGTTTTACAGGAATAATCTGAATTATCCACAAAACATTGACTACTGTGAGCTGACCTTTCATGGGTGATGGCAGGCCAGATCATTTAAAAAACCCAGCCACACATCCCACTTACTCAGTATGCTGGAGGTTCCAGTTTGGAGCATGCTGATGATGATCAAAAGAAACACATCTCCTCATCTAAACATGACCCCACATAACAAGCAGCGTGGGTGTGAGGGGCTGACACTTCAATTATACATCTGACAGCTCAGGCTTCACCAACAGTAATAACGCAGGCCGAGGCAGATGTTGAAAACCCTGCTCAGTGGCTCAGGGACTGCGCCAGGTCTCCTGGCTAGCCAGCCCCTGTGCTGGAGATGGTGGGGAGGGAGAGGAAAATGGGCGGAAAAGACACAGAAAACAAGAAAAAGGGGTACAACTTTTATCACCAGTGCTGACTGGTTGAGATCTCATGAAAGCAAAGGGCTGCTGATGCCGGTCCAGAGCAATGGTGATGAGAAAGCATCTGAAGTGAAACGCAGTTGATAGCGGCATGAAGATCTAGAATCTCACAGCAGAAGAAAACAGGAGATGCCTGAGTGGCACAGTTCTATACTGAAGGTAGTGAAGGTAAGTAAGTGATACTGTGATATCTGTTGGAAGTCAGACTGAGAGGGAGCTAAAGAGCTTAAATCACAGCCTGCACATCAACACCAATAGGTTTGCTCAACACATTCTTCTCTGAGGTGTGTGTGTGTAATGGATGCTAATCCATGCTAAGCCACAGAGATGGCAAATGTGGTTTCATGCTGTGCTGGGTCATTGGGTGTACTCAGCCAAAGGCCACGTTTTGGGAGATCCCCGACTGCCCTCTGCTTGCTACAGCAGCTGCCCACCTGGCACCAGCCCCCAACCACGGCCGACATCACCTGGTCTACTGGATGGACAGCCAGGCCCTTCAGCTAGATGGGCAAGAGTCCATGTTAGTGTCCTATCCCTCACTGCCAGCGCAGCCAAGACTCCAGATGTGTGCACAAATACACACGCACACGCAGTGTCCTAACCCACCCCACAACGTCTGTGGTTCTCGTTCTAACCTATACTCACAAACATATAATTAGTCCTAAAGAAAACAGAAAGACAGCCAATGAAGTTGCACAAACATAAATACATTCACATACAAACAATCTTCATCTCTTTACACAAAACAAAGACAGTTGTTTTTTGTCATAAGGAAATCAAACACAGGAATGTTTTCTATGAAATATAGAAGCACAATGATGGTCCCACAAATTACAAATTAGATAAACCTCCATGCAGGCATGCAAAACTGCACACATACACACACATGCGCACACACACACACACACACACACACATACACGCACGCACACACACACAGAAGTCATACAAAAGAATAGGGCTGCACAATATATTGAAAATATCATGATATCGCAACATACACACATCACAAAACATTACTTAAATGGAATAAATGGGACATTACTGTCAAACAGCTTACACTAATGTCCCATTTATTCCAGTTAAGCCATGTTTCCACATATGAAGATATTTGGGAAATCAAATGGAGTCCTACTGCCCTTGATATCCACCCCATAGGCTGAGCACTGGCTACAGCCTAGCGGTGAAGATTAAGCTGAAAGATGTTAAATGTTTATTTATCTCAAAACATATAGTCATCGCAATATTCAGCAATGTTACCGCATATCGCACATTTTTTAGATATTGTGCAGCTCTACAAAAGAGCTCGAAAAATTGGCAACCTGTGCTTCTCCATGTAGCTGAGTTTATCCCTGTCTGACTGGTCTCCATATTAACATGCAATAACAAATCACACAATTCTCCACACCTCCCTCACTCCCTCCTTGGTGCCGCCGTGTTCAAAGTCATCGCTCCCCCTTATTCAAATGAGATCTGTGCCTCGCCACTCTCGTCTGTCTCTACCCCTTTCCCTCTCTCTCTGTCTGTCTGTCTTTCTCTCATACACTCTTCCCCAGCGATCAGCACTTTGATCATCTCCATCGGTAACTTCCAAACATTTAAAATTAAAATAAAGCCTCCCTAACAACCTGTGCATTAGAATTTAACAGGTGTTCGGCTAGGAAGTTGTTACAGAATTTCAGATTACGCCGGAATACACACCCCTGTCAGTGCAATTATAGCCAGGGAATGGAAAGCCCTCCTGACTACGCTCTGCCTTGGGATACCTGATCTGTTAACTTTGATGTTGGTGGGTAAAAAAGTTAAGAAACAAAGCAGCTAGGCAGCAGCTACATGTGTTCTGTAAACACGATTTAATATTAACGCCAGGCATCACATCTTTGCACTGATTATTACCGCTCCATAAAAAATATGTGAGCTGCCTCCTTATGTTGGTAGACACACACTAATGCACAATAAAACACACACACACACACACACACACGCACACACGCACACACGCACGCACGCACACATGCACACACGCACACATGCACACACTTGCATGGTTTTCTGGAACCCAGCCCTGTAGATCTGAGTAATTAAACACAGCTTCGCACAGATCCCCTTGTAATTAATATGCGCTAATTGATCCATTCATATTTCAGCATTGGCCATGTTAACTGGGCTGCGTTCTGATGAGGAGCCACAGACGGCAGCCCTGAGTCAAATGTTCATGATGAATCTCAGTATTCCCCGCAAATGATAATAATCAGATCACCACCACACCTCTGCAACATTACTGTCCAACACATGTTCTAATCCAGTCCTGTCAAATACCAACACCACTTACTAATAGAGGGCTTGGACATAGATAGACATTACGCTTGCCACTGATAACTTAAATTAACTTAAAACTTTGCATTTAGATATCTAATTACCTAACCCCCCTGGGCCTCGAGGAAAGAGTTGCCACCATTAATTAAGTTAAATAGCCGGCAAGATCCCATAGAAGAACCATAAAATGTGATCCCATGTCTTATCATTGTGAATGAAATATTCTTTTTAAAAAACTGAGGAAGGAAAACCAGATACACAGATACACAGATATTATGTGAAACACACCAAAAGGAGAAACGGAGAAGGTGACAGATGACAAAGAAGAAGCTGTTGTATATGTAAAGTGGCATTTACATTCCTACAGTTTTGGAACTGTTGCTCCATTTGAGCCTCCCACCCATATTACTCCTGTACATATCTGCTGATGTACTGTAAGGCCCCAAATCCTGAGTTTATTTTTTATGGGTGGCCTATAGACTTTAAAAAGATCCAGGGGGCTATTTCGACACGGAAGAAAGAAACCAAATATTTTTGAGTCCTGTGAGGCTGACACCAATACTGTGAATACTGCAAAGGCAAAGTGCAGTAAATACATGACCATAGAAACTGAAAAAGGTAAAGTTATCACATGTTGTAGGTATAATAGTGGTCATGCTTTTATGTAGTTTCTTAATAGGAAAAAGCAAGCGATTTCATCACTCACAGGTGGTGTTATAAAGTCAATTTCCAGTCTAAACTAAATTTGACAGATTATGCAGTGACTGTCTTTTGGCTTTGTTGTGCAGAATATCAAGTGCCTGTTTGGGTTTTCCTAGTGGCAATCCCATGGGAAGTGCTCCTGGTATCTTTGTAATGTCTTTCTGTATACATACAAGTCAAGTCAAGTCAAGTCAAGTAGGTCAAGTAGGTTTTTATTGTCGTTTCAGCCATATACACAGTACATAGTGAGACGAGACAACATTTCACCGGGAACAATTGGTGGTACACGTAACTGTTAAAACACAGTATAGACAAGACAGATAAATAATAGTGCCTACATACACTACTGAGGGACTACACAGATTCACTTCACCCACTCACACACGCACTCACTCACACACACGCACGCTTACACTCTCCTGTACACATCTGTACATACAGTGCAACACAGTAGTGAACAATACAACACAGTTGTAAACAAGGCAGGTCAAGTTTGCAGGTGACCTAGAACAAACACTCTAGACAGGGCATGGCTTTTAGCAGAGCACTGTGGCTAGTGGTGTGATTTGTAAACAGTAGACTGTTCTACATAAATATAAATAATAGCAGCAAGGCTAGTGGTGTGATTTGTAAACAAAAGACCATTCTAAATAAATATAAGTAGTAGCAGCAGAAAAGTGCGGGGGCATAAGGTGCGGTGTGCTGTGACGCGCTGGTTTGCAACCTGAGTTACTAAGAAATTACAGTCCAAAAATATTGCACTACAGGTTATTCAGCAGTCTGACTGCCTGTGGGAAGAAGCTCTTCCCCATTCTGGAGGTGCGGGCAGTGATGCTGCGGAGCCTTCTACCAGATGGTAGTAAGGTGAATAGTCCATGGGAGGGATGGGAAGTGTCTCTGATGATGTTCCTGGCTTTTCGCAGACAGCGGGAGCTGTAGATGTCTGAGAGGGGGGGCAGAGAGACTCCAGTGATCTTTTCGGCTGTCCTCACAATCCGCTGCAGGGCCTTACGGTCTGCAGCGGTGCAGTTGCCGAACCACGCTGTGATGGCGCCGCTGAGGATGCTCTCAATTGTCCCTCTGTAGAAGGTTGTGAGGATGGAGGTTGGGAGATTAGCTTTACGCAATCTTCTCAGAAAGTACAGACGCTGCTGGGCTTTCTTTGTGATGTGTGTGGTGTTGAGAGTCCATGAGAGGTCGTCAGTTATGTGTATGCCCAGAAACTTTGTGCTCTGGACAATCTGTACTGGGAGGTTGTTGATGCACAGTGGGTTGTGTTTATGCAAAGTCCGTCTGAAGTCGATGACCTGGGGCCTCATGTACTAACACTTGCGTGGATTTCCTACTGAATCTGTGCGTACGCGAAAAATCTGGAAAGATGCGTACGCACAAAAAAAATCAGATGTATCAATCCGTGCGTAAGCAGGTTTCCATGCACATTCTCTTTGTACATGTGAAATCCAGCGCACATGCACGAGCCCGACTCTCCGCCTTGTCTCCTCCCTCAAGTACCCCACATTGAATATGCTAATTAGTATAAATAGGTCTGTAGTAGTGCTCCCGTTGAGAGAATGGATATGGAAAAAGGAAGGAAAAAAAACTTTTCGGCATGCGAGGTGAATGTGCTGATTTCGGAGGTGGAGGCCAGACACAAAATCTTGTTTGGTTCACTTTCCACCGGAATCAGCACCAAAACAAAACAACTTGCCTGGACAAATGTGGCAAAGGCAGTAAGTGTGGTAAGGTCAGAAACACGGGCCGTGCTGATGTAAAAAAAAAAAAAATGGTCCGACATAAAAGTGGATGTGAAAAAGAAAGTCGCTGTCTCCTATGAATGATTAGAATAATTACAGCATAAACTATACATCATGTGTATATTTTCCAGTACATTCACTTTAGGTGTTAAATTTCTTACCAAGTAGCCACCCATTACGCACTCTGCCAGCTTCCAGCCTATTCCCAACCACGCTGTTAGTCCGGATGAAGGAGTCATGGGTTGCCCCAGGCCACCTTGCTACGATATTTGTAAGGCGCATTTGGGCATCACATATTATTTGTACGTTTATTGAATGGAAATGTTTCCTGTTCACATACGCATATTTCCCCTCAGATGGCGCCTTTATAAATATGTGTGCAGTCGATCGCTACGATTACATTTGGAAAACCGGCTATCGCTGCAAATTCCGCTTTAATGTTTGATTGATTGATTTCAAGTAAATATTATGGTTACTCCACGCAACATCAACAACTCTAGTCTCATTATACTACTGTCAAGAATTGAGCGACAAACATCTCATGGGAGATATATTAGCATGAATGACATCCACAGTCCTGAAAATATGCAATGTTTAATAAGCAGTCATCCCTGAATATGATTTTACCGCGGCTTCCGATGTCCTTGATTCCAGTATAGCTATTATAGTTTTATGTATCTGTTAAAGTTAACCCAACAGTGTCACATTATGCGTGTAAACAATAACCCATGATTGAAGTGCGTTTAAAATCATGCATCCTGACGTTTAAAGCCACCTTTACCTAGCCGCAAATTGCAATATTATGTCATGACTCGTGAGTGAGTACACCTGAAGTTATTGCGCTGCATTGCCTCTATGTGCCGCCAACTGACCAAATGCACTAGAAACGTGCGTACGCCAGCCATGAAGTTTGCGTGGAGGCCCGCACTTTTTCACGTCAAGTCAGTGTCTGTACATCCGAACTCTGGCGTGGGAAGTGGTGTACGGAGCTTTTTTGTGCGCACGCAAGTTTTGTACATGAGGCCCCAGTTCTTTAGTTTTGTCCACGTTGAGGGACAGGTTGTTGTCGGTGCACGAGTTGCTGAGCTGAGCCACCTCCTCTCTGTACGGGGCCTCGTTGCCTCCGCTGGTCAGACCCACCACGGTAGTGTCATCAGCAAACTTGATGATGTGGTTTGAGCTGTGCGTTGCCGCACAGTCATGGGTGAGGAGTGTGAACAGCAGCGGACTGAGCACGCAGCCTTTAGGGAGCTCCTGTGTCCAGTATGGTTGTGCTGGAAGTTTACAGACTCCTAATCAACATATTCTGCAGCCTTGCAGTGTACTTGTGTTACTTCAAGTAACATTTTGACCTCAGTTTAAACCAAGTCATCAGTTTAAACCAAGACATCTTTCATCTTACTTTTCTTCATGCCCTTCGTTCATGTATAATCATTAGACAATGTGCATTCTGTTTACACTGGCATGCGCATGTAAACCGTCACGTTATGTGTTCTCAAGCATGTAAAGTGGACAAGTATAAATTAATATACACTCTGGTATGAACGTTTTTCGTTGAAAAAACTGGCTCAAAATTGAAAATATAGTAATGTAAATTTCCTTCAAGTCACAAGGGACCTGACTAACTGGCCGTATAAAAGCAGCTTCTCATTCTGAGGAAAGGTGAAATGTTGCAGAGGATCCTGGGCTGGGCTGGACTGGTATCAAGTTAAGGCAGAGTGGGGGGTCTGCTGGTGGAGAGGTAATAGCACGTGGGTGAGTGGGGTGCGGGGTGACAGACTCTCCTAGGCCTCTGTGGCCCAGAACAGCCTGTGTAAATAAACCAGCAGGGCGTAACGAAGCCTGCGTGGGCTGACACTGCTGTGGTGGTGACGGCCATGGTGGAGGTGGTGAAGGTGTGGCGGTGAGGACCACTTACAGAGAAAGGAGCGTGGTGTAAATAGCTCTCGTGTGGACTCACCTCAAAGTGCTGAGAGTTGGTCTGTCTGGTCTGAGTGCAGACTGTGGTGGAGCCCGCCTGCTTTGGCTGCTGCTGAGAGGGAGGTGGCTGCTGCTGGAGCTGAAGTTGCAGCTGCTCCTGCAGCTGCTGGACTTGTTGGTCCCTCTCGCGGAGCTGCGCGCTGAGGACTGCCTCCCGCTGCCGTAGCTGAGACTCATTACACACCAGTGTCTGGTGGGTCACACTGAGTTCGGTGTAAAGCTACGGTCAGTCACACACATACACACACACACACACACACACACACACACACACACAGCCAAAATAAAGGGAAGTGATAGGGAAAAAAGAGAGAAAAAATGTGATGGACATAACACACTAAAGCAATGTCAGACAAGAAACAAAAGCCATGCCATGGAACACAAGATTGCTCTTCACGGGGTTCCTATGGCGAACTGCTGCATCGGGAGGACAGATGCTAAGATCATCTGGAAAGTTGGCATGGGGGTGCAGGGTAGGGGAAAAGGGCTGCTGACCAAGGCAAATTCAGTGACTCATTGACTCATCCATCCACACAGACATAAATACACACACACACACACACACACACACACACACACACACACACACCTTGTGGTAGGAAACGGTGTCTGCGGTGTGGGCCTGCTCTTGGCTGCGCAGCACTCTTTGGGTGTCCAGGTTGAGGCCCTCGAGCTGCTGGATGAGCTGGGCCTGTTCACCTGCATGTTGCACACTCTGGCTGTAGAGACCCTGCAGCCCCTGCAGCTCCTGCCTGCCAGTGTGCATGCACACACACACACACACACACACATCTTAAAATGCATTATTGTTTAAACAATGAACATGCACAACATCCATCTGGACAAAGACAGCACCACAGTGAATAATGTACACTCAAATCTCCCATATCTGACGACGACGCTGACAAGACTGAAAATAGTTTGAAACAACAACAGCACAAATATTCAAGTGAGTATTCTGGTTGCTTTGAGTATTCTGGTGAGTATTCTGGTTGCTTTTTTCTGCTGAACCACAAGCACCGTGAACAAGATGTACATGAGGAGTGAGTGATAGGCTTACGGAGTTGAATATTAATGGAGTGTTCTCTGCAAACTACTTCAGTATTGTTGGCTGAATTCAATGCTATTCATTGCTTATGCACACAATTAGTTTTATAGCTGATTACATGAGAATGATTCCGAGTCTGTTTTTCTTCACAGACACAAGACAGGTTAGGTTTATGTTTCTTGGTAACTTCCCATTCTTTGTCATTCTGGCCTTTTTTGAATAAACAATAAGTAAAGTGCATAACTGTGACTCCATTTGAACTTGAAAAACAGTCTGCTACAGAAGCACTAAAAACATTTTCTCAGAAATAGATTCCTGAAAAAAGTAACCACTATTTCTGCCAATAGTGACAAGGAAACTTCAAAATCAGATTTCCTGCAAATGTTCCAGCATTCATGAAATATCTTCCTTGATAGAAAAGGGCTTATAGGGACAAGGTGTACTGTCTTTATTTTTGACTGACATGTCAAGCACACAAGCACTAATACAGGAGATTACTGCTAAGATACCATAGCCCCCAACATTTTTATCATATCGACTGAAGCTTTACCAAATCCTGAGAGGTTTCTTTTTGCTTCTCCAAAGCGTATCAAGTATGCACGGTTTATCAGATGGCCAAAGATGAGTGCATCTGTGTGTGTCTAAGTGTATGTGTGTGTCGCCAACCAGACTCGAATTAGAGCTGAACAGACATTTCTCCTCGCCTAGTCTGCTCCAGGACTCAGCATAGCATAACTGAGCAGACAGACAGCTACCAAAATTATGCCATCATCCCTGCAGCTACTATGGACTACATACTAGACACATTTCAATTTAGAATTCACAGCTGCTGAACAACCCCACAACAATGGCTGAATATATGTAGGGTTATCCTAATTCATTTCAAACTTTCATTAATCAGTAGCACGTTTTTTGTAAAGGTAACTGGTTGAAAAAAGGCACAGCATCTCACCTGAGCTGCACCACACACTGGTCTTTCTGAGAAAGTTCTTGTTCTCTGGCTCTTAGCTGGCCGGAGAGGGCTGAGACACGGCCCTCGGCATCACACACCTGCTGCTTCACACTGCCCAGCTTCTGCTCCAACTCCTGAGATGGACAGAGAAGTATGGACAGGGCAGGGATAAGTATGGGGGTAGGGGGATAAATGAGTAAGCAAGTTAAAAAAAACAATAAACCTATGCTAAGGAAAAAAACGTAAGATCAAGAGTTGGACTTTAAAACTAGGTAAGATGATAAAGAGGGGCGCAGGTCCTTCACCATCCTGCCTTTCCCTCTCTCCTTGGGTCTTTGGCAGGGATAGCGTCGGGCACGTCAAGAAGCGGTAAGCAGCACATCACAGGAGCCACCAGCACTAATGAGCATGAGGCTCCAGACCCTTCCACCCAGCATCAAACACTTGGGGCCAGCCAGGAGAGATTACCCGCAGCAGGGGCCAACCCTAATCACAGCACACCCTATCTCATACACACACACACACACACACATACACCACAAGACACAAACACACACAACAGCATACACACCCAGCTCTCACACAAATAGCTCATAGCAAATTGCCACAACTGCGATGCATGCATGTGTTTTTCTTGCTACTGAGTGGTCAGCTGTGGTCATTAATGTGCAGATGCACAGGATGTTAATACCATCTCTATTCATGACGCATACACAGGTGTGTAGTTTGAACTGAGTGTTTGTGGTGTGTGTGTATGTCTGGGCGTATGTGTGTTGAGCCAGGGAGACTGGTCCTGATTTATTCAAGTGCCCATGTTTGAGTGGCACTCTGGTAGAGGGGCCTTTGAGTCCCGCACTGCTGATATAAGGGAAGAGAGAGACTCAACCCTGACACTGATTGGGCTGAGTGGGTAAGCAGAGGCTCTCTTAGCCTCCCCTCTGCTCTTTTCCGCCATAAAACCTGGAAAAAGTTCCTCCATAGTAATAAGAAGTGGGAGGGCTGCCCAGAGAACTTCTATGCTGCTAATTAGCCATAGTGTAATGATAGAAAACAAAAAGGAGCCTGTGCACTGGGTCACACCACAGGGAGAGGCCATGCGCTGTGCTTCTGTCTTTGACACATGCGTATGTGTGTGTGATGCGGTGCTGGGGGGACCCCTACATGTTTAAAATAAGTCATTATTTCTGCCCCCCTCTGAATGCACTCCATCAATATTTAAAATTTGTGCTGTGTGGGACACTACATGCTACTTTACATTCTGGGCAGCAAGAGGAGGCACACTCAAGGTGTGTAGAAGAAAGACAAGAGAGAAAGAGAGAGAAGGGTAAAAACTGTGCTCCTCCTTACCCAGGTGGTCCCAGGGTTGCTTTCTCTCTTTTTGTTTTCTCTCCTACTCATTCTCTCTCTCTGTCTCTCATGGTGTCTGTGGCACGCTTTGTGGCTGGGAGCGTTACCTTGACTTTGGAGTGAATCTGCTCCTCGCGGTGGCTGAGCTGGGCCTGCTGCTCCCATGCCCTTTCCAGGTCAGCTAGCAGGGAAGCGCAGCGCACCTCTAATCCCCGCTTCTCCTCCTCCAGAACGCTCACCACGCGCAGTCCTTCCTCCTCCACCGTTTTGCTGCGTTCCCTCCATTCCTGGGGGTAGGTAGGGAGGGTAGGGGGGAGTCACAAGGACCAAGTAAACAAAAGAAGCTGGGGAAAGGCAGAAAGAGTAGGAGAGCAAGAAAGAGAAAGAAAGGGTGTGCAAAAGGGGAGGAAGGTGTGCTAAGCTGGAGAGGGGTTAGAGAGCAGTGGTGGGGATGAATATGTAAAACTGGGCGCGGGTTGAGAAGGCAGTGCGCAGTGGCGTGGGGGAAAGCACATAGGGCCTCCTCTCCCGCTCTTGATTGGCAAGGTCACCTGTGCTCCCGGCCGGCCCGGGCCCACGCAGATACAGGGGCCATCCGTACACTCTAATGACAGTGCTTAATGAGAAAGCCTTCACTACTGGTCCATTAGCCAGCCGAACTCCTTTGATGCTGTCCCCCACTCCTGTGTGTGTACGTGTGTGTGTGTGTGTCTGTTTGCTTGCTTGTGCGTACATGTGTTTTCCTCTCTCCCCTCTTTCTCTCTGTTTTCTTTTCTTACAGCAAAATCCTGCAAAGGCATACCCACCAGGACCTCCACTTTATCAATTAATCATGGCAGTCCCATCAGAATGTAATTAGGGAGAAGCCTCATCATCACACGCACACTTCCTCAACCCAGCACCATGACACCACCCCATCCCCACCCCACCTCCTGCCTGTCATTAAGTATTTATCTGGAAGTTAGCAGCAAGCAGCCTTCAGCGCATAGCTTTCCCAACAGCCACCGCACTTAGTGTGGAGTGTGGTGTGTGGGTGTATATGAGAGAGAGACAGAGAGAGGGATGGGAGAGAGGGAAAAAAAGGGAAGGAGGGAGCATGTCTTTTTCACCTCCCTAAGTGATTTTGAGGCCTTAGGCTATGGCCCCAGGGGAGGCCTCTTTTTTTTTGTGAGTGTCGCGGCTGTGCCGAAGCGAGGATAGTGCCGCTTCAAACGCGGCGGGTGCCAGCAGAAATTTGTCCAAACCTTAAGTTCTCGACTGCTATTCCCTTGCCGCTGCCGCAGTGCTGCCAGTTCCTTCTTCATGACGTCCAGCTCCCAATCACCACGCTGCCTGCTTTGGTACAGGTTGTTTATCTCCTGCTGTTGCCCTGTCACTTTCTGTTTGAAGAGCCACACAAACAGGAAAAGGATAAAGAGGGAGACAGCCATTAGTCAAAAGCAATCCGAAGAACGCCATGCACTAGGCAGGGTAGCTCAAGTTAAATGGAACATTTAACTTCCATGCCGAGACCGGGTGACATCATAGCAGGAAGCTGGGTTATTCCACATTAGGATAACGCCCACAAGTAACTGTCCACTTTCAAAAAGGACAGTTTTGTTAGACTACGTCTTACCTTCATCACCAGCATTTTCCATTCATCCTATAACTTCTTATCAATTGTACAAATAACTTTCTATGACATATCTGTACAATTGATAAACAAGTATGCCATGGTGCCATTTAGATCTGAGGACATTCTTAAACAATGCTAATAAGGACTAACAATGGATTAAGCCATAGCCACAATGATGGGCTGCCTCTGCAGGCCACATGGGTGCTGTGGCGCATCCTGGTGCTGGCGGAAGCTTGGGCCTGGAGGACTTGCAGCGCTGTGAGCATCAGCAGCCCACTCTGGCATGGACGTAATCCACTGCTGGCCGAGGAGAGTTCAAAAATAACACCGTGCTCTGGGACGCAATTAATTGCCATGTTGAGAGAATCACTTGAATCTTTCCAGATAGTGGATTTATGCCTCAGTCCGTCCGCCATGCAAAAATGGGCTTTAATAGAGATTTATACAGCAAGTGGAACGAAATTCAAAACGTTGATAATGAGGTAGGCAAGAAGCGTTTTAACCCCAGTAGTGTTCAATTGCTAGGAAAAAAGGTTTAGAGAAGTTAAGAGGTCTAGGACAGAAAGATTAGCATTAGAAATTCCCAGTGCAGTTCAAAAATGAAAGCTAATTATGTTACAAAGATGGAGGGGAGGGTGAGCTGGGGTGGGCGGAGGTGAAGCGATGAGGGAAAAGAAAAGATTGTCAAAGTTACAGTGGAGTGGCTTTGAGAGCGTGAGATGCTGAAAATTCAGCAGACCATCACATTTCTCAAAGAGGAGGGAAGAAGCGAATTAATCGCCGCTTGGGTTCGTTTGGCCCAAATTTTGGACCAGACAGTGGATGTCAGTGGTCAGCTGGACACTGCCATGAAATCGGACTACAGATGAGTTTTTCAAATGACGCACAATTTTTTAAATATATATATATATAATATATATGTGTGTGTGTCTCCACAAAAGGAGTAAATCACAAAAATGTTGGTGCCTTCATTGTTTAATTTAGACACTATACCTGGACCAAACGAAAGAATTAGTATTTGACATGAATTAATTCATCATTTCCTGATGTGGAAAGTGTTTATAAGTGGCCTCACTTAGGACTGTATGACAGACATTACGCTCACAGGGCACACTGTGTGTGAGGGCCAGTGATGGCATCAGCATGCGCCTCTGAAGCCACAGCCAGCTGTGAAGGCTGTGAAGGCGCTAATGAAGGCTGTTGACAGCTGCTCCATTCAAGGATCCTGATTAAAGGTGAATTAAGAGCACGGGCTCATCATTGGCTGCCATCCCGCCACATTTATCACTCAGAGTGGTCTGCCTAAATAGGTGGATCAGATGGAGATAGCAGACTGGGGGTGGGGGGCAGAAAGGGGTATCGTGGTGAAGAAGAAAGAGAAAAGCAGAGACAATAAGACAGTGGAGTCACAGGAAAAACAGAGAGAGAACGAGAGACACACAAGGACAGAGAAAAATAGAGACAGACAGAGAGGGCAGGGGAGCTGTTTGACTGGTGGCACGCAAGCCTTTAGCTACTGGTTATAGTAGTTACAAGCTGGAAATTAAAACCTCACCCTCCATAGCAGTTGTGCAACATATGCTTTGTACCATACCTGCTCCAGTTCCTGTATTTTGTAATCTTTGGATTGAAGGATCTCCAGCACTTTTCTGTCCTTAGCTTCAGCTTTCTCTCTTTCACTTAAGTGGAAAGAAGGGCAGAGGTTAACAGAGTGTATTGAAAGAGGGCACAGTAGAAAGAGAAATTGTATCCCGAGTGCTCATCATTAGATGCCCAGCATCTGCAGTCTCGTCCTCTAATGATCAGTGTCATCTCAAGGCACTAACATTTTAACGGCCCTGATCATGATGAAGATCACTACACGTGCAGCAAGTGACAACTAATGAACCTGACTCAGGCAAACAACGACTTCATTTCCATTAATGGTAGGTCTAATGGATTAGACGCACACCACACATGCAGAAAGGAAAACACACAACATTAGCAGTGACAAAAACATCCAGTAAAGAATGAAAATGAAAGTTAAAAAAAAAAATGAACTAAAAGATCCTTTCACCATTCAATTAATTGCAAGTCATTTGTAGAATACCTTCATCATTATCTTTTTCGATAAATGTCAACTGTTATCTGTACAAGGCATATCAAATAGACAGAGGACACAGTTTACCCACTTCACACACCTATAAAAAGAAACTACAAACGAAGCTGTCAATCCACAAGAGCAGAAGTATTCTACTGCATCTCAAGTGGGGCTGCAATGAGCGATTATTTTTGTTAGTGATATTTTTAATGCTAATGCTGATTATGTTGTCAAACAATCAATTAGTTGTTTGGTCAAAACAGTGTCAAAGAAAAATGCTAATTGATGTTTCTCAAAGCACATAACAACATCCGAAAATTTCCTATTCCATCCACATCTGACCAATAGTTTATGGTGACAGGTAAGGTTAGTTTACAAAAAGAAAAGAGAGATTCACTACGCCAGAAAACACAAATGTCACCTTTTTCAAACATAATCATCCAAACCAAGTAACTAATAGTTAAAATAAGTGACAGTTTAATAACTCATAACAAATCACACATTTTTAGAGCTCTATTTTTAGGCACTCTCCTTTAACCCTGAACAAATTCTGTGCAGATCTGCCTGCTACTGCCACAGGGAGAGCACAACAGTATGTAAGCATACTTCTCTCCCCTCTAGATGTTAGTCCATCCTACGACATCAAACCGAGCATCCAGTACACTGGAGAGCACACAAACATGCTTGCGTACACCCAAGTCAGCCTCCTCCTGTTCAGCATTAGGGGATTGAGACAAAAGAACAGCCACTGGGGAAAGCCCCATCCCGACCTCTTTTCTCCCTCTTTCATTCATGCCTCCCTCTCTCCCTCACCCTCCATCCCTGAGGGCCTCTGACATGATGCCTGGTCTCCACTGAGTCAAACAGTACCATGTATCCTTGGCGATGTTAACCATGTCCCGAGCAACCATCCAATCGCTAGAAAACCAGCAGAGGTCCCACAAGACCGAGCGTCTGTCAGGAGCCAGTGCAATTATCATGTCAATATCCAGCACAGCAGTATGCTGATATGGACCCACGCTCTTGGGGCGTGTGTTCCTTGCTCTCTAAGGACCAGCATGCCTTGTTGACTGAATTTGCCTATGAAGGGGAGTTTGCTCAGCTGAAGAGACGCAGAGGCTTTTGTACCTGGCACACGTTTTATGTCTGAAGAAAAGGTAGTACTTCTTGCCACAAACACTCTAATGGAGCATTTTTTTCAAGTGTGTGTATGTACAGTATTCAGAACTAAAAGCAGGAATGATTCTCTTTTTTAATGAAAGAGGCTTTACAGTATGCTCAACTTACACCATCACACAATAGAACAAGGACAATCAGTAATGCTTTAACAATAAATTAAGTGCTACCTGAACAAACATAAGGTCAGAAAACATAAAATGAATCAACAAATTGATATCACATGTAGCAGTACATTGTGCATTGCAGGGGCACTGCAGAATTTTGCTCTTTTCAACAGGTTCCCATGCCATCAGTGCAGCTCTGGCACCCCCTTTGAGGGTCAACTTAGTCATCCTAAATCTAGCGCTTATCCCATAAAGGCAGGCACTTGGTGGAGCCTTTTTCACAGTTTAGGATGGGAAGAGGGGGAAACTGTTTTCATTAAAGCCCCGCCATGGCTGAGCAGCTCTGCGGAGGATAAGGAGGCTTAAAGCAGCATCTGCAGTAGATTCAGCCCTAACCCCCTGCTGCACACTCAAACCGCTTCATACACAACCTTGGACTTTCATACATACTTTTTGTCCGTCTGTGGTGTGGGGGTTCAGGCTATAGGCCTGAGAATTCGTGCGAGGCCCATCTCTCAAGCAGAGGACTTAAAAGCGAGAGGGGGGATTATTCACTTGTTGTATTAGAGGTGCGCTATCAAGTGCAGGTTGACATATTAGAGGCAGGACGATACACAGCTGAAGAAAAACTCTTACCGCTCCACTATTAAACTGACGGCTTGTGTGAGGTCTGGGTTAGCCACTTGAAGGCGTTTCCACAGTGACCACACAAATTCTTTGTCAGCCTAAAATATAAAGGGAAAAAATAATTAAATGTAGTAAAAGTTGTCATTAACCTACAGCACACTGTTCAACAGCTATTAAAAATAAAATATTGCAAAATTCTTTAAAAGGTTATACAATTTACATCGTTAGGCACAATATACACCGGCAGTCAATGAAAACGCATCAGACAACTTTCTTGTACTGTTTTACTGAGAATTGATTCCAACCATATAAATGAGTACAGATGCACTTGTTTGGTCATAACAGAGTGGGATGACCACTCAGATGTTTACAATTTCCGCTTCAGTGAATTGGTGATCAGCTGTTACAAAATCATGTGTTTTTCTTGTCGCCGTCGATGCGTTTTCATTGACTGTCAGTGTATATATATGGCGTTCATATGGATATCAAAAGATGATCTCTATAGTTGCCTTTTTTCAAAGCTAAGACACAGGTTGTTATTTATACATATACAACCACGTCATTCCTTGGCATTCCACTGTATTACAGAAGCAAATAAAACTGAGACTAGAGATAGTCAATACAACAGGCAGGCAAGCCTAACACAATTACTATTCAAATTGTCATGCAAAAAAAAAAAGTCTTTTAAATATTTTTAAGCTACATTACATTTAATGAGAAACATCTAAAACTAAATTTTCTAACCAAATCGACCTAATATAAAATCATCTGTTAAATTATGTCCACATCATCATAAGATAAAAGTCATCATTCCCTCTGGAATCCACTGGTCTCCAATTAGAACATGAATTTTGAACCCCATTCAAAAGTGTCTAATCAATTATTTAGTAAATGGTAAAGGCAGACCTTGATAGACCATGGGCTGAACATACAAAGTGGAGGACGCAGATGTGCAGAAATAGAGACCTCACTAAAATGATGCCAGCACTGCGTTTATGAAGGAATTGGGAAAAAGACTAACTTAAAAAAGTGGCCTCCTCAATGCTATTATAACACATAAATAGGTTAAGGATCTGCAAGGTCAAGATAAACTCTGTCTCAACATTTTTAAGACTCAACACGATGTGATTAAAGCCTATCCAATCAATCAATTATTCATCTTAGAAAGACACATCATAAGGGACCATTGGCTGAACTCACCAAAAACATGTTGGTACTTAGCAAAATATCAATAAAAAATACCATAGTCTGCTAAATATTTCTACTACAGAATCTTTTTGTGACTAACTGTCAGGTTGTGCATGTAAAAAACCTTTGTTCAAAAATACGGCTCGGTGTATTTAGTAAAGATAAAACTAGCACAGATTATTAAAGAATGTGTGTCCCTGGGCACTGAATAAAATTAAATCCATCTACACAGAACAACAAGAACATGACTCGTTTAAGACAAATATCTACACAATTTTGGCAAATAATAAGTACATGATGACATTCAACGCATCTGCTGACATGTTAAGTGAATAAAAACTTCGCATTGTTGTTTAGTACCAAAACTGCTTATGATTTAAGGCACCACCTGGTGGAAGACTAAAGGCAAGCCAAGCCATATAAGTATCAACATCATTGATACATTTTTGGAGAGACGTATAGAGAGTTGTTCTCGAAATGATAACCCACATTCCAGTCACTGCACACCGAGCAACCCAGCAGACAACTTGGAACCTCACTGTCTGATCACATATCCGTTGATGTCAGATATGCACAGCACAAAGCAAAACTGACGCAAGGTGTCTTCTTTGACACACTGGTGTCTTCTTTGAGGATGTTTATGGTGTACAGACCTTACCTTTAAGCACACCTTGCCATAATGCTGACAAGAACAGGCTAACTCTGCACAATTGACACAGTTGTTAGCACGAACCTGGCATTGGCTTAGCTCCTCTGTCAAACCTTTTACTTCCTGCTCGAGTACAAAAACACGTCCAATGCCGTCTTTCTCTTCCATTTTCGAACTGCAAGAGACGAAGTCATGTTAGTAAATGTTATGTTATAACATCTGAGCGACTACTCTAATGTAAAGACTGTTTGAATTCGCAGCTTCAGCGCTGATAGACACCAAGAAATTTACACTGTAGCGTTTAGCCTGGTTAAACTACGGACTGCAAAGCAAACAGCGGTATAACACGCTAGCGGTGTCTTTACGCTTAACTTCACGAACATTTAAATCACGAGGCAGTAACAGTTTCGACAGTGAGTTTGAGAAACGATCTAGCAAACGCTTCCAGGTGCTTTACGTGAAGCATTATTTGAGTGCCTGATAACGTCAGTGAACGCCGATTTTCAGACAGCAAACCATACATTAACACAGGGAACGTTTCTATTCTGTCGGAGGGGAAACGGACGTCTGTACAAACTAATGCTGCAGAATACAGCAAATGTTAATTTGCCTGCAATTACCTGTTGCTATCCTAGGTTGCTAATCCTGAGTCAGAAGGACGTTGAACTTCCTTAGAGACGAGGATGTTTCTTGCTAGTTACTGGGGCATTTCACCGGTGCAAAACCTACGTGCAGAATGAAACTTTTTGTTATTGTACAGTTAAGTAAGTGCCCGTGTTAGGCGATCTAACGTTCACAGTCTACGTATGTTTATGTTATTAGACTGCAAAACAGTTCTGGAACGTGATTGCATTCAGGTTGCAATGCTAGCAATAGCGTCCCCTGGCTTGGACTATGACTATGCTACGTCCCCTGACTATGCTGATGCTGCTGGTTTGTTGATTATTTCGAACGAGCGCGCCGTTTTCCGATTTTGGTGAAGACGGTGTGAATTTTACTGCATTTCACGACAGCAGTGGATAGTAGACGTTACATTGCCGTGGAGATAATTCGATTAAAACCTGAAGAACTCTGGAGGATGGTGTTTCTAAAAAAAGGTCATATCAAAACCCTAAATCTAGGCTATGTGTAGGCTACTCCCTTTCTTCCCTAACATAGTATCTCTGCTTATTATATCTTTTGGTATTTACCTTTTATGTGTTGGCTTGCATTGTTTACTTTGCAGCTTGCCAAAACGGCTAGACAGGTGTGTGTGCGTCTTTGTGTGTGCATTCAAGGGATGCCTGTACAGGGTTTAACTCCTATGAAGTTTCAGTTTTATACTGTTTTTAAGTAGAACATTTTTGAAACATTTCTTTTTCTGTCACACCTGTGGTGTTGATGAACTTGCCACACTAAGAACTGAGATGGTGTGTGCCTAAATTTATGCTGTCAGGTAATGTCTCATTAAGAAATCATTTCAAAGCTAAATACACTGCTATATTTAATGTGGGATAGCTTTATTATATTGTGCTAGTGTCAGGCATAAAGCACTAAAATAACAAACAGCAATAAACATTTTATATCATTACAGGACAGTCTTGATGGGTGTTGTTATGATGTCCATATAGTCATCTTCAAGAATAATATGTCAAATATCTGTCCTGAAATTATCATTCTTTAAAAAAATGTATGTTTAGAGCTGGCAGAGAACCGATTTATTACCCCCTCTCAAGCAGTGGTTGGTTCATCTCCTCAGCTTATCTCAGTCATGAAAAAGTCAATTGACTTAGCATGATTAGGCTGCTCTCTGACCCGCATGCTGCGCCTCTCATTAGGATGCTCGTTTACAGAGCGATTTCAGAGGCAGTAGACTGGATCATAATTTGCAACATCTGCCTCTGTTAGTCTGAGCAGGCATGGCATTTATGAATCCACTTCCCCCTAGTCTTGCTCAACAAAGCTCTTTGTTTACCAGTCATGGTTACTAGTCATCTGTTTCAAAGTTCTGAATATTTACTCATTGGTACACATAAGTGTTTTAATTCAAGGGCATTTTACAAGTCATGTGACAGGACCCAGGAGTTTTTTACACAGGCTCAGGCACACATCTACTCTCACTTAAACAGTCCATCCTAGTCTAATGACAAAATGTGTACAGGCCAATTGTTAAGGTCACTGAGAGAGTTAATGAAAATATTGTATGTGTTGCCATAAGTTGTATTCATAATGCATTTTATCCTTAATAAGCATAGGCTATGTATAATTCATGGGTGTATCTGCTCAATCTTGGCCCACATACTCAGACAGATACTGTCCCATGAACAGCCCATCCCTTTGTCTAGTGATAAATAAATATATCAGTAAGAGAACTGATTTTCTGTTAATATATACCAGAATTCTCTTTTTTGCTGTAAAATTTGGACAAAAATTTAGTTAGTTTGTTACAAGGATACAAGGATTATATGTCACATGCATAGACATACTGGGTAGTAAGATATGCTGTGACATGCTGATTGTTAGTCTAAACTGTGCATTGGGGGTGGAGGAGTTGGGGCAGGGGGGTTAAGTGTGTATAGTGCAGTTGGGAGGATGGCCACCAGATGATGGGCAGAGGTAGAGTAGTGATGGGGGCGGGGGTAAGGGGCCATAAGGCAGCGGGGGTAATGGCTGTGTCCTGCATGCTGTGTGTATGTGTGTGTGTGGGGGTGAGGGCTGTGCATGAGGGCATGAGCCGAGGGGCGCGAGGGCTGTGTTGAGGGTTGGGGCGTGAGGGCTGTGTGTGAGTGTTTTGGGGGGGGGGGGTGGTGGTCCTTGAGCCAGGGGCTGCAAGAGCTGTGTGTCCTGAGTGTTGTGTGAGTGTGTGGGGGGGCGGGGCTTGGGCCGGGGGTGTGTGTGTGTTGGGGGGGGGGGGGGCATTAGGCAGGGAGCAAGCTACATACTGTGTATTGTGTGTGGTTGAGGGGGTGTGAGGGCTGTGTGTGTGTGGGTTGGCCTGAGCCAGGGCCGCGAAGGCTGTGTCCTGCGTGTTGTGTGGGGGGAGGGGGTACTGGAGCCGAGGGGCGTGTGGGCTGTGTCCTTCGAGGTGTGTGTGTGGGGGGGACTTTGCCGAGGTGGGGATAGGGCAACCATGTGTGTGAGAAGAAGAGGCGAGGGGGGCATGAGGTTGGGAGCAAGGCTCTATGCTTTGGCTGTGTGTGTGTGTGTGGGGTGGGGTGGGGGGGGGGAGTAAGGACTGTGTGTGAGGAGAGGAGGTGAGGAGGCACGAGCCATTTGCGGGGGTGGGGGTGGTGCAGGATGGAAGGGGTGGCCAGCTAAAGGGGCATAGGATGCATAGGATGTGTGTTCAAGCTTCTGATAGCCTGGTAAACCCGCCCGTCGTACTTCATTTCTTTTTGTACAGAGGGTCTGGACCGGAATCTGTTGAGGACCATGTAAGAGGGCCGAGCAACTCCTACCCAATCAGAGAACAGAGGGTGTGTTCATTAGCCATGATGTTGACTTTGTGTGCTACATTTAAATTGTACTGCATACTGTAGGTAGGCTGATGGCATACTTGACGACCAGGCGTTAGCGATTGGGTAAAGGCAGAGGCACTTGTTTTAAACAGCAGAGTCCACAGCTCCAGGAAGAAATCGTTTCTCACTGCCTCTGCTCCAGACCCTCTGTGCAACATGAAATGAAGTACAAGGGGCTGGTTTACCAGGCTAGCTTCTGATGGCCTGTGGATAGAAACTCCTCCTGAGTCTTTCAGTCCTAAGTGATTGCATAGGCATCTTCTAGACCTCAGTGGTTTAAAAATCCAGAATAGATGTCTTGCAGAGCAGCGAGTAGAGTTCTAATGGTGCATTCAGCTGAACATACTAATCTCTGCAGAGTACTGCAATCTCTGGCTGTGGAGTTCCCATACCAGGTGATGTTGCTACCTGTTAGTACACTATCTATGGCTGAAGTGTAGAAGGCCTTCAGGACAGATAAAGAAACCTTGAATTTCCTTAGTTGACGAAGGAAGAAGAGTTCAGTACATGTTGCGTTAACACATCTTCAGTACATGTTGTGAGTTAACAGTCCATGTAAGATCTTCAGTGACATGGACACCAAGATATTTAAAACTGGTGACTCTCTCTACAGGCTGCCCACTGATCATTGAGTATGAGTGGAGTACAGCTGCTACTCTGCTGCCTCCAATAATCCACCACCAATTTTTTTTTGTTTTACTGACATGTCAAGCTGTTAGACTGACACCTCTGTGCCACCTCTTCAACTTGATCAAAGTAGGCCTGCTCATTGTTGTTGCTGATTAAGCCCATGACCACAGTGTCATCTGCAAACTTGATGATGGAGGTGTGACTACTGTTGGCTTTGCAGTGTAGATGTTGTACAGCAGAGGACTTTTAAGACGCAACCTTGGGGAACTCCAGTACTGGTGGTTAATGTGTTAGATGTCAGACCACCCACTCTAACCACTTGTGAACAATTAGTAAGAAAGTCCAGTATCCAGTGACATAGTGTGGTATTTAGTCCCAGTCTTCATCTTTGTAACCAAGTTGAGAGGTACTATGGTGAACTGGGTTCTTATCCAGCTATATGGGTAGATTCATATACTGCTCTTTTCCATCACAGTTAGAATATTGTTTTTATATTTATATAGACAATTGTAGACGGTAAATGAAATCCAGAGTTCAAAGAACTGAATACATATAAGTGTCTCATATGTTATGACTTGACTTGTAAAGCAGACTTGTTTATCAGATGTCCTTTAATAACAGTCTCGAACAGATCAGAGCATGCACATGAAAATAGACTCCCCTTTGTGTAGTGAGTGTAGCTCCTACTTTAAAGAAATCAATTACAAGTCCCAAACTCATTTCAGAACTTTTGATTTGTTCTTTCAGATGTGTTTAGCTGTGTGACAGGTTATGATTTCATTGGAGGATATTATATACAAACAGGTGTTTTGTGGCCGTAACTCCTTGCAGGCATTTACTGAGCTAGTGCACTGTGAGTCACTGGGGGGACACTGGGGGCTATGTAATTAACAGAATTCACTCATTCACACATTTTCCACCTCTCTGAAACCTGATCAGTTACAATGTTGTAGATTATATTAGTATCTGATAAAAGAGAGAGCCTTTTCCTGGGATGTTTTAAATGTAACTGCTTTGGTAATAAATAAACATTTTTTAGTTCAGAATATCTTCAGTGTGCTACAATACCCTTGTCTTATTTAATAAAGCTGCTTGTGAAGATCATTTGTATTCATAACATAATTGCATATGCCAAATTTACCTTGTTCTTTACTGTCTTACTGAGATATGAAGCTTTGAAGAACATCTATTGTATAAGTGCCGAGTACCTTGTAAATGCAAACTCTGTTCTGCATAGAGTGTCACTCTTGTGAATGTGAGATTGCCTGTAAAATTATTCATGTATAATCTCCCACAGGTATGAATTTTTTTAAAACTGTTCTAGAGGACAGATCCTCTTTATGTTTGTTTAAGGCCACAGAAGCCCTCAACAGACAACAGTCCTGTACAGACTGAATGTGGGTGTTAGCATTATTTAGCTGAAGAGAAGGCAACAGAGCATGAATTCTTGTAAAAGAGAGGAAAAACTTGAAACAAATGGGAATAAAAATTGTTGTGTAGTAATGCTGCTTTTGCAAAACTTATTTACTCTCATCTTCTGTAGTTTGTCACAGAAGTGTTACATTACTTTTGCATTTCTCTGCAACATTGTCTGAGATGCACTATTGTGTAATTACTGATGAAGAATAGCATGCAACATTACACCCTACATTTGCCCACATATCAGCACAAATCCCTATCCCAATGTGTACAATGTACAAATCTTTTTATGCTCATCAATAAATTATTGCCCGAAAGAGCTAAAAACAAACTTGCCATCTAAAATATCCCTGAAATTATTATTCTTCTGTATGAATGGCCAACATTTTAGCTACTGTCTATGATGGGCAATTTTTGGTTGAAAATCTCAGCTCGGATGAAAATCTGTCACGGGCTGCTCAACTAGGATTAGCACATATGCTTAATGTGTGTTCATGTATCTCTCTGGGTCTCTGGGTCCTTGCCATAAGGTTTGTGTTTTCATGGTGTCTTCACAGGTGCTACAAGAGATCTGATCACTTCCTCATCATGTGGGCTGGGCACCCATGCAACAAATTCAAGGCAGTCTGCATATATGCATTCTGGAAAAGTAGTAGACCACTTTCCTCTTTTTCTTCCAGGTAAAGAGTGGTCAAACAACAAAAATAAAAGCATGAACTACAGTTAGCATTACGACTTAATAGAGAGAGTATTGCATTTCATAACTGTGTTTCTAATAAATATAATGTGGTTATAGTTCCTAGTGCGTAACTTACTAATGCATCATCCTCAAAACTGCCAATGGTTAGCCAGTTTCCAGGGGCTCATGCAATGTGTATATGGGATAAATTTAAAGTAGTCATTGAGTGGAAGTGAAAAAGACCCTTTTTTGTGTTATATAACATTCATGAAAATAATATAGATTGTTCAGTACACAATTTTCCACTTAATAGGAAGTAAAAACAAATAAGGCATTTGTCCCAGTAAATGTGTACACCTATCATTCTGATGACATTCATAAATGTGTCCTAAATGTGTCAGGGTTGGTCGTTCTAGTTCATTCAACATGCTTTTTTGTCCCCATGCTGCGACGGACCACTATTGATTCCTTTTCTTCATGACTCATTGTGACCGATAGTTCAACTGAGCCAATCAGTGTCACTTTCACTGTACCCCCGTCAGGTGCGGTCTGCTCCCGTCCCTCCACCCCACGAGTGAACCCCAACATCACGCGCCCAGCTGCTCACATGCAATCCAGCTACTGCTCCCCCAGGCCTCCAGGGGCCCCGACGCATCTCGGCACAAGTCGCCGTGTTCAGCTCCTGGAGTCCGTCTGCTGCAGATGCTCCGGCTACATCTGATGACCTTCAGTTTCATCCTCAGCATGCAGGATGGCTTCATAATGAGGGGATTGATGAGAAGGGGCTGACTTCCTCCAGGCGATAGCGTGGCGGAGGCTGAAAGGGTGGGGGTGTGCTGGCAAGGCTGTGAGGGCCAATGCTCAGCCCCATGTGCCGCCCTGGAAGTGTGGGAAAGAGACATGGAAGCAGTTCCCCCTACAGGGGCTTTTTTTCTCAGGCAAGGTGAACAAGTTGAGTTCACATCTCCCCCCAGAGGTTCCGGCTACACAAATAAAAAGAGCCCCTGGCAAATGCAGAGAAAAAAAGAGACAAAGACTGTGGTTTAAATAGCACTGCCTTTCACTTTAACGCCACTGAAATTCATATGGAGATGCTCTTCTTTCGGCCAAAACAAGAATCTATTCTCTAAGCATTGGGATGAATGAATGATTCATTGAGGTACTGATTATGAGTGGCTAAAATAACTGGGGAATGAATGACAAAAAAAAACAATAATGTACATCAATATCATGGGTAAATGTCATTTGCAGGCCCTGAAGGATAACTACACTCAGAGACTTACAGGCATGTTAGTTCATAGGATGATTACAGAAGATTTGCACAGGAAAGGGTCACAAGGTCACAGAGCTGCTCATCTCAGACTGTTGTGCCCGAGCACTGAGGAGCCATGCGTTGGGCAGGTTTAATTTCCCCCTAGGTCTAAAGCCATCGCCAGAATGACCTTTTCCCTCTTTTGCCCATAAACTGGAAATTTCTGTGGCCTTAAAGAGCATGCAAACAGTTGAAGACAGCTGATGGTTGTCCCGGAGGATTGTCTCTCAACATGGGTTCAATAGCTCATCATCAACTGCCCTTTGAGTAACCTGATGGGGTGCGTCCAAGTCACTGGCTGCGATAAAACCACCAGTCCTGCTCCTCTCTCTCAGGTGGCTCTTTAATGCTGATTCCAGTAAGGGATATAAAAATGGTGAACAGCTTTTGCTAATGTCATGTTTTTTGAGGATTTGAGCTGTTGACTTCATAATTCTCTGATGCAGGGCCTTTTATCTAAAGAAACAACCCTTGCTACTTGATGAATAACTTCAATTAGTGAAATTGTTCCCACATTATGGCATGCAATCAAAGCAGACAGTGTGCTTGGCAATATGTAAATTTATATGGCAAGCAGACTTTATTCAAACATCCCATTATTGTTCACAGACATTTTATGTGTGCTAAGACCAAAATGTTTTGCAGTTTTTTTTAATAATTTAAAAGGCTTTTTAACTAAAAAACTGAAAAACTAAAGGTTTAATATTTAATATGTTATACTATCTAAGTAATAAAAATGCTGCCTTCATCATGCAATCCATATTTCAATTCAGAACAATTGTTTAATAGTCTATATTTTCTCTGCTTGTTAGCTCATGGATCTGTATACAGTAATATCTGATTTAATTAGTGATTTAAGCTCTCTAACAACCAAGCATATGGTATTTTTTCTCCAATGGCCTTGGACATGAAATGAATATGCATATCCTGGGACTGACTAGTGAGTTACCAAAAATGAATTCCACACAAGTTTAATCCCTGATCTATTATTTACCTCTTGACCAAACATGTGAGTGGGGCTTGTATATGCTCAACTTGATCAAAATGACTGCCTAGGGGATTCAGTGCTTCTCTTGGTCCAAAGCGGAGGCAGTCGTTGCCTACCATCTTTTACTCTAGAGATGCTTCAGTCAAACGTCGTGCTATGGAGTAAAAGAAAAACTTTACAATGAAACATTCATGAGATTCCACTTCAGACTAAGGGACACAACTTTGAGAAACATGAGGCAAATCAGTGTCTTCAAACATCCCGGCTGCTGAAGAACTTGGTCCACAGTTTTGAATTTCACATGCATGTGTTGTGCACTTAAGTGCCTGTGTTTATGTAGCTTCTGCACATGAATCCCATGCAGGCTATGTCTGTAAAAGATCCAGCCACCTCAGTGTGAAATGAAAATGTTAATGTAGGCCTTATCCACAGATTGTAACCATGAGTGAAAAAATGGTGGCTGTAGTCTGAACTCTGAAAATAAATAAAAAACTCTTTTACATTCTGAAACATTCAGAAAAATTCTGAGTATTTCATTTTACATTAGTGAATGAGGCGACAGTGGAATATGAGCAATTGTTGCATGCGAAATAGTTATATTTATTTTAAAACGTTCCCTTTATCGTTTAGTTGCATAAATAAAGCGAATATATTTATATCAACTACATAAGTAAATTACATAGGTTGTGAAACTTTGCCGTTTTTTAATCTGTAGGACATCGATTTTGTCGCGTTGGCTCATTGTCACACACAGATGTGACTCTTCACCCTGCCACTACACCGTGACGGCTGAAGTCCAGACTCGTAGTCACTCAGGTTACACACCGAAGGCGTACAACAGCTTTAAGAGTACTGACAGATCCTGAATGCCCCGAACAGGAGCCATCAAATTCTCGAGTCTTATCGGCCACAGCGCGCGTTTCAGCGCATTGAGCTGAGTTAGCAGAAGACACACCGGGGAGTGGGAGAAGGTCTTCTTCCCCGGACAAGCAAAGATTTACCCCGTGCCTCTGAAGTGGAGAGCCAAATAACAACCCACCCCTTTCTGACAGCGATTTCCCTCTTCATTTTCTGGTACTGGGTTTGGAAAAAGGGGACAGTGTCGTACATTCATATCCCGACGCTGTTTCAAAGGACGTCTTGATGTGTTTTACAGTGTTCAGTACCAGCCCATGCGAATTCTGAAGATGAAAGCCTGAGCTAATACGTGACTACGTTTTCGTTTTTTCATATGTCATACAAGTTGTATGTTAGCGACGACTCCATATAGTTTTTGCGGGGACACCTTTGACTTTTCAATTACTTCGGTCATCGGAAAGCTTAGAGGAAGAAAGTCTCCCACTTGAGGGCGAGATCAGACTTCGGTGGACGGCAAGTTCGGGAGCGTCAGGACAAGGGTCTGCCACATACAACATGCAGAAATGGTAAATATGATCAGCGCTCCTGTTTGTTCATTGTAAGGAAGATAACTCTTATACACGGTGACAAACTTTGGGGGAACTCTCAAAGCGCTTACCAGTAGCCTAAATTACTATGAAGTAGCCTAATTATTTACGTTAACGACTAATAGACTACAGATTTTCTTTTAAATTTTGAATAGATTTGATTTCTTCATGCAAATAGCCTATTCCTTGAAACTTCTTGGCCGAAGTTCGTGCAGTAGTCATTCCTTGTCAGTCAATTCTTGTACAGTCGATTAATCAACTAGGCTATTCCTTTAAAAGTTTTAAAATCTTTACAATAACTAAAGTTACTGCACCGTTTCCGAAAGAAATAATTTTGAAAATACCTCAAGCTCACACAGGCTAATGTTTCTGAACAGTTTGAAGTTATAACAAAGAAAATGTTTCAAGAGCAGGTACTGTCATGTCATCAACTCCGGGAAGCTACCTGTCCTGAAGTCTACAAAGCTAAAGGGTCAGGGATGACTCGAGTGAATTAGGCTATAGTTTTAGAAGCTAATGGCATAGCGAACTTGTCACACATGATTTTAGCGGTGCATTGAGCAAATATGCATCTAGCACTCGGGGTACAAAATCAGGCTTATAACGCGTTAATATAATGTGTAAATCTGCTACCAACAGCTGTGGCCTCAACAGCATGTGAAATGCACGTTGATAAAATTTATGTGAACAGGCCTGTTGCTTTTCAAAAGTAATTCCATCGTTAATGTCTTTTGTTGTCACGTTACCAGGATTTATAATGTTGTTTAATGTTAAGACTTACATTAAATGTATTGGATTAAGAAGTAAATCTCCAGAATATGTAAAAAGGAAATACATTTTTCATAGTGGACAATTCATGAAACTCACACAGGGTAAGTCATTACTTCAATGTGTTGTTTGTGTTTGTTTCAAGGTCTATTTACTAAACTTTATCTTTGATGAAAGTTACACTGATACCTATGTTTATCTTTTAGTAATAAAGAGAATTTTGTTTAGCAGACTCAAATGCATTGTCAAAACAAAGGCTGAATTAGCTAAGCTGTGTGATACACTATGAACATGCTGAAATTAATCCCCCTTCCTTTAAAAATGCACCTGAATGCTTTGGTTAAAATACATTATTTGCAGTAAGTTCAAAAGTGAATCCTGCTTGAGGCACCTTACACACCATCACCAACGACACCAAGTAACATAAAATAGCCAGTGTGACCCACACAAAACACAATAAGAGAGAGGCTGAACATGTCGGCTGTACTTTTGGGGTTTCTACTTTGAGCTTGTGTTTGCTTTACATGAAAATATTGTCCTAATCACATTCACTTTCCATGATGGCTCCTGGTTGTTCTGCAGTCAAGAATGGTAATTTGCATTCCAGGAGTGTCATTTGATTACTTTTATCTTTATGGCTCACCAGACTTGTCTAGGCCCTTTACATGGCATCAGATAGATGTCATAAGACATGGCCCTTCATTCTTCTCCCCAAAATCAGAAAAGGTTAAAACTAAAGAAGATAAGGAGAGAGAGAGAGAGCGAGAGCGAGAGTGAGCAACAGTGACTTTTGCATTAATGCCAATATAGCACGATTTGAATTGAGAGAGAGAGAGAGGGAAAGAGAAGGAGAGACAGAGCAAGAGTGTGTGTGTGTGTATGTGTGTGTGTGTGTGTGTGAAAGGAAAGGGAAAATGAAGAAGAGCTTTGGAGTTTCAGGCCCACTCTCTTGCTAAACTTGTCAGCAGCGCTTGTGCGATTCTCTCGGGGCTTGGGTCGAATTGGAGGGTAGATGACGGTTAGACGGTTCAATAAGCTCACGGACAGGTAGCCACAGTGACGTCCCCCCAGAGAGGCCCTCTTAATGAAGAGCAGGTCCACTTAGCTCTCTGTTCTCTGACCTCTGAGTTGGCCCTGCACACACACACCCACACACACACACACATACACACACACATGCACACACACACAATTCATTTGGTCTCTTTCACCAAAAGCAGGATTTTGTGGACTCACAGTCAACACTGATGTAAAGTTAGTGCTCTCGGTAAGTGCTAAATATATAGATATCCTCTCTCCTTTTTCCTACAAAACATTGTTCTTTACTTTGTGGAATATGATTAAATATAGCTTAAAAGTGAGTACTAATTTTGGCAAATTGTTAAACAGATGGTACACATGGACTGAACTATTTTGGTTGCATATGTCATATATTTGAGGGCACCAGCACTGATAATAATACCAAATGGCAGTAATCTTATAACTGAAATAATTACATCAACAGATCAATAATTATAGCATCAGAAAAGTGACGAAAACCATGATTTGCAATAATGAAGGTGATATTTGATAATTCATAGGTCTTACCAATCCCGGTGGTGTTTTTTGGTCTTCATAAGAGTGGAGCTGAAGCTGTCCACACAGTGAGAGCCAGACTCTCAGCAGGCTCCTCTAACAGTAAAGGCTAAGCAACAGAGTGGAGAGGAGCGAAACAAACAAACAAATGGCTCCCTCACTCTTTTAACCTCCGCATGAGGCTCTCAGTGATGGAAAATAAGCAGGCTTCCACTAGACCTAACAGGTACCACAACAGTGACAGCAAATCATTTCTCAGAGGCAATGTCCCATGTTTTGTGCACACACACAAACACACACACACACACACACACACACACACACACACACACACACAGTTTGTGAACAAAGAAGAGGAGTGAGGCTTCCTTGATGAGTGCAGTCCAGACAGGTAGCTGATGCTCAGTCAGCCGCAACACAGCACAACGTAGCGTTACACCAGAGGGGCGTATCCTCAGAGATATCATTTTACTCTGCTGAGTAAAGCAGGCTCTTCTCATAAACCCAAATGTTAGAGATAGTGTGTCTTGGCAGTGACAGGAAAAAAGTAATATTTTGAGAACTTTGCCTTTCTTCTCTCATTCGTACCTTGAGAAAAAAAAACCTCTGAGATGGACATGGAAGTGGAAGTTGGAGATAGTAACACCAATAGAGACGCTGTGAAATTGGAAAACAAATTGGATTGCGGGCAGTAATTTCATAAAGAGAACACAGCCTTGACAGATTACAGAAAATATACATTAGAGGATATTTGCTTAGAAAAAAAATGTTGACACTGATAGTTTGCTGACGCTAACATGCACAGACACATACAAACACTTATATATGCATGGACACACACACACTCAAATAGATAGATAGAGAAAGAGAGATTCTATTTCATCAAGAATTTTGTCTTTGGTGATCTACTTTTAAAACATAAAATGTGAGAAAGGTTGGTATTTTCTTTTTATTTTAACTGCTTTTGTAATACCTTTTAACCCTCTCTTAGGCCATGAAATTTGCTCAGACTTTGAGATGGACATGATATGAACATGGGCTTAGTACAACACAATTTTTAAGGGAGATATATTGACAGATTTAACACACTTTTAAAATACCATATTTTGAAGTTGATATCCATTTAGGTAGTATATATTGTATTAATTTTCTATGTAGGCAATCATGGTAATTAGAACACACTACATACTATTAGTCACTGGGAAATCTTTTTTTGTATCGCAAATGGATTTTCCTTCTGGTCGTTTATTTTTTCCCTATGTTTTTTAAGTCACAAACTCATGGTAGGAAAACGACTTGAAAAATGGCTCACGGGAGACCTCATGTTGTGTGATGCAGCACACTGAGGGTGGTAGACTGTGGGCCATCGTGTGATTTTGCAGTGCAATAATTACTGCTAGCATTGTAAAATAAACACACCAGTACGTTACCTGGTGGCACTGAGGTGATGGGTGCGGGAAATTGGTGCTCAGCAGTAATACGTCCTTTCCTGAAGAGGTCTGAGATAAATTCACCTCGACAGTGGAGACAGAGAAAGAGATTAGAGGGAGAGAGAGAGAGAGAGAGAGAGAGAGAGCGAGAGTGAGAGCAAGAGAGAGTTCAGTGCAGAGAGTTTGCACTGAACAGGAGTCTCACAGTAACTAAAGTACCCAGTGGGGAGGTGTAGGGTTATGGAGTATAATTTATATTTTATAGCTTCAGTGGAGACACTCTAGAATGAGTTGTTGGACATTGTGCCATACAGAATGTGCTGAAAATTTTGGAAAGCGATGGGATTTCCAGGCCAGTCCCTCTCCTGGCTCTCCTCTTGTTACTTCTATCTTTTTTCCTCCTGGAGCTAC
This sequence comes from Coilia nasus, assembly GCA_027475355.1. Taxonomy (NCBI): domain Eukaryota; kingdom Metazoa; phylum Chordata; class Actinopteri; order Clupeiformes; family Engraulidae; genus Coilia; species Coilia nasus. The sequence continues at coordinate 7,235,898 of CM050221.1, forward strand.
TAAACCTGATCCACCACACTGCTTTGAATGCTACAAACTCTTCACTGTGGCTGTAAAGATTACGCAGTCATGACCTGCGTGCTTGCGAGTTTGGTGGCAGGCCCAGAACAGACTCCCCCAGGGCATGTGGAATGGTTCGATCCGAGGAGAATAATTTGCCCTAAAGGTGTCTCTTCTGACGGTGCTTGAGGTTGAGTTGTGGAAGAAATTGGATATGACAAGATAAGTGGCGGGTCATAAGAAATTCCTTCGAACCAAAAAGCACTGTGTTGACTTCCGAATGACTGCTGTTGAATATCTGGCTAGTTCAGTTTTCTGTGTGAGTGGCTGGCCCAGCCCACATGTACATCTTTGGTTGAAAAAATTCCACTCAAATTTCCTCTGGTGCCAGTCTTGTCATGCAGTACAGTAAGATAATAATAAAACACACATACACTAACTCTTATTGAGTTGTGCCATTAACATTTGTGTCACTCTCATAAAGTATATATTTAACTATTAGAATTTCACATTTAATTCATTTCAAAACATTGTCTGGTACAAATGGTCTGGTACAAATAGTATGATCATACAGTCAGTTTATTGTAAGTAATCCCCATGATTCCTAAGAATGGATATCTGTAAGATTTCATTATGGAAGGAATGAGAACATAACGTGTTTGCCGTGGCCTGTGTCTTGTCAGATCTGGCAGCGTTGTCTTTTCTAGTTACTTTAATATGGAGATTCTCATGTTCTCAGAAATGGGAGGTTGTAGATCTGTATGTAAAATGGTGTGCTGTACATGTAAGTTTAACCAGAGTCAGCAGTTTCATTCTGGGAGGTCTGTTTTAAGAAGTTCTCAAGGCACTGTTCTTTGTGATTATACTTTCAAGATTTTCATCAGAGTTTGAAATATGAATAACTGTACTACTAGATTAAACAAAACTCCATTATGCTCCCTCTGAGGTAGGGGGTTATTGAGTTGGGGGAAAAATACAGGGTTAAATACAATATTTTTTTCTCTGTCTTTTCCTCTCAGTATTTCTCCCTCTGTCTTTTTCGCTTTTGTTTTCCCCTCCACCCTTTTCAGCTCTTCACTGAAATCAGTCCTGGGAACTCCGTTCCCTCCTTTTGTTTGTATTTAAAATGTGTATTTAGAATTTAGACATTGTAATTATATGACTTAGGTGATAAATTGCTGTGCAGATTGGTCATAATATTTCCATTGGACCAAATATGTGACATGCAAAATATTTCCTCCATATTGTTGTGGTATGGAGCAACTTCACATTTGGGACATGCACAGTCAGTCATGAAAATGGAAGCCAGCTCTCCTCCACACACATAATCAAAATCTACCACCACTAGCTTATGTCAGTGTTTCATTTCTTTCTTTCTTTCTTTCTTTCTTTCTTTCTTTCTTTCTTTCTTTCTTTCTTTCTTTCTTTCTTTCTTTCTTTCTTTCTTTTGCTCTTTCTTTTGCTCTTTCTTTCTTTCTTTTGCTCTCTCTCTCTTGGCTGTCCCCTGGTACTCTTTCTTTGTCTGTAACTGCTATCAGGGGAAATATATACATACACAGACATATATATGTACAGCATATTACACTATATAAAATACTAAGAAAGAAAATAGCTTGAGGAAGAGGTAGAGCATAATGTTTCTACACAGCAGTGACACAGTAACTCTGACTTAATAAAGTTGATTGGATCAAATTCAATTGAACACTTCCTGGCTGAAGTCTTGTGACAACTGACAGACATGTTACATTTTCCCCATCCAGTGTAGTATCCATTCACCACAGCTGACCCTGTCAATGTAATAATGAATCATTGATAAACTTAAGCCATCAGTTTCCTGAGCTCTCAACATGTACGGCCACAGCAGAGTTATTCCATACCGGCTCCAATTTACAACTCAGAGCTGATTTTCAGAAGGCGCGGAGCACTCATGTATCACATATTGCTGATCTTTATTTGATAAACGTTGACATATATTTCCATGGCTTTTGGCTCTCAGACTTCAGCGCTAAAAGTGATCTCACACACTGTTCACATTGTATTAACATATTTGACTTGTGGATGCCTGTGTCAGGATCAAATTCACATGAGCCAACTAACATTTTCACCTGGCTCAGGCTTTGAACATTTATGACTGAATCCATTTGAGCAGTATTTTGGGGTTTCTTTTTTCAGATTAACAGTCTTGTAATGCAAAAAAAACCTTCCAGTGGGAAGGTGTGCATGTATGTGTCGATATGAGATGTTTGAGCTTGAATATTTTTGAGTGTATGTATGTGAGTGTGAGTCTGAAAGCGTGTGTGTGTGTGTGTGTGTGTTACATTCCGTGTGTCTGCAGGGAGAGGGGACAGTGCTGCTTTTGAGTAGACAGAAGAGACACGTCTTAGAGGCCTCTTTCATGTGACTTGTGCATTCCGCCAAGGCAGGCGCACCAGTGTGCACAAGACGAGACATGAACCCCCACCCCCACCACTGGACAGGCCTCCCCATCTCCACCCTCTCTCCCCCTGTGACCTTAACATTTATCAAAGAACCCCATGCTGAAATTCCTCTCAGCATCTGTGCACCAGGGAGAGCTGGCTGTGTTCACTCTCTCCCTCTCTCTCTCTCTCTCTCTCTCTCTCTCTCTCTTACACACACACACACACACACACACACACACACACACATGCACACAAACACAGGCTGTCACTGGGCTAGACATTTTAAATATGGTGACTGTGGAAGAGGCCTGTCCTTTTCTGTGTGAGTCAAGCAAGCTGGTGTGGAGAATTGAAGGGTTACTACACACACAAACAGACACTCACACACACACACACACACACACACACACACACACGCACACGCACACGCACACACATGTGAATGAACAGTACACCATACACAGACATACACAACTGAAACACACAACTCACACAACTGAAACAAACACACACACACACATACACACATACTGTACACATAGTCCTCCCCTCCTCTCCCTTTCTTTATTGTACCTCCTGTCACTTCTTCCTATTCATTTAACCTTTCATTAGAGCCTGCTCAGCCTCTCTGTCTGAGAGAGGAGGAACAAAGCCAAAAAAGCCCCACTGTCACCGTTATTAGATTCCTCCCCCTTTACCCGGCAACCCAAAATTAAAAAAAGAAAGAGTGATGGAGGTGGAGAAAAAGAGACAGAGAGTGCCAGACAGGAATGAGGGGACAAGACTGCTGCAGCTCTCAAAGGGATGCTGGCCCAGCTGACTGTGTCAAGGACATGTGCCACATGTTGATAGTGCGCAGGACTCAAGAGAGTGAGGTGGAGAGAGAGGGAGGGAGGGAGGGAGAGAAAGAGAGAGAGAGGGAGGAAGGCCACAGCACCACTTGACTGGAGGGGTTTACTGCAAACACAAACAGTTAGTTCAGGAATTCTGTTTGTAATGGGCGCCCAGGGGGAGGGGTTGAGGCTGTGTGGAGGACTGGCTGGCCCCGTAGCCTGCCTCTTTCTTCACCCCTGCTGCCCTCTGTCACTTGTTGCTTTCTAAGAACCCTTCTGCCTTTTCAATTGCTTTATTTGATGGTTACTTATTGAGAGCCAGACAAGACAAACATTGCAGCCATTTTTTTAAAGAAACACACACGTGAAGAACAAGCAATGTGAGATCTCTGTTTGTTCATTAATCGTAACTGATTCCTTAATAGTAATGCCGACCCAACCCAGTGCTGGCAGGAGGGTTTGTGAGCAATTTCATCGCCAGTGGTCTGTGCTGAGCAAGCAGCTCTGAGTGCCATCCCCACATTATTTTCCTGCGAGGCAAGCTGGAGTGGTCCGTGCAGGGCCGCCATGCTGCTGTGAGGGAGCAGCAGTCCCTCAGGGGAGGTGGATGGGGAGGGGGGTTGGGGTGGTGTAGGGTTAATGAATCTCTCACCCGTCAGAGACCCCCCTCCCCTCTGCTGTGGCCTGAAACTGCTGCTGGGCTGGTATCGGAGACCGTCTCACAGAGGGGATCCAGGCGAAGCCATCCTTCAGTCCTGTCACCGCCCGTCCCTCCTAGGCTGGCAGGGCAGCAGTGGGGGAGTTGGTGGGTGAGGGGGGCACCTTTCTTTTGGAGAATTTAATCCACTACCTGTCCCTGGGTAAGAGCCTAATGCTGGCACACAGGACCCCTGTGTCATCTTGTTCTGTGCCCAGAGGCTGTCCACTCCCCTGCCTGCTCAATATCTCTGATAAGAATGAAGTAATACCCTTCTAGCCTTTTCAAGTACCAGTGCACCTGGTAGAGGTAATTGATGGTGGAGAGGCAGTCTGCACAGTAGGCAACAAATCAGCCTTAGCTACTCTGTCCACAAAGGGTTTCTGGATGATTTTCAAGTGACCATTATGCTCCTGCATGCTTTTGTAGATAGTTGTGTTCATCATAACCGATACCACATAAATTAGACTGTAACCATCATAATAAGATGTGCTGGCTTTGGGTTGTTCAGGGAGGATTTTCAATGTGCTTTTAAAGCTCAAAGCTCAACTGAGATGTTTTATGTTGGAACAATTGTCCCTGTAATTTCAGTTGTCCTTGGTTTAGACAGAGGAATGTATGTGTGTGTGGTTTTCATTCAAAAGCAAAAATAAATGTATTGTATTTTTCTTACAAGGATCCAAGAATGGTTGAGAAAAGAAAACATATATTGTATCTCAACCAAGTGTGTTTCAACCAAAATACACAAAGGGCTGCCTAGGGAATGTAATCGGTGACAGTGCAACACATTGTGTACACTGTACCTCCTTCATACTTTGAAGTAGTGCTGTGCCATCTTGCATTGTGGCATGACATCTACAGTACCTCAAAGCCAGGCTGCCAATCTGAGTGAAGCTCGATCCTTGCAGGGAGGGGAGGAAGCCCTCTTATCGGAGCAGGTCTAAGTTTCCTCCTCTCCAAGTCGACACAGGCCCCTTATTTATGTCTCTCTAAGTAATCGCTTTGGTCTGTCGTTTGATGGACTGTTATTGCTCTTACATCACGGTCCCTATAGGAATTTGGAGGATTTCCAGTTTTAGGAAGACAAAGGGCTCATTATTATAGCGAGCCATTAAGGCGACCAGTAGGTACATTAACCTCAGTCACCCAATCCAGTCAGATCCACTCTGAGCTGTGTGCTTGTGTACACCTGCTCATCCCTATGAAAAAAAACTCTGTGACACACCAGTCCATCTTTCCCAGTTAAACAAGTCATAACCTGATACCAAACCATCTCTCATAGCTGTTGATGGCTCTGTTTGTTGTCATTACTGGTGGTATTTAGTGTCTTCTCTTGACTTTAGGGCTGGAGGCAGCTGCATAGCTTCTGGGCTTCTGAGATTCACACACTTTTTTAATTTGTCTATAGCTACTGTAACCATGTATGATATGGCTGTACTTTGCTCCTAATCGATAGGCGCTTATTGGCTTTCCACTGTTGGTGCAATATCTCCCCGTCTTGCACTAAAGCCCGAGGCGAGAGGTACCAAACTAATAAAGCATGGTGCCTCCCTGAGGCACAGGCCCACTGATGATTAGTAAGGGGGGAAGGGGGATCACTGCACCTCCACCCATCCCCACCAGGAAGGTCCTCACTCTCCTCCTACCTGCCCACCCTAAAATCACTGGTGGTAATCGGCGGCCAGGGCCAACATCTCCCCCTGCCCTGTTTGTGATTTGGTGTGGGGCCAGAGCAGAAATCAGATAGAAGAGAGGAGAGAGAGCGCTTCAGATATGCTACATGTCTGTTTGCCCTTGGTGGAAGTCGATGGGCCATGGCTGATCTCGCTGTAGTCATGTCTTACTTGGCTTATGAAAGGAGGCATTTTGTTTATGAAGTCACTCTTTGGGGTGGCCACGATTTAGATGAACAATTTGAAATTTTTCCCTACTCTGTGCAACAAGTACACCTCGTACAACACACCATGATCCAGTCCCTTCTCTGTGAGGCTGATAGATGATCCAATGACGTGCTGCAGTGGCAGAGTAACACATAGCATACATCAGGAAGAACCAGGGCACACACACACACACACACACACACACACACAGGTAATGGCAAAGAGACAGGAACAGTACATTCACTACGGAGAGAGTGCCACTTGTGAGCTGTCTGTTATTACAGGCTGTGGCACAGGCTCATAAATACTCATAATTAGATGCTTTCAGTAGGCTAATAATTTGCTGTGTAACATGGAGTAACTAGCCTGGCTGTTGCACCAAGCTCGTAGATGGAGCTTGGTCTGGTAAAGATCCCATAGACAGGAAGTTCTCAGAGGTGAGATCAACGAGCATATATCAAATGGGTCTGTATAGTGCTGGACAGAGGTACAGCCATTCAGACCACAGATTCCAATGATGCATGTGTAAGCTTGTTTTTCATTGGTTCCCTATTTCAGGGGCAAAGGAACAGCCGGAAATAGGCTGGTTGGCCATACTGAATTGAACATGAAATTCTATGCAGCTATGGGGTAACGTGAGTGGTAGTGTGGCTTTTTCCTTACATCTACCAGAGGTTGATGCATTGAAGATGGACCCCTCAGCTGAGCAGTCCTCCCAATCGCAGCCTACAGCAGGCAATGTAATGGCTGGTTTTGGTGCAGAAGAAATCGCTTGTATTTTTGTCTCTTTTGCAAGGTCATTACATTCAAGTACTTCTTGTCTGGTGGTGACACTCCTAGCCTTTGTTGTTACCACATAACTGATGATCCGTTGCTATCACACATCACACATGTGTAGATTGTTGTAAAAGTTGTTTTCTATCCAATTTATATGAATTTTAGTTTTGAATAAAGTCATGGTTAATTTGGATTCATTGCCACAACTATGTCAGCCAGTGTCATAGGAAACACCCCTCCCTCTAAGTACAGGTGGAGGTGATGTCAGGGAGAATCGAAGCACCTTCCCAACTGACACATCTGTGAAGTGAGGCACATGCAGGAAAGATCCTGGGAGTTTCCCCATCAACCACATCAAGGACCTCAGACCTTACCAGCACAGCTCCACTGACCTGCTCTATTAATTACAGAGATTTTTTTGCGCTTCCTCTGGTCTTTGGAGAGGCACCTTGTGACACGCTCTCTACCTCTCTTCACTGAGGCGTAGCAAGGTGAAGCACCGCAGGAACAAGTAGATCTACAACCAGTCCTCACCTTCCCTCATCATGAACCTTAATAAGTGAGTCTGGGCTTGCTCCTATTAAATAACAGGAAATTATGGCATAGTTATGGTGGTTAAGTTTGAACGTATTTGCTATGTTCAGTCCAAACTGTTGCACAAGAAAATGGTTCCTAAGACCCAAGTACTGGGTCCCTGTTGACAGAAGGAATAAACATTCAAGACTGACTTTCATTTCAGAGATTTGCTGAATTAATGACTGGGTCCAGTGAGGTCCTGCCACCAATGTAGACACAGTAGATGCAGAGACAGACCAGTCGCAGGGCTGTGCTCCCTCCCAAGTGCAGCTGTAAAAATATGCGGGTTGAGAGGGCGGCTGCTGCGGAGAGAGGCGACACGGAGCAAACAGTAAATCCAAAATCCATCCCTCTCTCTCGTGCTCTCCCTGACATAGGACATCATATGGCGTTGAGCCTTCGCCTGTCTCTGTGTCACAAATAATGACCTCCTCTGTGACTCCTACACGGCACTCCACAAATGGGACTGAAGACCCACCAGGACTAATGCCTGACATGGCATGAAAATGCAGATGGACTGGCTGCTGCCAAGCGGGTGCATGCAGGAACAGACTGACATTACTGCTGAGAGATGAATATGTCTCTCAGAAATGCACAGGTATGTGATAAGGTAGTGAGCCAACAGGGGATATGGTCAAGATTTTGAAAATCATGTATGCGTCTGTGTGTGAGTATGTTTTGTTTGTGTGTGTGTGTGTGTGTGAGTGTGTGCGTGTGTGCGTGTGTGTGCGCTTGTGGGGAGGGGGTATGTGTGTGTAATCAAGTTGAGGCCACTTCTAGCCCATAATCCTACAGTGGATAAGTTAAGCTATAATTAGGACAATCAGCAGTATAATTATCTCCAATTACACACTATTGGCCAGATGACACATCTCAAAGTATGAGGTTAAATCTCTCCATGAGAGGTGTGCTACATTTCAATGTAAGGTGAGATTACAGATACAGGCACCCACCTTGAGGGAGAACAGAGCCTTTTCTAGTGTGTGTTTTCCCCCATTTTATTCAGCCTCTGTATTTAAAGGAGCTGTCTACTCTAACACAGCATTTGGTAGTCTATTTAACTGATGTTTTTTACCACCTGGTCTATGCTCAGGGTTACCGTTGCTAACCCTGCCAATCAGGAAGTCCACTAATGTGTCATTGCATGACAACATTCACTATTTAGACCATCTGGATCCTGTAAGAGCAAGTTTTTTTTTATTGGTCTGAATGAGGGTGTAGCTCAGTCCCCGTCCCTTTGGCAGAGGCTGGAGCCCCAGACAGAGTGTTGGTGGGCCAGCCCTGGACAAGCTGCAGGCGCCTGGCCTCCGCATTGAGGACGGGCGCTGTGTGGGGGCCGGGACCACGGCCGCACCGCGCTGCAGCAACTTTATGCTCCATGAATCCCCAGTATTCTCCTCAGAGATGAGCGGGAAGCTGTCCCAGCACACCATGACAGCATCCAGACAAGTAGCTAAACGATTATGAGAGCAGACAGTTTAAATGCCTGTAATGTCATCATCAGAGCCATCGATTTCAGGTCTACTGCTGTCATTTGCTAGGAAAATGCATCTACCACACGTGTGGCTTTAGTACATTCAGCAGTGGGACACCCTAAGGAGCATTTTTGAGCATGCTCTGTAATGGTAACATCTGGATAAGCCCTTTTTTGTGTCTGTGTGCATGTGTGTGTGTCCTGGTTGGTAAGAATCAGAAGGATTGTTCCGCTTGTTTTTTAGGAAAGGGGTTAACACAGAATGGCACTGGAGTGGGCTGGCGCTGTAAAAGTATCCAGATAATTCACTGTTTATTTATCAGACTGGGAATTAGGTATCCAGCTCTTAAGGAGCTGTCATTGGGGCCAACATAAGGCAGATCTACTGCAGAGCTGGGGCTCAGGGCTCATGGTTTCAGGCTTTCTCTTCCTCACAGCTCCTTCTGCAGCTCTCTCTCCCTGGCTCCCTCCCTCACGCTCTCCCTTACTCACTCACTCACTCACTCATGTCCTGGAGTGGTTCTGTTTGGGCCGGCCTTGACAAGACAATTCATTTGGCCCACACTCCGAAACCGTGCTTGAACAGGCCTATCGAGTTCCAGAGAATAAAGATCACATGATCCAGTCAGGGACCAATCATCCGTCTCCCTGGCTCCGGGGCTCCCAGCTCTGTTTCTGCTGTTGCAGCAGGCGCTCTGTCCAGACAACACTCCAGTGGACAAGTTTCACGAGGAAAGAGCTCATGGGATCTATGTGTGTGTGTTGTGTTTGCATGTGTGTGCAGAGATAGCGTTGTCTAAATTTACACATTCGCTCTGTCTCTGTGTGCTCTATGCAGCAACTGTGTGATAGCGTCAGTGTGTGATTGCAAGTGTGTTTGCGATTCAGGGTTTAGACTGCCACCATCATCCTTCGTCCTAACTGCCCCACCACACATACACCAGAGCCTACTCCTCTCTCTTTCTCTCCCTCTCTCTCCCTCTCCCTCTTTCTCCCCTCTTCTCGTCCTCTCTTCCTGCAGTTCATATTTCAGTTTGCTCCCAGGAGCTCGCAGGTCTGTGCCAGACGGAAATTCGCTGAGGCTGCAGGAGCCCCCTCGGAGGCCACACGGAGGAGGGACAGGCCAGGGAACAATCGAGCCCAGTCCTCCTACTCCAGTCTGCCAGGCTGCACAGGTCCTCAGGGTGACTGACTCTCTCTCTCGCCTCGCTCTTGGCTTTGGTCCCTGCTCACATATACACATGCACAACCACCCCCCCCCCCCAACACACACACATACACACATGGACTCACAGTCACACACACACACACACAGTCACACACACACACGTCTCTCAAAAACAGCCCCCCCAGTCCTTAGAGTCGAGAGAGAGGCCATCCAGTCATACGTTGTCCATCAGATGTGTTTACTTTTTCCGTGACAGCCGACACATCTGGAGCGCATATTCAGGTTATTCCAGTGCCACTAGACACATTCCACAAGATCATTTCAGTGGTTGTTATGGCGATCTTCTCCCCTCCAGTGATTTTCAAGTTGCATGACAGAAATTGCTGGAGCTAGCCAGGGGGGTGGGGGACAAGGGGCACAGCAGCGTGGGTGGAGAAGGGGTGATGGAGGAGGAGAGGGAGGGATGGAGAGAAAGGGAGGGATAAGGAAAAGGACAAAAGTCAGTGGTGATCACTGAGGGTTGTGTGTGTGGGGGGGGGGGGGGGGGGGGGGGTTTGAGGTGGTGTGTCATAGGAGGGTTAGTGGTCTTGTCTTGGAGAGCAAACTAATTACAGGAGGTGTAATGAAGTGAGGCAGTGACACTCTCTGTTTCTCTCCACTCTCTGTCTTTCTCTTCTCTTCTCTTCTCCCTCTCTTTCATTCTGTCTTTCTGTGTCTTTCTCTCCTCTCCCTTTTCTGTCCTTCTCTTTCTTTGTCTCTCTGCCTCACTCACGTCTGTCTGCGTGTCTCAGGTCTTGGCCTCCCCCTGTACATTCCTGTGCCTGTGTGTGACTGTGACGGCTGTCATCAGCCAGGAATGTCCTGCACTCCCACCTCACCCCTCTACCCTGACACCCCCCACTCACTCTCCTGCGTGTGAATCCCCCTCACCCCCACCAACCCCCTCAACCCCCCGAAATGCTAGCCTTCTGAAAATGTGTTCTTGCAGATGTTGTCCATTGGGTGCATACCTTTGATTGGCCCGAGTCCACAACAAGCAGGAGTGATTTGCAGATAGTCAGTGGCTTGTTTTTAAGCTCCAGGAGTGTGTGAGTTATTTTATCTTGTATTGCCTTTGCCGGTAAAAGGGACCATTTACTGTGCCATTTGCAGACCACAGGACTTCACACAAATATGCTGCAGAAAATGTTTTTCCTGTTGAGATCAGGAGAACAAATAGTGTTTTTTTCTGAAAAAGGTCATTACTCATGTGTGCCTCAGAAACAAGACAGGTGCTCTTCACATGGTTAAAGTAGGACAAGAGCATTGCTCATATCCACTTTGGACAGATGCTAGAAGTTTCAGCATGCCCCCAACACAGTCCCTGCTCACTCCTTAAAACCGCCATCCGCCGGTCTGATTTACCTGAGACATATCAGAGCACTGTTCCCAGTCAGCTCAAGCTCTGTACCACATTACCCGCAATGCCTGGCCAACAGAGGCACAATGGTGGGTGATCTTAATTGTGTGGGAGAACATGTTGGACTCATTGAGTGAGGAAGTGGGGCTCCAGTGGAGGTCAATTAGGAGCGGGGCTGCACAGAGCTGAAGGGCTGCTGCTCCGCCACTGATTGACATGATCTCCTGGATAGATGGAGCCCAGCACTTTTGGTGGGTGCAGTTGGGTAGGGTGTGTGTGTGTGTGTGTGTGTGTGTGCTCGTGTGTATGTGTGTGTGTCTGTGTGAGCGTGTGTGTGTGTGTGAGATGAGTGATAGCGAGCCTTACTCATGTTTATTCAGCTCAACGCCTGGATGGCCAGGACTTATCCACCATGCTGATTACCTTGCCTTGCCTGCCACCATTAATCCAACAGAGACCCCCACATCAGCGGCCATAACACACACACGAACACACACACACACACACACACTCACTCACACACACACACTTTCTCAAACTTTGAGTGTTCACATGTAATAAACACAAAGTGCAGTCCTTACCTTATAGTGTTTTTTTGTGTAATGCCCTGAGCCAGTAGCAAGCCTGTCCTTTGGTCTTTCTCTTGCTCCCATGGACATGCTGAAGACCTCCACACCCCCAAGGAACAGATAAGCCACCGTGGCCCCCTGTGTCCAATGTCACCTTGTCATAGAGGTCTCAAAAGTCCCTTTTGATTTCCCTGTGAACCCTCCCCCTCAGATTGCACTTAACCCAACACACACACACACACACATATCCCAGGCTGCCTAGCAGTAGGCTACTGTACAGTTCACCCTTGTGCAGTCTGCACCCGGCCTACTCTTGCCTCGTCTGTTTTCCTCTGGTACCCGCCCGGGCTTGTGGTCAGAGGGAGCTCACTGTGTGCCTGATCCAGTCAGGACACTGCTGTTGCTTTCAATAGGCCTCATCAAGCCAAGACATAATATTGAACATGGCCACATTCCCTAGACTGACTTTGGCCATAATAAATTATGTAGATTAGAAAAAGTAGAAACACACTGTGCTGATAAGGGTCCTCGTGTTGCTGGCTTGCCGTGTCAGTAGTTGGACATTTTCCCCCCTTTGCTCAGGTTTTCATTTTTCATGAGGGGTTCAGCTGGGAGCCACACACAAGCCCTCAGTTGTGGTCGCTGTATGTAAAAAAGTGAGAACTGGGAGAAGGAAAAGATTATTCTACTGGCTGTTGCCAAGGCCCTGTCTGTGTGTCCTCAGAGAGGGAAGAGTAGGGCCCTTGAATTGTAAAGAGGACCTTCACAGTGGGAAAAGCTGAAAAAGAGCTGGAGTCATCAATTAAACTGCGATAAAATATTAGGGCATTCAATTCTACAGCAGTCTATATAACATCTATTTGTACTGCAACACCAGGACTGTCTGAAACAGATTAGCCATTGTGTGTGTGTGTGTGTGTAGTCCTCTGTGTGTGTGTGAGGGAGAGAGAGAAAGAGGGAGAGCGAATGTGTGTACACTGTTTGTATAACAGGGACTCCTCCTGCCATTTCAAACGTTGGACACGAGATGAAACGTGTTGACACAGTGTTCGCTTACTCCTTGCGCTGCCTCTGCCTCTATTGGAAGTGACCACAGGACCACCTGAACTGCACCAACACACAGAGACACAGTCACACACCCTTCAGTACACACAGGCGTGCACACATACACACACACACACACACACACACACAGGGGGCAGGCACTGACGCTGTTCCAGCCTCTGTGCTGTCTCCCTTTCCCATAACAAATAACGCTGAAAAATCCCCCAGTCTTCTTTCGGGGAATATTCATTACCGCCCAGTCCGAGGGCTCTCCTCTCCTTGAAGCGTTCAGCAGCTGGGGCTCGTAGCGTGTCCAAACACCATTCCAAAAAAATATTACAAAAACAAAAGGAGCCCTCGCATTCGGGGTGTGACATGGGTTAGCTCAGAGCTACGCTAACTCTGTGCATATGTGGCCCCCGTTCCCAGGCCCTTCTCCAGAACAGACACAGACAACAATAAGATGCACCTAACTCCCTCACCTCCTCTTTACTCCCCCTCCTTATCTGTGCTCCCTTGCTTTTGCTGGTCAAACACAAATGCAGTGCTGTTCGAACAAATTCACAATAGCAGGGAAAGAAAGAGCAAAGTTAGATAAGTGTACTAAAGAGGAGCATGTGCCTTCTTGAATTGTTTGGCCCCACTGGCAGAGAGTGAAACTGGGGTGACAATGAAAGTGTGTCGCATTAGCCGCACTATCACAGTAAAGGATGGGTTGGGCTTGGTTGAAGTTCAGGTTTTGGGACTCAGACTGTTGACCGACATTGTCTGGAACGTTTCAGGAGGTGAGAGACTCACAACAACAATCCCTGTTCCTGTGTAACATTAAGAGCTTTACTAATGAGACCAAAGGGTCCTGTGTGAGTCATAATATCCCAGCTGAGATCCGTTCCTGCTGTCTTCTCCCCTGTGTGTGTGTGTGTGTGTGTGTGTGTGTGTGTGTGTGGTGTTGGGGGTGGTGATGTTGAGAGGGTTGTCTGCTCGATGGAGTCAGAGGGATATCTCAGTTCCAGAGTGCTGGACGCTCACTGCGGAGGCGAGACTTTGGAAATACTCTTGGCAGCGGCAACTGGGGAAGTCCCCAGAACTGGAGATCAGGCCACGTCTTTGGGCTCTTCTCAAGAAGTCAAGCACAGAGGGAGAGAGAGAGAGAGAGAGAGAGACTGGGCATTAAATTGTGTTAGAGGCAACACAAGAAATAAAGGTTGATGAAGATGAAGGGACTGAGAGAGGGTGGTAAGAGTAACTGATAAAGACATGTTACGTATAAAGTAGGATGGCATTTATTATTTCTGCACATTGACACAAAACAAGTGAATCAATCATACAAGACGATTAAAAGCTAGTAATGAATGTCAGCTGATATAGTTTTTTTTCATCAAAATTAAAAAAGCAAATTAAATTAGCACAAAACATTTAGCACAGCAGTGAAATCATTTTATGTGCTCAAAGTACCTAAAAACAGGCATTAGCTCCACTCAGTAAAGAATCAAACATCAACTGAATCCATCCCAGTAACATGCTGTGTACGTTTTATTTCCTCTTTTATTCTCACAAATAATTATGACTTCACTGGAAAAGCCAGGGGGTGGGTTTGACACATGCGTCTGTGTGAGTCAGGCAGAAGTTGAGATTGGTTTATTCTGTGGTTTGTTTAAAGTCCGGCCCAGGAACACCTGGCCTGAAAAATAAACCCTGCACTGCTGGGCTTGTTGTTTTTGCCTTCCAGTGTCCCCAGCCTGCTTGCATTCCTTCTGCCAGGATACACCTCGGGGCCTGTCCCCGGAGAACCTGAGGGGTAAGGTCACTTTATTAAAGCACATTTTAATCTAGCCCACTGGTCCAGCACCACCCACCAGCACGACCTTATTATCAGGCAGCCCCTGTCCATCCACGGAGGTACCGGGGGACATTTCTGAGAAATTCCAGAGTGCTGCTGTGTCTGGTGTAGAGCACACCCCCCACTGATGCTCCCAGGACTCCAATGACTAGGGCACATAATGCGCCAGGGCAAGGCTGCTCTGCTGGCCTGCCCTCACACTGGTACTGGAGGTTAGAGACGTGCCCATGGTCTTTGTCAGTGGTGGGTAGCTGGAGAACCACCTCATGCTGCAGCAGTTCCTTCTTTCCTAGTTTTCAGGATGCACAGACTAACTTCCAACTCTAAAGTGGCCAGCTACTGTGGCACACAATCGTTTTGTCACATTTGTAACGAATGTTCTGCTGTCACCTCTTTTTAGACCCCATACACCCTCTTCTTGTTTCTCAGAAGACAGATATTCAAGGGTTCCTCTGAATATCAGGGGAGCAGTCTGCTGCATGTTATCCAGAACAAGCCAGACATTTGTCCTGCTTTTCAGTCAACTTCCCCTCCTGCATTTGATCCTAAGAGGGTGCCTTTCGTTTGTGAAAAGCTTCAAGACTTTCAGGAAACTCCCCCTGCCACTTAAAAAAATAGAGTGTGTATTGCTGAGCCTTTTGTCACGATGTGTAAAACTGCACGGGAGGTCTCCAGAGCCCTCACCCTGATGAGGAGCTACTGCTAGCTTGAGAAATAGATAGATAGAAATGAAGAGAGAAAAAGAGAGAGAGAGAACAAAAAAGACAGAAATGCTTGTTGTAGTGTCGTGTTGGTGACTGTGGTTTTAACACATAGAGAAATGGCAATAGGAGACTATTGGGGAGGAGAATGAGTGGTGTGGATCTGTCGTGTGTGAGTAGCCAGTGAAAAATGTCTTGCAAAGGGCAATGCTGGCCAGGGAGACGCAGCTGCAGGGGATTAGTGGCCCAGAGCGAGGCCAGGGCCCAGGAATGCAGAGAGGTCTCTCTTTCCCCACGGGAGGGCACAGGGCTGCCAGGGAGCAGGGAGCCCTCGCACTAGCTGCTTTTCTCCTCCCCATTCCTGGCTCTGCTCAGTATGGGGGTGAAAGGTCAGAGGGCGCGGTTAAGCATATGTACACACACACACACACACACTCAAAGAGACGCATACTAACACACACACACACAGACACTCTCTCTCACACACACACACACACACACACTGGCCCCTGTGGCAGTTCTCAGGCCCCCCTGTCTCACTCCCACTCCTGTCACCACTACATTCTTTGCCTGGTAAGCTGGTAGATTTATTGACAGACACAGGAAACACGTTGTAATTGAACAGGAATCTTAGAGGTACATCCATCAGGGCACTGCAGCATCCTAGAATTATTGATCCAGGCCAAGTGTATGATCTCTGCCCCCTTCAGTGACAGACTCATTCTGCTCCTCAAACATACAATCTGACCATCAGATCCCCATCACTGTTTTAACGTTTATCTCTGTTACTAAAAATTGTAGGATATATGTATGTACGCTGTCATGAATATGATATAGGGGGTTGTTCTAATATTGCCACCTGTTCTGGTTGTCCTGGGTTTTAATGGTCTGTACCGGGGGAAAAAAGTATTCTCCCGGGACACTGCACCCAGGTCGCTGCTTATAAGCAAAAAGATTTATTTGGTTGATGAAATGTCCCGTTTTTTTGTCAGACATAGGTGGCAACCCTAGGTTGTCCCCCTACTTAATGCTAGCTTCTATCAAATAAGGCAGTTTTTTTTACAAGCTAATGGTTAAATGAAGAACAAAGTCATTTAAAAGTGTCCAGTGAAAGCTGCTGTGTCTAGAAGCTCAGTTATTGTGCCACTGTTTTTGTTTGCTGTCTTTTTTTGTTGCACATTCTAAATATTTGTTCCCAGACACTGGAGTGGAGGAGTGCTGGTTACCTCAAGAGACCATCATTCATTCAGTTTTTATTTGTTTTGTGGCAAAGCAGCAGTCTGTACCCCCCACCCCCAACTTCCACTCCAGACAGTCTGAGTGACAACGGCCATGACAGAGTTGTCATGGGCGCCCCTTGTCCTTCATGTTGTTCTGCTTCCTGGCAGGCCTTTTATGGGCGAGCAGAGGTGTTATTGCCTGTGTTCACGTCCTGACGTGCCCCCTCCACTCAACTACTTGGAGCTGACGGCCGTCAGGGCAGAGTTGCTTCTTTGCTCTGACATGTTCAATGGGCCCCACACTGATTTCCCTCTAGCATGGTGCTGTCGTCATAAACGTGTGTAGCATCTGATCAACACCCAATTTCTCAAAAAAAAAAAAAATCCCCCCACTGTTTCCACTTGCATTATTTTACCAGCCAGTATGGAATTGCTCCCCAATTACCACTAACATTTCAGTCTTGGTACTTCACTCATTGTCTTTCCACCGATTTGAGTGGTGATGAATTAAAAGGACGCGTTAACCACACACTGGCGTTATAAGTGGCACTCGTGTGCCAGCGGACCAGAACAAAATGGGTTAGGGCGCTGCTGGGCGTAAATAAACAACCAAGATGGACACTCCAGACAGGTCTCTGGAAGGTGACTGACATTGCACAATGGACTGACCGATTTAGCTTGTCCATTTACATACCTGCCAGCCTCATGCCCACCTCCTTATCGAAGTGGCCATTTTAACTCTGCTTTGACTTTCTTGAAAATCCTGCCCTTGACGACACAAGTCCAGATGCCTGACAGGATATTTGAGACGCTGGTTTTCCCCTTGTCATGGTAGGGTAGGTTCAGTCTGAGTGGATGACTCATTTCTGTCTGCCCCCCTCTGGATTCGGAGGAACCGTGTGCAAGCTCAGACATTCAGCGCATTGGGAAAGGCTGGTGGAGGAGATCCCAAAAGTGTATGCATTTGAATTGGTTGCAGGTTTTGACACATCTCCCTCTTAGTGTCTTTCTTTCTTTCTCCTTTTACTCTATCTCTCTTTATCTCTTCCTCTCTTCCTCTCTCCTCTGTCAGTCCCTGGGCTTTTTGTTCATACCTGCTGTGGGCTTGTGTGCTGCTCGGCTGAGCTGCTCTCCCACCCTCCCACGTTCCTGTCATTGTCGGTCTGGAAGACCTTCAAACACAGGTGATATCATAGGTCTGTGCACGCGGATGGGGAGAGCTGCTCTTCACACGCCTTGTGAACAGAGCCCTAATTGCAGACAGACATCTGCTTTTGTTCAATGGGTCTTTATTGGCGTGAGTCACTTTCGCTCCACTGCCAGCCCTTTGTAACGCTTTGCATTAAGAATGGAATAAAACAAACGCTTGCACAAAGCCATACACAAATAAATAAATACGAGCCGGGTTCGTAACGATGCATTCATGGGCACTTACACAATAAGAGAATTCATAATTCCGCAACAATGAATAACAAGAGACGATAACAAGCGCAGTAAAAGTGTGTGGAGCAATATTTATGATGGTAATTATAATGGGGAAATGTAATTTGGAGTGCAGTGGGGGCTCGACTGGACTGCTGAGACGCTACAGGTCCTCCCCAACCCATTTCGCAGGGTCCCACCATGAGTGCCGTTGTTTCAGCTCTCACGCACATACACACACACACAGACACACACCTTATTCAGCATTTTAGTTCACTCTGCTTTGGAAAGGGACTTACAACCACACATCTGACAAGAAAAAAATAGTGGAGGAGAAAAAAGATCCAGGCCCTAAATCCTGTTCTGCGGGATGTGATTTTGATTATGACTGCAAATCACACTTTGTAATAATAATAAGTGGTAATTCTTCAGCAGCTGCTGCACCCCCTTTTTTCTTTTTACGATTTTTTTTTAAATATCGCTGCCTGTGAGGACCTGGCGGCACTAAGCTCCTTGACCAGAGGCCCTGTTTTATGTGTGGGAGGGTGGAGGGGGTTTACAGCAGCTCCGGTAATATAAACCATGCTGCTCTTGCACCCTGGGCTAACTGCAGTGTGTGATAGATGTGGCCCAGCGCAGCTCAGCCTCAGCCCAGGGCTTTGGGAAGGGCTCTGCTCCGATCCCTCTCTAGGGGGCAGGGGGACAGGGGAGATGAAGGTGAGAGCTCTGGGAGGAAGGGAAAGAGAGAGAGAGAGAGAAGGAGAGAGACAGAGACAGGGAATGAGAGGGTGGTGCTGAAGTCCACGTGTTCCTGCTCACTCGCATTCACTCACGCTCCAGGATGTCACTGTGACCTGGCCCACTGTGTGGGAGCACTGCTAAGGAAAGGGAGGGGAGCATGAGCAGGGAAAGACAGAGAGAGAAATAAAGAGAGAAAAAGAGAGAGAGAGAGAGAGAGAGAGAGAGGCATAAATATGCGAAGACCTATAGTTACAGATCAAATGAAAGACAAAGACAGGCAAAAGAGAGTACACAAAGTACCCCCTGCATCACCCCACCTCCCCACAACTCCCTCCCACAGGTGCATCATGGAGTACAGAGGACAAAGAGGACAGGCATTTTAGGAGAGGACAGATGAAGAGAGAAGGAGGGAGGAGAGGAGAGAGCAGGAGAGGAGGATTTGGGTGTGTGGCTGCATACCTCTGGAGAGGGGAGCAGCTCCAGTGTTCGAGGCTGACACCTCCACTCTCCTCTCTCTCTCCAGGACTGCATTCCTGCCTGCACCCGGGGATCAGGGCGGCCACTCCTCACCACCACAGGAAAGGAGGGGGCTGGTGGGGGGAGTGAGAGAGCGAGAAAGAAAGACAGAGAGAGAAAGAGAGACCGAAAGAGAGCGAGAGAGAGCACTGCCAGGAATCAGAGGCCACTGAGTCTAAGTGTTGTGGAGTGTGTGTCTCTTTTAGTGTGTAGTTGTGTGTGAGTGGGACTGAGTGATTGTGCAAGTGTGTGTGTGCATGTGCGTGCCTATGTAAGTTAAAGGGCACATTTACTTACCTCTCCCTGACAACCTGGGGAGAAGACAGAGAAGGGAGGGAGGGGTTTGCCAAAAAGTGAGGTTCAACATAGGGACGAGAAAGAGAGAGAGAGAGCGAGAGACAGAGAGAGAGAGAAAGAGAGAGAGAGAGAGAGAGAGAGAAAGGAGGAAAAAAAATTATACAAAACTGGATCCACTCACTCGGCAGGGCAAGATTGTCGCTGGGAGGACTGAAAACATCTCAGGGATTTCCTGCCATTCAAAACAACTGCAGTAATCCCCCCACCCCACAGCCCACTCCCTGCTGGAGTCTGAAAGAGGTGATGGTGGCCTCTGCTGCTGATGTGCACTTTTAAAGGGGGCTGGGGTGGAGTGAGGTGGGCTGGAGGGCACGGAAAAGCCTCCTGAACTCTACTGATTGCACCGGCCGGTCTCTGTTGTTGCAGCACGCTGCCTCTCTCAACACTTAATCACACATGCACACACACACTCACACACATACACACACATACACACACACATACAGGCGCACATTCAAGCACACACACATAAAAGCACAGAGGCACTAAGAATAACCTCTGTGTCACTGTCATTGTGAAGGTGTGAGTCCTTCCTTCCCTCCTTCTCGCACTCACGCACTTGTGCGTGTGTGTATTTGTATGTGTGTATGTGTGAGTGTGTGTATGTGTGTGTGTGTATATGTGTATATGTGTGAGCAGAGCGTGCATGTGTGTGACAGGGCGACAGCCCCCAGGGTGGTTTAGAGTTGGAGAGATTTGGCAGCAGAGCATGGAGTGAGGCTCGCCGCGTCCCCTGAGGGCGGTGTCGACTTGGAAGTATTTTGTGTTTCTTTGAGAGTGAGAGTGTTTGATGTTATCTCCCTCAGTTTGGCTTTATGTGTGTTCTGGCCGCCATAAAGTTGAGTGGGAGAGCTGCTCTAAAATGCTGTGAGGCAGGGGTATTTCAAGAGCTCTCTCTCCGTCTGTCTTTCTCTCTGTCCCTCTCTCTCTTTTTCTCTCTGTATCTCTCCTCGTTTAGGCAACCATTCTTCCAGGCTGCTTTTAGCTGGTGATTAATTTGACTGCTGGGGAAAGGCTTCACCGGGCAGCTCTCTGGAATGCGACTTTGCCCGTATATTAAGCGCTTGTACCCCATGCATGACTGAGTGTGAATGGCTGGAGATGTGATCAATTCTTGTAATACATGTCGCCATGTTGCACTTAAGCACACTCTGATTTATATCTAAAACAGGCCCTAACAAAGCCATCACAGGGGATTAAAAAGGCACAGGAAATCCACTCGTGCTGTCCAGCTCTGATCTCCAGCAAATTTACACAGAACTGCTAAGATATTGCACTTGGCTTGTGCCAGAGCACAATATTAGCACAGGTCTCATACATGAATTTTGAGTGCTTCTGTCTTGTCTTGTAGCCTGGACTTAAGGTCTTGGGGGGGTGATATTTATCAATTTCCCCTGAGATTGAAGGTGTGGAGAGGACACTGCCCTTTTGGTTCCCTTGCTGGCAGTGCGGTGAGGTGTTCACCTGGCCATGACATGTGCTTGTCTGGCAGCAGATGGCAGGCTGAGGCTAACCCTGGATGTGTGTGCTCTGGCCCTTTTGGCTTGGATCTGGTCTCGTGACAGCGGGCATCTCCACCTTCTGCGTGCTTCGCACACGCCTGGACAGTAACTGCAAGTGAAGGCTGGCCCAATTATCCCCAATCAGACTCTTAACTGCTCGGGTGAAGGGGAGGTGGAGGGGAGAGCCAGCTCCCAGAAGGGCTTAGCGTTCATTACAGGGCAGCACATCCTGACATTAACTTTCTGTCCCCCTCCCCACTCTCTTCTCCTTATTCCTTCTCCACCTCTCTCTCTTTCTCTCTCCCCTTTCTTACTCTCTCACTCTTTTCCTCTGTTTCCTTTCCTCCCAACCTTAAAGTGCGCAATGATACCACCAACAATCAAATAGACAAACCAAAAGCACATGGCAGGAGCTGTGCTGGGCTAATTATTCCCTTTCTAATAACGCATTAAGGAAATTGGGGAAGAGCAAAAGCGTGGCCGCACATGACGTCAGACAGTGTAGGGAGAGTATTTCTGTTTGTGGGTGTTCATGTGTTATGTGTGTGTGTGTTTTCATTTGTTGTGTGTGTGAGCGTGTGTGTGTGTGTGTGTGTGTGTGTGTGTGTGTGTGTGTGTGTGTGTGTGCGTGTGTGTGTTTGTGTGTGTGTATGCGTGTGTGTGTTTGTGTGTGTGTGTGTGCCTGCGGGTGCTGGGAAATGTCCCCCGCCTCCTCTCTCCAGAGACAGAGCAGACAGATTGGAGCTGAAATCAGCTCAGGTAATTTTCCAGCAGAGAGACAGTGATTACTGTGCGCCTCTCCTGTGGCCCACAGGAAGTTTCCTCTTCTGCGGATAGCTGTATGTATGTGTGTATGTGTGTGTGTGTGTGTGTGTGTGTGTGTGTGTGTGTGTGTGTGTGTGTGTGTGTGTGTGTGTGTGTGTGTGTTTGCACACTTGCCCACACATACATGCATATGTGTGTGTGTGTGTTTGTGTGAGTGTCATCAAAGACCCATTGCAGTTCTCAGTCACCATGTGATTGGTGGGGTGTCTCAGAGGAGAAGTCAAAGGAGTGCCCTCCACACATGACCGTTCTTACATCACGTGTGCTACACCCATCCACCCTCCCATCACACAACCTACCTCCAGACACACACACACACACACACACACACACACACACACACACACACACACACACACACACAATAGCTGCTGTGCTGGAAAGACAGCCATGCACATGTTTTGGACAGCGACAGGTTTCATTTAGAGGTCTCTTTAGAAGTCTACCCTTGTGTCTTTGGTCTCCATATCCTCCCCAGGTCTTTCTTACCGGTGCCGTGCATGTATCTGTGAAGCTGTCGGGGGTGTGGTGCCTGTAGGTGAGCTTGTCTTGTCATGACAGGAATGGCATTAGAGGTGCAGTGTGGTCGCACCCTGTGACGGTAGTGTGACAGGCCGCGCCTCATCTCCCTTCAGGGCAGGGAGAGAAGGAGAGTAAGATTAAGGAAAAAAGGGAGGGAGTGAAAAAGAAGTAAGGGAGGTTCATATCATTGCCACCTACAGATATACTAACTGACGCCTGAATCTACAGCACTAAATGTATAATGTATTTATGGAGAGAGCATAATAAACTAATAACAGCCTGCATCACTTGAAACTAAGAGCTCTGCTTTTGTAAATGCTCCTTTCCACTACCTTTCATTAGTATTGAATAGCTTTGGGATACAGCAATAAAAGAGCCATGTAGAGACAAGGAGAGGTTCACAGACAGTTTATCAAATGTTTATGAAGCGTTGTTGGCGGAAGCTAGCAGGTTTTTTCCCATTACAGGCTTCTTTGCAGCCCTAGTGCCCTCAGATGCAGCCCAGCGGGCTTTGTCACTCCCACCATTCTCCTCATTTACCTCCCTGCAAAACAACTTACCTGAAGAGACAGACAGAGAGAGAGAGAGAGAGAGTAAGAGAGAGAGAGAGAGGGAGAGAAAGAGAGAGCTAAGGGAGAGTGAGAGGAAGGGAAAAAGAGAGTGAGACAGACACACACAAAAGCAAGTGTGTTTGAAGGTATGTGTCTTTTTCATCTCCCTCTTTCTCTTTCATCCCAATTAAGAGGGTCTTTTAGGGGAGATTTACAGTATAAGTTGAACATCAGCACACTTTAATGTTGAAAGGCACATCTCAAATTGGAGCACACTGCCGTTCTCCACTCTTCAACCCCTCAACCCCCTCTCTCCTCTCCCTCTCTCACTCATCCCTCGTTCCTGTGAAGACACTCACAGCCTCAGGCATCCAAATGTCTCCACACGTTGGAAATTGAATCAAACCACATCAATCACGCCTCTCTGTTCTCCTCCTGTTCTACTCTACTCCTCTCATTCTTCACTGCCTTTGCTTCTGACTGCTCTTCTATTTTGTGCGGATGGCATAATTTCTGTGAGCAGTGCGCAGGTTTAACAAACAGAATGGCTGAGAGGCCTCCAGGAGTGTTAACGAGGGGGGCTCCTTTGAGTTGACACCGTGTGCTTTGTTATTATTCATGGGCAGGCTGTCATACAGTAGCATTATCTATGATGTTGGTTTAGAAGCGAATGAGCAAGATGAGTATGTTGATTTATTTCTCCTCCAAAGATTAGGGCTTTAAACATTGCTGATGCAATCAGGTGTCTCAGGCTGAGAAACAATACCAGATCTTTTTGTTATGCACAAACAAATTCAAGATCTTTGCTGTATTTTAACACACATTACATTGGACAATCAAAGAGATTAAAATTATTGAATGGGTGTAATGCATGTATCAATATTGTTTTGTTACATTTTTTTACAATGCCACATTAGTGTAAAACTAGTTTTCCTCAATGCCATTAAAATATGCTGACCCTTCCTTTAGCTACTGAATGGAAAGATTTGCATTCTGAGGCACATGAAAACGATGACCCCCCCCTAACCCATTTGCTCTATTCCATATTTCTTTTCTCTCTCTCTCTCTCTCTTTCACACACACAGTCACACACACACAGTCTGTGCTGCTGATAAACGGACACATGACATTTTGCAGAGCCCATCCTGGTGCCCGCTTGAGTGCCTGCCACAGGAGGCGATCCCCCTCCCATGCACAGCAGCAGCCCCCATCATGACTGGAGAGGGGATATTGCGAATGACACCAGCAAATCAACTGTAAATAGACTGTAATTTGATTGACATCTGGAAGGCTGTCACAAGCCCGAGTGGCGTGGGACGCCAATGCCTAAGCGAGTGCAGGAGAAGGCAGCTTTACTGAGTAAATCACTTTTCGTCCGGTGGGGCCTCCGCCAGATTATAATTGCTTGTCCTTCCTCTCAGTGCAATTTCCCCATTACCGCGACCAGCAGTGTCTCATTTTAAGCAAGGTTGTCTCCTAAATATTCACATGGCACCCCAGGTTAACCCTTCTCATGCTGCTGTTTAGGAGGAAAAAGAGAAGAGAATGATGGGTTCTTCTGCATAACATTTACATTTTGATGCAGACCAGTGCAAGAAGAAAACACACACAATGCATTGAAAAGGACATGCTGTGTTGATTTGCTGTGACTATAAAATATATAACATAATTTTCCCTTTGGAACAAGCATGTCTACTGTATGGAAACATGTACACTGTGCATTGTTTGTAAATTCCAAAAGTACTGAGACTCATTGCAAACACTAGACACTAAAAACAATCCCAGTGCTGTAATTCTGCACTTGCTGTTGCTAACTTACTTTTTTTTTTTGAAATTTCATCTGTATTTATTTCATTTTTCCATAAGGGCTATAATCACGGAGACAAAAAATGGCTGTCACTAATTTCTAGCTTTTGTTTAAAGTGTTGAGGTTTCACTTCTATGCTCTGTGTGTTAGGACACGTTGAGACAGAGCTCACCTTACTATCACGGTCTATAGACCAAACCGAAAAACAAAAGACACTTTGCTGGACTGATTTCAAAGAGAAAGATACAGTTTACCAGTGCCACAATTAAACTGTTATCTGACTGAGTGTGATGAATCTGCTGATTATTGGTGATACTATTATCAGATGCTAAAGTTGATGACTCAGGAGACTTAGTGTGCTGTATGAACAGGGCAAAGAATTACGGTACAGAACAACCTAGGTACTGCAAGCTTGAGAAACACAAGTCAAGCAGAACCAACTGCATCCCTCTGTGTGTAAGCATTAGGTTTTGGAGGCAAATACCACAGACAAATGGAATGTGGAATCATCAAATACACAAAGCCTGTCATAATGTATGATCACATGAAATTCTCTATAATTTCTTTATAATTTTTAAACACTCAAAAAAGCCAAAGCAAGAATAAAAAATAGAGTGATGTTTCATGACATATAACACACTTAATCCAAAGAGATGAATTGTTTTGAACATGGTCCACATTTCAGTGACAACTGTCACTATACACCTCAGGTTTTGCTATCTAACTTTGAGTATCACTCCAGAAATAATGGGGCTCTTTTAAACTGACAAGCTAGGGCAGGTTTCATTTGCTGTTCCAATGACAGCCGACCACAGGTTATCACAGTACACAATGTCAGTGTCTCTGGTGCAGTCCAATTCTCTGGCCATTTTGAATGAGCTTTTTAATTTTTGAGCTTCAGATCAATGTCTGTTTTTCTCTGGTCGGACTCCTCCCTGGACTGCATGCAGAAATATGCAAATGTAGCCCCGTAACTGAGTAGCTGAAACCATAAGTGTCAGACACAGCAATTATATGAAGCCAAGTCACCAACAGCAATGTGGATGGCACAAGATGTCCATTAGAGTCTGGCTCTTTCTCTCCGTGCACTGATCCAGCCCTTCTGTTGTTCCCTCTTCTCTCTCCATGTGCTCCTGTGCCCCTGCTCTGCTCTGACCTGCTGCTCTGCTGATGTGCTCTGTCTTCTTGTAGGTAAGTGTTTTTGTCTTTCTCTCTTACCCCCATGGGTAGGTAAGTGATATAGCTGTAATGTGGGACAAGGTGAGGGTGGGAGAAGGGGTGGCGGGTTAGCTCAAGCCCCCACATGGACAAAGACTTCCATCTTTTTCCTGGATGTTGTGTGCCATGCAGCAGACACCACTCTGCATGTTTAATTTAGACAGGAGATTCTTGCTCTTCTTTGATTTATTTATTTATTTCAGTGATGCAGGATTGTGCCAATAGCAATGCCCTGGGCGACCAGGGGAAACACCTAGAGCAATAGAATGCTAATGCAGAATGATGTCAGTTCAAGCGTGTGGAGCACTCCTCACCAGACTATGCAGCTAGACTGACTGGCATTGGTGTGCAGCTGTGCACCTAGGTCTTGCATGGCTGTACAATTTTTTGCTGAAACACCCTTGCTCATGATTTTACACAACTGAAAGCACCGTTGAAAAAACATGCTTTTAACATCCCTCTTAAAAGTGCCATCACTTTGTGACTTTGTGGCTCTCTCCCTCTCTCTCTCTCTCTCTCTCTCTCTCTCTCTCTCTCTCTCTCTCTCTCTCTCTCTCTGTCTTTCAGCCATAACGTTGTAGCTCTAAACCTCAGGGATCTGATTGATATTGTTAACCTGCAGGGCGGGGCTTTTTAATGGCCCATGTCCCAGACTTGTTCAGGTCTGGCTGAGTTTATAAAGCCCTCCTGCTAGTTAAAACAGGCCCTCGGGTCTGCCAGCCCACTGACTGCAGGCGAGGCCGCACTCTCTGTTTTACACTCAACATGTGTGTGCACAGCCCCCCTTCAGGCCAATCAAAAAGGTTTGCCTGTCCCCAAAGGTATTGTGGGAAGGGGCATGGCGGGGCATCATGCCCTTGGGCAAAATGTGTGTGGCAGTTGGAGTGAATAAGTCTTCTTGCCCAGTCACCCTCAAGACATCCTTATATACACAGTCATGTGCAGCTAACACACATATCACATGTGCTTCTAGCAGAGAATGGGGTCCAAATAGGGAGAGGAAGAAGGACAGAAAAAATGAAAAAATGAAAAACTAGAAACAACAAGATGGCAGAGGATGTGTTTTGATGGACTCTAAACTTGGTAGCAAGTATGGGACGACCAGAACATTTTGGTGCTATCTAAAAGATAGCCAAAGGGCATTTGCCTGGAAGACATAATGTCCACTGTGCAGTACAAGAACAAATCACACACACAAGCATTCACACACACAGGCACACACTGAAATAGCATGATGTGGAGAGAGAAGAAAAGTAGAAAAGAGGCTATTGCACGTCCCACTAATTGTCCCAGTCTGCTTGCTCTTTGATTTTGTCAACAGCTTTGAAAAGATAGACACACAATCACACAAAAACATACACTCACTCTCTCTCTATCTCCACCACACATTCAGAGATACAGACATACACACAGACACCCGCCCACAGACACACACACACGCGTGCACACACACACGCACACACACACACAAACAAGGGGGCTAAATGGAACAGGATGAGGCAGCGTCAACGGCCCTACTAGTCCATTAGTTAGCTGCAGCAGCACGGGCAGCTAAAGAATCAGCCCTAATGGCCTCTCAGCAATAATTACTATCCTTCTGTCCTCTTTCAATTCAACATGACACACGCACAGCCAAGTCGGCACAGAACATGTTTGCACCAGAATGACCCCTCGCCATGCTGTCTCCTTGGGTATGTCTGAGCTGAGACGTGACACCCAAAGGGTGCTTGGTCTCTTTTTATCCTCCATCCATCTCCCTCAATCTCTTCGTCCATCCAGACACATTTAATGGCATCCATCCGCACTGATGAGAAAGGATTGAATGGGAGTCTGTGTGTATAGAGCTTTGGCCTTGGCTCTCTTAGTGGAGGGTGTTGTAAAGGGATGGCACCTCTTTGCCTGTGGTGGGACAGTGCGATCTGGAAATGGACCCCTACATTTGGGGACCTGTCAGGCAGTTGGTAGAAACACCAGACATGATTGTGTTTTGCTGTTCTTACAAGCCCCTTAGTGCCCCATGAGTGTGTGTCTGAGTGGGACTAGAGAGGGGGAGAGTGCCTCAGGCCATCACTGAGTGTGTGTGTGTGTGTGTGTGTGTGTGTGTGTGTGTGTGTGTGTGTGTGTGTGTGTGTGTGTGAGAGAGAGAGAGAGAGAGAGAGAGAGAGAGAGAGAGAGAGAGAGAGAGAGAGAGAGAGAAAGAAAGAGAGAGAGAGTGAGAAATAAAAAGAAAGAAAGAAAGAAAGAGAGAGAGAAAGAAAGAAAGAAAAAAAAGAAAGCGAGAGAGAGAGAGAGGGTGTCAGCTCTAAACACATCCTGAATGTAAGAACACATGGGGGGTAAGGGAGGAGGAAGAGGGAGTTAAAAGAAAATACGAGGGTGACACTGAGGAAAGTCCATGGACATGGCTAAACTGATGCATGGCTGTAGGCACATTGTGCCCTGTGCATGAAGCCCTTTCCTTGATGCGTATTCATTTGCAGTGTGGGGAAAGTTCCATGGTACACTGAATATAATATCTGCAAATGAAGTGTCCCTTGATGCTGTACATGTCCAATGCTTTCCTTATGTACAGCTGGAATCATGGTACAATAATGGGCAGTTTTAACATCACCCTGAGATGACTGCAGTTCTGGGCTAATACTTGTCAGTTATCCACAAGTAATAGCCCTGACTATGAAAAGAGGGTAGATACAAGGCAAGACAATTTCAGTTTCCTGAAATGGTGTCACTTTTAAAAGGGCCTTACAATGACACTGATGAGGAGGAGTGGGTTCCCCATGGGCCTCTGAATGGTGTGTGTGTGGTGGGGGCAGAGATGGAGTGAAGAGTGGAGTGGATAAGTGAAAGGAAGAGCGAGAGCCACCGTCAGCACAGGGACACATGGAGAGTCTCTGGGGTCCTCATCCTTAACTCAGGTTAATGGAAAACATTATCAGACCAAAAAGCTCACACACCATCACTTTCAATCAGTTAAACTTTCACAAATACACACACACACACACACACACACACACACACACACACACACACACACACACACACACACAAAAACAAGCATGCACGCACATGAACACACATGTGCACGCACAGTGTGTGTCCAAGACCTCACCACACTGATGTCTTTGCATACACATACTATATGCACGCGCACGCACACACACACACACACACACACGTGTGTGCATAAACAGGCACACACACACAGAAACACAAACACACAGACACAGACCTCTACCCTCCTCCCACCACCCACACACGCACGAACACACACACACACACACACACACACACAGTAACTTACCTTAGCAGATATGTGCAATATACACATTCACATTCTTTCAGCTAGACACACAGTCTCCTGCTCTATCTGGTTTTCAGGGTTGAAATTTACACACTACCTTCATAGCCTAAAATCTCCACATATTCAGACTCTTTAAACATACACTCAATTACTGTTATACACACACGAAAACACAACCCTTCTCACATGCACCACACTGGCCCCACCTATGCCACAGCTCACCTTTACACCACCCCTTGCTCTGCCATTTTGACTTCAATAAAACCTCTATGCTGCTCTCCTAGCGGCCATTCCTCAGCACTGGTAAGAGTTCTCAGTGTGTAGCTGCCAAGATCGGCAGCGTTACAGAACTCTGGGGGTCAGTCCTTAGGAATTCTGTGCGCCTGCCTCTACGTTTGAAGCTGCCTGCGGATCCAGCCACAGCAGCTGAGAGACGGATGTGGGAACACAAACATCTTCCCGCTTTTGTTTTCTCAAACACAGGGACACACGCTTTTCCCAGTGAAAGCTCCCCACCTCCACTCACCTCCCACCCCCAATGTTTGCAGCAGACATCAAACATTTACGGTGTGCTCTCAGGGCACTCAACCGCGATGCACTCTTGTCACTGGTGCTTACCCCTAAAGAGCTCTCCGCTGGCATCTTGTTGTTTTCCATGCTGCCTCACGTCTGAGCCACAGGGGCTAGACTGAGACCTGGCTGCTCACCGGAGAACATGACACTGTCATACTGCTTCCCTCACCCCCACCCCCACCCCCGAGCAGCCCTGAAGATGCATTCCCTCTTGCTGCATTAACAGCCGACAGTATTATGCTCTCAGAACCCAATGCGAGTGAGCACGCACACAGCGACAGAGTGCAAACGACTGCTTGTGTAAACTTTGAGAGGGCGTTCGCAGGGGGTGGCTGATGGTGAAAACACGGAGAGGCCATTTCCAAGCCATTATCCCTTCAACTGTTTAGCGTGTTATCTCCTGTTGTACACAGCTAATCACTGAGTTGGCACGTCAGCACTCTCTCAGGCTTTAGCAAGGCTGTGCTGGAGGTTTAGACTGTACATGACTGCACTAATGCATGGAATTGCGTGGTGTTTACAAACACTGCAACATCACAATGGTCCTTTGGGGAAGAATCCAGAACCTAGTGTGATTATGTTTACTCGAGTGTGTGTGAGCTGAGTGTGCTTCTGCATGTGTGTATATGAACAGTAAATACTAGTGGGGTTCCACGTGTTTAGCATTGTGTGGCAGTGTGTGAGTATTGTGTATATGTATGTGGTTTCCATTTGTGTATGTGGCAGCATGTTTTTGTGTGTATGTGTGTGTATGTGTGGCTGTGTGTGAGAGAGAACTGGCCCTCTGTGGCTGGCCGCCACACTTGTTCACACTTGCCAGTCAGGCCACAACACAGGCAGGCCCCACAGGGGACAGAGACCCCTCCTAAAACCACAGTTTGTTTGGGTTACACTTTCTCTGCTCTCCTCTTCCTCTGCTAGATGCGCTTGCTTGTTTTGCTGTAGCCGTTCACAGACCTTTGCCTGATTGAAGCCCGCTGTACCAGCAAAAGTACTTAGCACGTCCCATTGTTTATGAGTCATTATGTCTGCTGTTTGAGTCAGTTCTGCCAAGATGCATTAAAAAGTGTCGGGACTGAAGGACACAGAGGAGGAGTATCATGTCCATCCAGGCAATCCAACTGATATCCTCAAAAAAGACGTTTCTAGTGTCAAGATGCCCTCATAGATATTTGTTAAACTATTTATTCTTTGTTTTTATTCAGAAGATTTTTAAAGATATGATATAAAGAAAAGGGGAGTGAAATATATATCAGAAAGACAAAAATACACTACCAGGCTGCCAAACATTTGTCTGTGGTAAATTCTAAAAAACACATATTCTAAGACACCACAAAAAATGTACTGCTACAATCATGCCAACTGATTGAAACTCTCCTCCCCTACAAAATAGAAATGTTTGAGACAAATAAAAAGAGTGGGGGTGTTATTTGATCAGTGCATTTATTTATGCTCCACAAAAGGAAAAGTAATGTCCATAAAATATGTGTGGTCTCTATTTCCTCACAGCAGGAGGTTCTACTGACCTGTATTTTTCCGCTTATTAAAACAATAACAACAAAGGTATGCAGGGGGAAAAAGTCTTATTCAAGCTTGCCCATGGAACACAGTCGGTGCTAGGCCATATTGATTAGCTGCAAACAAGCTTCACCAGTCAAATCAGTTGGCGCGCCTCTCCCTCAGCTGCTTCTTTCTGGCTCTCTTGCATAGATACGTATCAGGTCAGATAGGCAGTTTATTCAGAACAAATTTTTCTCTCTCACACACGCACACTCCCACACACACACAGACGCAAGCATAAATGTCCACAAGCCAGGGCAAGTTCCCTTTCCTGGCTGGCTGATGCTGGCTGGTGAGGCACATGTGCTCCTGATTTTGAGAGGGCCAGTAGATTCGGTCACTGAGGCCCAGTCATCAAGTGTAACAGCTCAGGAGGGACCCCTGCTAGCGTGGCAGAGCCAGTGACTTCATTCTGTTTTAGTGGCTGACAACTCCTCTCCACACCTGTTGGGCCTACCGTATGAGCCTAAGCAGTATGGCCACTCACGTCACACGCCACTTTGAACCTCACCCAGAGACCCCTCCCTGAAGACTTCACGTATCCTGTCCACTGGGGAACATAAACAGACTGCCTACATTACAGCTTACTACATTACCTACATGCTTTTACCATTTCAGACCTGTGTTGCCCCCCCCCCCCCCCCCCCCCCCCCCCCCCCCCCACACACACACACATAGTCCATATGTGTACACGCACACACATTTTTCTGCCTAGCTGCTCCACAGTGAATGAACCCAGTGTCAGTTTGACTGCCTGCTCCACCTGCTAAGATGGCGGCGTTTCAAATATTTGTGTCAAGCGGGAGAAATATTTCATACTTGCTGTGTTTTTTTTCAGCCTCTTTACCTCTAGCCAGCAGAATGTAAATGACGGCTTGAGATCCCTCCTGTGGGGGCCATGTGACATTAAACTGGAGTGATTGCAGAGTGTCAGAATGCTAATCGTTGTCTTTTATGAAGCGAAGTTGGTGTTGGTGGTGCAGGGTGGATGTTAGTGGTGGGGGTGTCTCCTGACAATGAAAAGATGCTGACACCTTGTCATCTGCAGAGTCCCATGCTGGTGTCGTGGAAATGAATGGTTTATTGAGCTTGTTAGCCGTGCGTCAAGAGGAATTTGTTTAGCTGTAATAGCAGAGATATATTACCCTATAGTCAGGGAAGGGAGAGAGGGTGAGGGAGTGGGATATGGGAGCGGGACAGAAACATATAGAGGAAGGGGCAGTGAGTCAGACGTGTGCGGTAATGTGTGGGGATTTTTCCTCACTTTTTACTGGTGACATGAACCACAGTGGAGCCCCTGATGTTTTTTTTTTCTTTTGGCTCAAAGTACCTAGCCCCCCATTCAGCTCTCTCTTTCTCTCTCTCTCCCTCTTTTAACACACACACACACACACACACACACACACACACACACACACACACACACACACACACACACACACACACACACACACACACACACACACACACACACAGAGTTGTAGTTTCCTTTGGCATACTGGCTTATGTGGGCTTGCTCCCTCCTCCCCTCTGCTATCCTGTTAATCACACTCAGGCCCTCGGTGTCTTCACCAAAGGGACTGCGTGCTGTCCCAGCATCTGGTTTTCCCATCCAGGGCCTGCCATTGCTGTTTTAGTGGGAGCGGACTGTGGTGGAATGCCCTGTGTGGTCTCCTCTCCTCTGCTCTGTGCTGCTGTGCACTGTGACTCTCCCTTCCTCTGGTTGTGCCAGCCCCCCCATACCCCCACCCCACACACACACACACACAAAGGACAAGTTCATGAGTACACACACACATGTTACACACTGGCTTGATGAATAGCATAGCTGCTGAGATGTGTGTTATTATGCTGTAGGTTTCCTCCGTGCCTCCCACCGTGAGCTGTGTGGTACATTTGAGACACACATATGATTACAGTGTAAGAAGGGGAGGTCTGCCATCAGCGCCCATCCAGCCAAAAGGGCAGAATAGCAGCAAAATTTAATGTGCCGAAATCTGTGACAGGCCCCATGAAACTCTCCAAGGTCTTACATCACAAGTGCTGATTTAACACAGTTTACTAGCTGAGCAAACCCACAACCCTATCACTTATAAAAAGCATGTTGTGTGAAGGGAAACATGACGTTAACAATGCCAACTTTTTGAAGACCACAACTTGAGAAAATAACATACTATTGTTGAACACTACGATGACAGCCCACCCACCTAACAATGTCCATGCTTTATACATTTCCTTTTGTGCTTATTGTTCATTACTCACAATCTATAGAAAACTTACAAGTTGTGAGACACAGGAGAGGTGACAAAGGGCTGAAGAGTTGCTTACACTGTAGGGTGGGGGTTGTGTGTGTGTGTGTGTGTGTTGGGGGGTGGTGGTGGTAATGCAGACAGAGATGGGGTAAGTAGTGGGAGGGAGCATCTCACGTGTTGGAACGGGACAAGGGTGTCCACAGCGGGACACCGAGCGCTCACTGGGGGCCCATGCGGCTCAGGAGTATGGAAGCAATTACTGGCACCGAGGGCCCTCAGACACCCACTGCCAGCAGCGGGTCCTGCAAGAATGTAGCTCTACTCGGGAGGGCTAAATTACTTTCGTATGAGGGGGAAGAGGGCAAGGTTAGCTCTTTCACTTTTTCCTCAGTGTTGTTTTTTTGTCTTTTATTAGGAACAAATACCGAGCCATATTTTAATTCAGATCACACATTTCAAATTTAAGCAAACAAGCCACAAAAATACCATGGCTAATTAGGCTAACGCTACTCCCTTTGTGTGTGCTAGGGAGGCCAGGGGAGAACCAGGATCACGCAAAAGCCCCTCCAGGCTTCAAAATGAAACTCTTTTCGCATGAGAAGCGAGGCAATTAAAATGCCGTGGTGCTTGGTCCCAAACGCCGCTCTGCTGGGCTAGAGGTTCGCCAGCACGAGGAGCACAAACACAGCAGTGCAGGCTACAGAGGCAGCCGCACATATGGTGCTTCAGCGCTCCGCTGCAGAGGCCAGTGCTGCTCAGATCCATCACTGAGTGTGCTGCGTGCTTAAGTAATAGAGGTAGCACGAAAGCACTTCTTCAAACAAAGAGAGGTACTTTATGCTGGACTGGCTCACTTGACCCTTGGTCAAACAGAATGAAAATTTTAATGCATGACAGAGGCCTTTTTGTCATTTGATATGGTACATTTTTTAAATTATTCTGAGCATTTTAAAAACAATCAGTACATTTCTCTGACAGATTTGCGCAAACAGCATTGCATAATTACTTGGTGCAAAGGCAACCATATTGCTTAAATGATTGCTATAGGTCCTAAACCAAGCAAATAAATCAGTTAACTAGTAGCATGACTTTTGTCACTCACTGGAAAAACAACAATCAAAATGCATAGGCATGTTATCACAACAAAATTGTATTTCTTGTTTTCAAATTTGTGAACTCTACTGTTTCTTTCACTTGCCGTATCACAGTAAAATAATGCTTTCTAATTATAGTAATCACAGACACTTTTTAAAAAAGTGTATTTACATTCAGGTGAAGGTACCACCACCATAGGATTAAAAAATATATATAACTGGTAAATGATACTGATCAATTTTAACCATTTTCTTATCAGGCCATTGTACCATTCACATTTAAATACATTCTGGAACTTGCGCAAGTCCCTGGAAGTCAGTACCAATATCCAATGGTGCCCTTTATTGGTACTTTATTGTGTCTATAATGATGAAAAATTAAGTAAT
Organism: Coilia nasus; assembly: GCA_027475355.1. Classification (NCBI taxonomy): domain Eukaryota; kingdom Metazoa; phylum Chordata; class Actinopteri; order Clupeiformes; family Engraulidae; genus Coilia; species Coilia nasus. The sequence goes on from CM050221.1 coordinate 7,271,124, forward strand.
AGAAATATGTATGACTGTACACACTTTATCAGTTGCCTTCTATTCATACCAACTGGAATGTTAAAAACAAGGAGTAACTTCCTATTGGTTTTATTTAATGCCTTTAACCATCCAACCAAAAAATCTGTATTATTGTTTGTTTTTATCATTATCACATTATTATGTGACACACAAATGGACAGTTGAAGTTCATGCATGCTAAAAGCCAGTGGTTAGCCACTAATACACTTCTACTGATGCCCATACAAATGCTAACATGAACCAATACAGGCAAAACCTTGTCATCAGCAGCTTACTCAACCAACCAAATAATTACATGGAAATGTTGAAGTCTGTGTCACACATACAGTTCCTTCTTTCTGCTCACCATCGTCCTGACTGGCAGCCATAAATGAATCCCAACACTTCTCAGAGAGATAGAGAGCTCTGCTGCTAGGTACCTTTACCCAGATGTGCCCCTAAGGACAGAAATATGATATTGATTGGTTTAACATCAACATCAACTGATGTTCAGTAATACTAATGTAATTCAGTTAATTCCTTAAAAGTACTTGTTTGCTACCCAACACTGTCCCTGTTGTTTACATTGACCCAAATGAGCACATGGATACAATTTCAAATACAGCTTTTTGAGTAAAATCTACATTTGATTTGATTGATTGAGATCACCCAGATGATGCTGAGAAAAGTAAACTTTGGTTTGCTGTTAAGTCCTGGGATGAATACATGACAAAGTGCATATTTGCCTCATGCATAGCCACACACACTGTACTCTACTGTATTTCATTCATGTTGTCCTTACACATCCACTCTGACTAGGTGACCTGTGACCTTTAACATCCAGACGTTAGCTTTGATTGAATTAAGTCAGTCCTCTTTAGTCAAGTCTTAACAATCAACGTTTACATTACTGCTGTATCACAAAACACAAATAAAGCTTATCATTGACAGATAATAGTGGCTCATTTAGTCCATATGTATATCATGACACAATGAAAAGATACTTTCTGTTTGATAGATACTTAGAATAATATTTTTTGGCAAACACCAAAAAGTGGAAGATTGTACCTTTTGCATAGATGCAAAAGCACCGGCAAAATGTTGAAAAGAGCGACAGTGTCAAGTTATTTTTTTCTGATATGTGCATCTCATGATGTGGAGGTTCAATAATTTCGACAAATTAAATTCTGATTAAATGCACTTACGCCACTGAGAAAAAAATTATTCATTCACCAATAAAAATAATAAAATAACTGCCATTGTTTGAGTTCAACAATTTCTTCTTTGCATTACTAATACATCAAATTATGGACAGCTGGTGTGACAGTACTGAACTTGTTAAGTAATTAATAGTTGTCACTTTCAGTTTCACCAGATGACCAAGTTTTTTTCAACGCTTTGGCTGTTTATGAGATCAATTACGGTGTCACTGTAAATAGCAGGTTCTATCTCACACTTAGCAAGGCAATTAAACGATTCAAACAAGCTAAAACCTGCTGGAAACTTGAGCATGTTTAGCTTTGCCTTTATGTCTCACGTTTCAGTGATGAAGGCTGGGCAATTTGGCAGATGTGAGGAGGTCTAGAAGGTAACTGGGTGGAGCATGCATAGGCTTGGTGGGAAATGCAAGGATACACAGCCATCACTCTGTCATCTGCCTTTAGACCACAAAACTCATGCTGCTGTCATCAAAGGGTTTAGGTTATCTGCTTCAGTCACCCATTGGTGCAAGGGCAGCAATAACGTAGTAGTATAGCAGTGCTGCTATTGGCTGGCCGTTAGCATGTAACTGCTCCTGTTCAAGCCTCTGCTCAGCTTCAGCACAACAGGGCCAGACATGCCTGTGCACTGCCAGATTGTGGGGACATGTCTCTCCCTCACTCACTTTAGGGAGTCTGTCAGGACCCAGGCTTCATCCCAGCTTGGCCTTGCTGCAATGACACTGTAGGATGTGAGGCTCTGGCCTGGTCCATAACCTCGGTACGGCCTCCACACTGTTTGTGAATTCCATCTGGTTTGATATGACCAAAGTGTCCCCGACGGCAACTCTTTTGGCATTTTGTGGAAAAACATATCTGTGGGAAACCCAGATAAACTCCAGATAATTGCACATAATATTTTAAAATAACGGGCATCTCTTCCAAAACATTTACACTATCAAACCTGCAACCCATTAGGGTCCCATGCTACTCCCCAGGCTGGATAAATATTTTATTTAATTTACGTTTCAAAAATGAGAAGTCTTGGACCTGGTGGCTACAGCTTTGGACACGGACACACGTTACAGTTTAGCCTTCACCGCTGTTTTTCACTGTCAGGAGGAATTTCAGGGTTTTGTCATTTTTAGTTATGTCTGGTCTTTCTGTCTCTGCTGCTGTCTTTCCCTTCCTCAATCTCTCCTCTTGCAGCAGAACCATTTTGTTATTTGTGGAAGAAAGAGAAATGACATGTGGTTTGGGCAATCGTGGGACTGGGAGGTGTTGGCTTTAATGTAACGGCTACTATAATATTTGGAATAAAGGACTCTAATAACATTCGGGCCTCTAATCCCTGACCATACCATTAATATCTTTTCATGTTTAAAACTCACACAGCAACTCAATCTGTGTCCTGGTTAATTCAGATTGACTAGGTGGACTGTGAGCATTGTAACCTGAATGCAGCAAGCGAGTGGTGCTTATTTTTGCGTGCTGAGTTGTATGCTGACAGATGTTTTGGGCTGCCGAGTCTCTCTCACTCTATATCTCTCTCTGTCTCTCTATCTTTCTTTCTCTCTCTGCTCGTGTGTTCCTCTCATGTCGCGGTGGCATGGCCAGGCTGTGTAGTGGGGATTTTTGCTGACTCTGGCACATTGCAGATGAAGCTGATGCTGGGAGTTTGATACACTGAGCACTGTAGGTGATGCTCAGCTGTGTTCCTCTCATTCTCACTCTAATCTCTCCCACTCTACTCCTTGCTCCCCCCAGTCTTGTCTCTTCCTTTACAGTTAAGACTTCTCCTCTCAGCCATCTCTTCATCGCTTCCTCCTCTGTGTTTCTATTTTGCCTCCTAGCTCAGATTGCTCAGCTGCCCTCCAGAAAAAAAGACAACAACAATCTCTCTCTGCCTCTCTCTATTTCACTCTTTCTCTCTTGCTCTCTCAATTTCATTCTCTTGACTTCTATAGGGACAGTTCACAATGACATGCTCAACAAAGTTTTTCTTTCTTTCTTTCTTTCTTTCTTTCTTTCTTTCTTTCTTTCTTTCTTTCTTTCTTTCTTTCTTTCTTTCTTTCTTTCTTTCTTTCTTTCCTTCTCTTCTTTTTTCTGTTCTGTCTGTCTTTTTTCTCTTTTTTCATTCTTTCTTTGGCAAGTCTACTTTTGACAGATGTGGCAGTGTAACAGAGATGTAATAGAGCCAATGCCTCTTTCTCAGCCTTACTGTGACTCAAGCAGTAGCATTTTGGCCAGGGATGTGTTGGTAAGACAGGAAAAAATAATCCCATCGTAGGGTAATAATCACCTCTGCAGTACGCCTACCTCTTCCAGTGAGTTCTGAACCTGTGGAGCTGCAGATAATGACAATGGCCAGCCACAGTCCAGTCCTTGGAGACAGCCCTGTGTCTCGCCACAGTAATCCTGTCCCAGCCGTCTCCTAATCATCCCTCCTTCCCACTCTCACTCACAGAGTGGGAGAACTAGAGAGAGGGAGTGAAGTTTTTTTATGTTTTCCTCAAAGTTAATGGCAGCTCATGCTCAAGTCAAAACAGCAGTGGCAACATTTTGGCACCGGCAGTACTCTGCTGGCTTGCGATAATTACTCATGGTAAGAGTGATGCCTTCCAGGGGTTGAAGATTGATTACGTGTGATATCCTATTTTGTGTAATCTGTCTCCGACTGGGATGTGTCCAGAAAAGAAGGATATGGAAGGCTACTTAAAGAAGAGGGAATGGGATATTGTGGGGAATGAGAGAAAGAGATTAATAAACAGAGCCGATAGTACATGGCAGTGGGCTATCGGACAAGTGAGGAGAGGGAAGATGAAAACCCATTTAGTGTTTCTAACTGTGAGAAATAATTGCAGTGCAGGAGATAATGAAGAGGCTCTCACTATAGACTCACATCTTTGGTGTGTGTGTGTGTGTGTGTGTGTGCGCGCACGCACGCGCACATCCATGTATGTGTGCATGCTCTCATGTGCATAGCCATGAGCCTGTCTCTCTATCTTTGGGATTACTGTATTTATCTTTATTGGGTGTTTGTTTGGAAACACTGAGGTCAGAGCACAGCATTCACACTGCGATCTTCTCACAGCTTGTATTCTCAGGTTTTTTATGCTTGCTCTTGAAACAGACAAAGTGAAGAAAGATGGCATCAGCACCTGATAGAGGCAGACTGAGCCATAAGATCTACATTTGCGACATGGCAATGCAGTGCGGTTTGGCGCGGTGCGGAGAGGCACCATGAGGCATGCAGGCCACCTTGGAGAGCACTGTTTGTGTTCATTAGAGGAGCCCCAGCTGCAATTAGCAGCCTCTCTAGCCACTCACCGCTTTTTTCATGTGGAGCACGTGGGATCTGTTTAGGGGTGGCAGGCCAAGTGTCAAATGAGACAGAACATCCTGACCATGCACACATCAGCCACAAACACACAGAAAACAAACAGTCCCTACACACCTACTCTCTCCCTCTGTCTCTGCCTCTCTCTCTCTCTCTCTCTCTCTCTCTCTCTCACACACACACACACACACACACACACACACACACACACACACACACACACACACACACACACACACAAACACAAACATCACAAATAAATAAGCCAGAGACATTTACAACAGAAACATTTACAACAACACAACACGAAGCACAGAGATGCAAAACCATAAAAAAACTGACTGATTCCCTTCCCCCACAAAAAAACAAGCTGGTACCTGAGACCAGATGACAAAAAAACAACAGCAAGGGTAAATGAAATGGGTCTGCTGGTCACCCATGGAGACGGCTCCAGCAGTGGGGTAAGTGGTGGTGAAATGGCTCATCAGCCTTCCCCCGGCCGCTCTGCGAATTAAAGCCAAACAGCCTCTATGTGCTCAAGCGGTGGAGCAGGGAAATCAGCAGCCAGGGGGGCCCTAAGTGAGACAGAGCCCCATGGAGGCACGGCCTGCTACCGCAGCTACCAGCACCATGTGCTGCTCCAGAGGGAGAGGAAGGAAAACTGAGAAAAAACAGGCGATAAAGAAGGAAAGGTGAATATGTAGATAGATAGATAGATAGATAGATAGATAGATAGATAGATAGATAGATAGATAGATAGATAGATAGATAGATAGATAGATAGATAGATAGATAGATAGATAGATAGATAGATAGATAGATAGATAGATAGATAGATAGATACACACACACACACACACACACACACACACACATACATACATACATACATACATACATACATACATACATACATACATACATACATACATGCATACATACATACATACATACATAGGAAGAGAGATGGGAAGAGAGATAGACATAAATTTGATAAATTCACAACCTAATCCTAGGGTTCCAAAACCTGTGTGAACAGGAATTACTGTCTGTCTTACTTGGACAGCAAGGACAAACAGCAGCTCTTGCTGCCAAATATGTCACTGAATGCCATACAGTAAGGGACAGTGGATAGACACCATCAACACAAACACTTGTATACCAATCCACAGCATTTCAGAACACACCACACCCACACACTAACACAATCTTTCACACACACAGACTCCATACAGACACACACACACACACTCACGCTCACATGCACACGCACACACACACGCACACGCACACGCACACGCACACACACACACACACACACGCACACAGACACACACACACACACACACACACACACACACACACACACACACACACACACACACACACACACACACACACACACACACACACACCATTTTGTTTGTATGTACAAATGTCATAGATACATGTATGCTCATCAAACTGTGTTGTTTGGATGTCTTGCTTTGGCAATGAATGAACTATTTGCTGATTAAGTTCACTTGAATAGAGAGGGGGAACATGGATAATTGAAAAAATAGATGAAAAAATGAAAATATCTGATCAAACACCTTAGTTCTCTTTCTGTCTCTACCTCCCCCTCCCTTGCTCACTCTCACTCTGGCCTCCCTTGTCATCCTGCTACACATTGACTCTGTATTAGCTGTCAGCTCTGTGGCCAGCACTACTTACACATTTATACTGCTGTTTACTTATTTATTTACTCTGATGACAGGGCCACTCAGTGCCCATACACAGACTCATAACCACCATGCCACCACTGGTAAAATGTTTAAAAGCCCAGGACAGTTGAAGGGACTCTATTGCAGGCACCGGGTTAAAAAACGTTGTGGCGGGTGCATTCAGCAGGCTAACAGATTTAATGGCTTTATCCCTGCACCGTTTCTCTCCGGCCGAGAGAGAGAGTGACCCTGAATTATTCAGTCCCCTCCGCCCTCTTGGGGGAGAGGGACACTTGACTGCCACCATGCTAAGCCTCTTTGGCCCCAATACTGGAGCTCAGGCAGGAATGCCATGGGGGGAATGGGCTGGACCTTGAAATCAACAGAGAGGGATGGAGAGAGGTTTCAAGTGGGTGGGTCTATGACCATCCTTAGCATCAGCATACAGACATGTGTGTTTCAGTTACTGACATAGTGGGGTCCATGGTCCAAGTGGACACAGCCTGAGGCCAGTGTGCACAGCCAGGTCCCTCGTCTCCTTCAGGTAGTGTTCTGGGAGTGTGCAGATTTTGAGTGGTGTGCTTACATCGCTGTCATGGTCACTTAACTTTGAGCTTTGCATGCTGCTTTTTCATACAAGCAAAAGCAGATGAAAAACATAAGCTTTGTTATAAAGGTTGTTACAAGTTTATTTTTTTGAAACACTAGCCACAAAGTAATGAAGGGACACATGGAGACTTCTGGTCACACACACAGACACACACACACACACACACATACACACACATATACAGACACACACACACACACACACACACACACACACACACACACACACACACACACACACACACACACACACACACACACACACACACACACACACACACCTCACTTACCTTATAGCTGCCAAATGCAGACAGAGGGTCCTGTTCTGGTGCCTAATTGAAGCAGGTTCTGCATGGAACTAGTTCTGAAGGAGAGGGCTTTTTCCCGTGGCCCTTGTATGCAGTAATAAAGTCATGTTTCTTGGCTTGGAGGTGGAATTTGTTGAAACGCGAAAGCTTTCAACAAAGACGGCCCATGCCAATAGCTCCACTGCCTATGTATTTTAATATGTCTTGATGTTCACTTAAAGCCCTGTAATTGAAACCCGATGGCGGAATAATAACCTTTTTTTCTTTTTCTTTCCTTGCTCGCTCTTTTGCATCCACTAAGCCAATTTCTAATGCAGCCGAGGAGGATAGTCTTCAATTAGGGCTTTGGAGGGGGAGAGAGGGCAGCAGCTATCACTGAGCTCTAATATGCAGAGTAAAGATAGACTGCACCCCACACTAGGGAAGTCTTTCTGCTGAGTCCATTATTCCATTTTTCTGGAACCATGGAGTCATACCTGTCTTGCTGACGTGATTTATGTCATGCCTGCACTTTTGAGCTGCCCGCATCATCAGTAGCGATCTGCGTTAAATCTACAACGCTGATCTGTGTTGTTCACTGATAGTTAACATTCATGTTCCATGTCAGCATGTGCCAGTTTAACCCCCCCCCCCCCCCCCAAAAAAAAACCCATTCCCCAACTAATATAATGCACATGTTTGTGTTCCCACCTCCCGTCTGAACAGCGCGATCAGATGGTGCACAGCTTTTTGGAAGGCCCCTCTGCCTCATGAGGTCACTACATTACACTGTAGGATTATCAAAAGCATTTGTCTGAACATTAGTCCACAACTTGGCGGCTTCACACAATGCATGCAGCGTGCATGTGATATGCACTGCCACTGCACATTACATTCAGTGGCAGCCCGCAGTCGTTCCTGATGGGGTTTCAGGTCAGTTGGGTTCCTGAGTCCTGGAATGGATGGCAGACATTCGAGAAGATTCCTCTGGAAGGGTACGGTGAGGGCCAAACCATTAGGATAACAGAGGGGACACCCCTCCCCCTCTTTGTTGTGCTGGGACTGCAGTGGACCAAGCCATGTGTCAGGGAGGGATAATTGATGACAGGCTTGTGAGTGAGTAAACCCAATCACCAGCGCAACAGACACGCTCCACTGGCCCTGTTATGCAGACGAGGGTGTGATGGCCATCTCTCCCCCCCTTTTATCTTTCTGTCTCCTCGTTTACTCACCTGTTCCCTTTCCTTATTTTTCTCTGTCTGCAGTATTCTTTCCTACTTCATCTGTTCATCTCTGTGATATGTAAAGAGCTATTTTATACAAAAACACAAACAAATCATACAAATGATCAGAATCTGAAAACAAAAGCTTATCAAAATATTACCAATCCAAGACATTTGCAGTCTTTCTAGTTTATCTAAATACCAACAACTACATGTTCTTCTATTTTTTCATATGCATGTAATCGTACATGAGAAGATTGTTTTGATCAGTATACCAAGTATCATTTATTCATAAATTGTTTTCTAAGGGCTGACAGATTTTTACTTTTTCAGGATTTAGAGAAGAAATGAGCATGGCAGAATTTCAATTACGTGTGCGGTGTGTGTGGCATTATTGTGAGCAGCAGGGGTTCAATCAGGCCCTGGCCATCCCCAAAGGAGCTCTGTGCAGCAAGTATACCACCACTACCTCTGCCAGCCAAGGTACAGGCACATTTGTCCAGGCATTTGTAGAGAGAAAGTCTCCTTTTAATCCTGCTGGCTCTTTTGCAAGTTTCTATGCGTTGGCGTTCTGGATCAGAGGGTGGCTGTGGCAGGGCAGTCCCACGGGGTGGGGGGAGAGGGAAGAAAAGGCATGGGGGCATTGCGTTGGGGGGAGCTGTCATGCTCAGGGCTGCCAGGCACGGTGACTGCGCGAGCCGGAAGGGTCGGGGGGTGACGGTGTCTGGAGGATGTATCGGTGCTTAGAGGCACTGCCTGGTGAGCGGAGCGGAGCGGAAAGACAGACCTGTCTGCCCAGAGACTGTAGGCGCAACGCTCAGCGCTCACGAGCACTCTGAGCACACAGCACCCCAGGCTCCAGAGGACCCAAGCATGAGAGGAGCGGAGAGGAGAGGAGAGGAGAGGAGAGGAGAGGAGCAGGTGATGGAGCTGGAGCCCCTACTGTAACACACATACATTCACACACACACACACACAGAGCCCCCCACCCCCACCCCCCCCCACCCCCACCACCAACACACGAGGTTTTCAGCAGAAAGTGCCGGTTGTGTCAAAGTAAGGCTTACTAATTGTGGAGGGGAGGGGTGGGAGGGTCAGTCCATGGACTGTTCTCTAGTCACTGTCCATAGTCCAGTCACCTTCATAGTCCAGTGGAGATATAGAGAAAATAGAGAGAAAGAGGGAGAGAAAAAGAGGGAGAGACATGTGCATGTGTGTGTGTATGTGTGTGTGTATGTCTTTGTGTGTACCTGTATAACGTGAAAACAAAACAACTTAAGACAGAGGAATGTATGAACTGATAAGTGCCAAAACAGAGGACAATGTATTTTATTCCCTTCTTCACTCCTTTCATGAAGGGTTAAGCAGTGATGTGCTCCTTTATGTAGTGGTGGCAGGGATTAATGTGGTGGAAGAACTACCGTCTGTACATAGATCATAGACTGCTGTATTCACTTCCCCCTGTCTGGGTGGAGGCAATTAACAGACATCTACACTGCAACCTCTCTATCCTCCACATTTAGACAGTATTACAGTGGGTCTGTGAACTTGAGAGCAGTATCAGTGTCGCAGACAATGAAGTTCCATGTGTCTGCTCAGGGCAAAAGACCTTTTCCACCATTCGCTGTCTCCTCTCTGTCTTCTCCCCCTCCCTCCTGTCCTCCCTTTTTCACCCCCTCCACCCTTCTCAGTGTCACAAGTGAGAGGTTGTTCCTGCATGTCATATGATGTTTTGGGGCCTTGTGTGTCCTTCAGTGAACAGAACAGTGACAGTTCTATGCGGCTGCCATCTGATCGACACACCGCTTGCTGTCACATGAAGAACACACACTCCCTGCTCTGCTCCACTAACCCCCATAGCCCCAACCCCCTTCCCTGGAACAGAGGTTGGTGCAGGGGATGGGTAGGACTTTACAAATCAGCTCACCACAAATCAGCTCACCACCTCCCAAACATGTGCTCCTGCTTATGCCCCTCCAGTCAGAAGCCTGCATCCAATCTAGTGGGGAGGGAAAAGAGGGACACGATTGCTAAGCCACCACCAACCCTGCTGAGCCTCACGACTTTTCACTGCTTTGTTGTGTTTTGCAGTTTGTTGTTTTTGTTGTTGTTTTTGGTTTTCATGGTTTATTTTATTTTTCCTGGGGTTGAATGCTGTAACAATAAAAGTGGAATTCTTTTGCCATGGTGTGGAGCTGGTGCGTTGGCGGCGGTGTGTCGGCTGCTGAATGGTTAACTGGTTTGGGGCCACAGCAGCGCATGGCGGCAGATTGAAGCCAGATCCGTATGACACAGAGTGTTCCAGCAGCCTCGGCGGTGGAGTGCTCCGTGAACTGACTCTAACCTCCTTAATCATTTGTTTCTGCTTCGCTTTATGTATCACGAACGCTGGCACAAATCTTGGTGTTCCGCTCCCCCCCTCTTCTCCTCTCCTCTCTGCTCTTAAACTCCTCCTCTCACTCCACCCCCCATTACCACCACCCTCCCCGTGATGCCTTTTTTGTGACCCTCTCTTTCTTTTTTGTTCTTTTTTGCTGAAAGGACTGAAAGGGCAATTTTATTTGGTTTGCTGGAGTCATTTTATTTCAGCAGAAAAAGAAAATAGCAATATAAGAGGTGGAGAGGGTCTGGTATAATTGTGACTTCGGGAGTGTAAGGCCCACTCTCCTGCACCGCTGTTTATTCTGACAGCCTCCCCACCCACCCCTCCAAAATGAGGCAAACACACTCACACTCACTGAATTAAAAACAGGATGGGTAAATTGGTCTTCCGGCAATTTGTTTTTGTCTAACAGCCTAATTTTAAGGAACACAGTGAGTCGCAAGGGTCACCTCTAATCGAGCACCCCCAGTGCAGAGTGCAGGCCACTGACAGCAAGCATGCTTTAGGTCTAACCTTTGATTGGCTTGTGAGGACACAGCTCTCAGCTCTGGTGTAGATGGGTATATTCTTTCCTCTTGTTGCCTTGCAAGTGACCTTCACTTTCATCCTTCAGCCTCCTTTTCATACTCCCTCTTTGCTTCTCTCATGTTCTCTGCCTTTCTGCCTTGTTTTCTTCACAGCTTATGCCTCTCCTCTGATGATAAATGATTTAACAAAGTGTAAATCACTGATGTTTCATAGAGCATGGTCAGAGATTCACATGCTACATCTCGTGCCTGTCTGTATGGATACATGGTGTTAACAGGAAAAATTCCAGTTTTGTTGAGTAATTAAAACATAACAATACAAAAAGACATGTAACAGAGAAAAACAACAACAAAAAATAATAAAAGATGTATCATATGATTTTATTTATTCTAGCTTGCATGGTTTTGGTTTGTCTTATTTTAGTTTACAACTTTAAGGATTACTTAAATTAATAGACATTAATAGACAGTGTTTGAATATGTAGGGGTGTTAAAGTATAACCAGTGACATAATGAGATTATTGGTACTGCTGTGCCTCTGCTTAGTAGATCTCTACTGAAAGGAAATGGCCCAGGTGGCCCTCTATTGGGGAGCCCAATAACTTCACACCTGCACTCAGTCTTACTCCTTTTAGCCAGGCTCACTTCATAACATCGGCCTCCTTCAGCAGCCACTTTAACCCCTACACCCAGTAACAATAAATAATAACAATTACAATGCGCCCATACACACCTACATATGCACATGCACAGACACACATGGAGGAGAGAGAGAAAAAGGTGATGGAGAACAGCAAAAGATTCTTTTTTTGTTTGCTTTTTGAGTCGGCTCCCCCATTTTCATATCTGTCAGTTACACAGTGAATGGGCTATCCTCCAAATACACACACACACACTCTCACACACACACACACACACGCACACGCGCACACACACACACACACACACACACACACACACACACACACACATACACACACACATGTGCATGCACACACACACACACACACTCATGCACGTGTGCACAAGTACACACACTTGTCCACCACAACCCCTGCAGTGCCACTGCCCCAAGTCTCCCAGAATGCTCTCTTCACTTTTACTCTAATGAGTTGCAACACTGATAATGTGGCTGATGATCTTTCATTGATTTGGCTATCACTTGCTTGTCTGGTAATTGATCCGTAGCTGAGCCTCTAGTTAATTATATCGGCTTCGACATGGCCCCCGGTCTGGGGGGAATTTGAAGTCTTGCAGAATAATAGTTTTAATAAAGGAGTCTATTACTGTGGCTCCCTGCTTCTCTAGCTCTCTACTGAAGCAGATGCATAGAGCCCTGCTCCCCCTTACTGCATGGTCTGCTTCTCTTGCCCCCTCCCAAGCATAAGAAGAGAGAGGGACCACTGGACATAAGGAGAGAAGAAATGGAAGAAAGAGAGGTTGGAGAGAGAAAGATTATTTTTATTTTTTATTATTTTCAAGAAAGGAAAAAAGAAAGAAAAAAGAAAAAGAGGAAGCACGAGATATTAGCAGAGCCCCCTGAAACCTCTCACAAATAACAATCATTAATGGGTAGGGCAGGAACTGGGCCACCAGCTGGACTTGAATCCGAGTGCCACTCAAAAATATCATGAGAATAGCATATTGCAGAAGAAGAGAATGGGAGAGAATGAGATTTCTAGATTAAATTAACAAGCGTAACCATTAAAACAATAAACAATAAAAAAGATATATGCTGCCTCTTTGGTACACAGCTTAATACAACACACACACACACACACACACACACACACACACACACACACACACACACACACACAAGCTCATTGTGCAGTCCCTAAGTCTGCTGCGCTGTCTTCCCGTAACTCAGATGTCCCATGTGACAGCCTGGTGAGGGCTGAGTGTAGCATAGGAGACGATGGGGGACACGCGTGTGACAGCGCTCTCTCTGCCTCCCATTACTGCCCATTTGTCTCTAATGATGTGGTCTTCACAGACTTTGGTTACTGATGGGGGCACTCAGCACTTGTAGATAAAGAGGAAGAGAGAGAGAGAGAGAGAGAGAGAGATAGAGAGAGAGAGAGAGAGAGAGAGAGAGAGATGTGTCAGACTCTTGTTGCAGTGGCCAGTACAAGTTATTTTTTTCTTCTTTGCCATGAAAAATTCCTAGATTTGATCAGGCAAAAAGCAGTGCAGATAATCTCAGTAAAGGTTAGCCAGAGCCATCATTAGTGTTGTACAGAGGCTTTTAAGAGACAATAACAGCTGTCTCCTACAATTTGCCACAAAATTTCAAGTGGCAGCTTTATATATACCAGAGTCATTTAATGTAGCAGGAGAAAAGTTAATTTCTCTCTCTCTCTCTCTCTCTCTCTCTCTCTCTCTCTCTCTCCCTCTCTCTCTCTCTCTGTCTGTCTGGCTGTCTGTCTGTCTGTCTGTCTCTCTCTTTTTGCCTCTCTCTCTCTCTCCCTTGCTCTGCATCTCTTCTCCTATTCAGAGAAGATCACAGTGACATCTTCGTCCGACATTCTGTGAGTCTTCCAGCCTGTCATTCCAAAGCTCGGTTAAAATGGACTGGCAAACGGAGAAGATATACATACAATAATAACAAAAAATAGCTTTATTATTTGAGACATTTTCCCTCCAAATGTCTCGTTGTGTAAAATGAGGCAGTGAGGCGCCTCCTGGTTGTAAGTGCATATGTTAGGGCTTTCTTTGTATTCCCTACCTTTGTGAGACTTTGCTGCAGGGACCAATTTGGCAAAAATGGAGCCTCTTCCTCATTTTTTTCTTAATTAAAATCTGAAAGCATCCACTCGGGGTTTCCCTGTATGCGCCAGTGTAAAAGTGTGTGTGTGTGTGTGTGTGTGTGTGTGTGTGTGTGTGTGTGTGTGTGGTTTAAGCACATGTGCATTTAGCTCACAGACGTTTGGATGTATGTATGTGTGTACGTGTGTATGTGTGCAAGTATGTTTGCATGTTGGTATTTGTGTACATGTGTGCATGTGTACATTGTGCACATGTTTGTATGTGTGTGTGTGTGTGTGTATGCGTGCGATGCTCGTGCGTGTGTGTTGGGGGTGGATGATTGTGTAGTGCCATTATCCTTTAATAGTCAGAGGGAATAGCAGACAAAGGCAGGAGACTTTGTAATGATGGCAAATGGTAGGACTGTGTACTTACCTTTTTTCCTTTAAATAGCTACTCTTTATAGTTTAAATACACATCCTAAACCCCACAGTTTTAAACAACATTCATTGACATGTCAGAATATTTACGACTTCTGCACACATCACAATAGAATGCAATAGAATATTATGCCAAAGGCAAAATTACTAATGTATAGTGAAAGAATTTAAATTATGTTTTATGTAGTGTTGTAGGTACCTTGTATTATTCATCTATATGGCACATAGTGTACTAATGTTTTGGGGATAAATGAATTAATAGTGGCAATGTCTATGTGAAATTTAGTAAAACAATTAGTGCTGGTGTCTGTGTGTGTGTGTGTGTGTGTGTGTGTGTGTGTGTGTGTGTGGCTCAGTCCCACTGGAGTGGAGATGCGCGTCGTGCTGGTAATAAGGCAGGGACAGCCCTTCCCCTTCTGCGCTCTCTCTCTCCCTCTCTCCCACTCTCTATGCACTGATCCTCTCCCGTACTGGTGGCAGAGAGAGAGAGAGAGAGAAAGAGAGAGAGAGAGGGAGGGAGGGAGAGAGAGAGAGAGGGAGCAGCATGTCATTGAGTGCCGGCAAGACGAGGGGAGCAGTTGACTCAGACCCTGCACTGGCCTCACACACACACGCGCGCACACACACACACGTGCGCTTTCGCTCACTCAGTCTCACTCTCTCTCAGCAGTAGCGGTGAACAGAGGACCTTCTCCAGGAGGAAGATAGGAGAAGCAGCGTGGTTCAGGCAAGAGAGAGAGAAAAAAACACCCACGGAGCAAGACAGAGCGAGAGAGAGAGAGAGAGAGAGAGAGAGAGAGAGGCCGGCGTGAGAAGCGTAGAAAGGGAAAGGAGAAGAAGAGGGAGAGACACTGACAAGGGACAGAGATAAAGGAAGGATTGTGTAAAGGTGACACACTCTCTCACCTGATCTCCACATTGTTGGGAGGGAAACCTGAACCGGACAATTAATGGTAAGAGAAAGCAAAGAACTTTATTTAAAGCAACATTGGTGTACCTGTTAAAGTGATTGTTATTTTTGATTATTGTTTTTTATGTGATATGCAAATAATAGGTAAACTTTTTAGTGATTTTAGTTTCATTTTTTTAGTTGTCTTGTGTTTTATTGTTTATTGTCATTTTGTGTGAGATGTATGGAAAGATGGCTTGCAACATGAGTGATGGGAAGGTGTTTTAATTTTAGGGAATTTGGGGAGTGTTTTTATATGCTTTTCTTGGGAGTTTTGTTTGAGGGGTTGAAAGAGTAAAGTTCTTTTGGTATGGGTGAGTGGGATTGTTTGGGAAGTGACTTTTGACTCTTGGTAGGACTCTGGGTATATATATATATGTGTGTGTGTGTGTGTGTGTGTGTGTGTGTGTGTGTGTGTGTGTGTGTGTGTGTTGTGTGTGTGTTGTGTGTTTGGAGGACAACCCATAAACTGTGTAACTGACAGATATGAAAAGAGGGGTGCCGAGTCGACTAAAAAAAACAAACAAAAAAAAAGAAGCTTTTGCTGTCCTCCATCAGCTCCTGCACATCATAGCCATCCCCCTTTTTCTCTCTCTCCTCCTGCACTACACAACCCCCCTTGCCTCCCCCTCCATCACTCCTCCTCCTCCTTCTCCTCCCCCTCCTCCTCCTCCTCCCCACTTACCTTCGACGCTCGGCTCATCCTGCCCTCTCCCTCCAGATGCCCCAGAGGAAATATACAGTGCGCTGCCTGCTCCTGAATTAACTCAACGCACTCCTTCAGCTACCGGCAGCCAAGAGGCTTCCACTCTTCTCCCTTCTCTCTCCATCTCAGGAGGGAAAAAGGGAACAAGCAAGAGAGGAAGGGAAAAAGAACAAGAAGACCTAGAAGAAAAGTAGAAGAGAAAGAAGAAAAAAGAGGGAGAGGGAAAGAAAAAAAAGAGAAAACATTTGAAAGAGAAAACCGGCCGGCCATCCAAGCTTCCTCCGGCAAACACCCCCACCCCCCTTCCCCACTGAGCATCCCAGAGCTTCACACACTTTCTCCCCCTTCTTCTCTGGCAGTCCGGGGAGGCAGAGTTGGATGTGAGAGGTGGTGTGGTGTCGAGAGAGCAAGAGCAAGAGCCAGAGAGGGCACGTCAGTCCACGACCAGAGCCAGCAGCAGCAGCAGCGGCGCAGGCGAAAGCTCCATGCAGTTCAGCACCAGACCGGCAAGTGTGGAGCCGGGCTTCATGGGGACATGGCAGCAGCAGAGCACTGACAGCAACCTCCTCTTCAGGATGTCCCAGCAGGTGAGTGCACTCTTGGCCTTTGGCACTCTCCTCCTAAGACTGGAGGGGTACACAGCCTTAGCTAAAGTTGGTTTCTGTTTCTTTATCTGTCCATGTTTGTTCAGTAGTGGGGATGCTGGTCCTGTTGTTTTGTTTTTAGAATTGATGCTGATTTAGGAGTGATTCTGAGACTGCATTCCTATAAAAATGTGGGATTTATTTAGCTCTTCACTTGTGCACAACGTTATTTGTTGTCATGCTCAAAACATGGAGCTTTTTCTATAAAAAAAATAATTCAGCTTTGCAATGTCTGTGTACTCCTGTAGCCTGTGATTTGGTGTTTTTGCGCCGCCCGCACGTGTGTTTGTGTACACTCCGACTGCAGGCCGATAAAGTCCGGTTCCGGTCCATAGAATATTTCCCGTATTTCTATTAAAAACAAAGTCCG
Source organism: Coilia nasus (assembly GCA_027475355.1). Lineage (NCBI taxonomy): Eukaryota > Metazoa > Chordata > Actinopteri > Clupeiformes > Engraulidae > Coilia > Coilia nasus. The sequence continues at coordinate 7,288,252 of CM050221.1, forward strand.
CGGTCTAGGTAATTTACACAACGATACATATTTTACACAAATAGCAGTATTTTATTCTGTGGTTTTATTATTGCTGTAAGTCCATAGTATTTTATTTGTTATTGTATTACATGGATAATGTGTAAACAAAATCAAGCGATGGTGATGTTTAGGTAACCCCGACCTGATAAGGCTTGAGGAAAGGAACCCTCCGGTTTCATGTAGCCTAATTGATTTCATATGTTGAGAGCAGAAAACTATAACATGGCTAGTTAAGTCAGTGGGCAGAGGCAAACGCATTTCCTTTGAATGAGTTCATCGAAAAATGTTTAAACAACATTATTTTGTTTGTCATTGTAACATTGTGGTTTTAGGGGTTTTGTATACTGTAGAATGTTCACGCATACCTTCCGTAAAGGGAGGGGGCTTGTGGGCGTAATTTGGCATCCTTAGCATGTGCATCGAAAAAGGAGAGAGCAGGAGAAGTAGAAGGGGGGCAGTTCGCTTACAATTAATCATCGCTGCCGGTGTCTCCGTACCATGCACTAGATGTCACGCATGCAGGCCGCAACAGCCTTGCTTGCGCAATTTACCCTGTCAAGTTTCTTTAGAAAGTTTTTTTTTTTTACACTTTCTTCCTCTTTCACTAAGAAAAATGTGTGTAGCATAGTTAATTAAACTAAAAACATGTTATTTCCCGGGCCATGTTATGAGCCTTGCAGCTTGCAACAGCATGTCAAGAAAAGTCAGTGTCGATGTGTATATCTCGTTCTTTTTTCTGACAGGGTAAGCTCTACTTAAGGGTGAATATGGCTTTTATTCTTGGTGCCCTTTGAAATCCCACCAACTCCTCGGCCTCACAAACTGCAAATGCATTCTAGATTTACCTCGGAACAGCCTGGGATAGTGTGTGAGTCTAAGAATTTGTATGGGGGTTTGTCAAGTTTATCGATCCATCGATCTGACCGAGCTCCGGTATACTTCGCTCAGAGCGTGCAGCTTCCCCGCGCGACATCGCATTTGCGCAGGTGTTTGGAGGGGCATCTGTTGGGACTCCAGCTTGCATCCCTACAAATGTGCACCGTTGTTCCAATGTAATCAGCTATGGGACCGATTGCTATTTATCCTTCCACCCAGCACTTAGAGGGCATCTTATGTGTTTAGTAGGCATGACATAAATTCTCACAAGAAGCGCTTGACAGACTACTTTATTGGAATCTAAGCGATAATGACTTCTGTTTGCAGAGCTCCTTGCGCCTTGGGTATTGAGAGAGACGAACGATGTGTGGTTGAGTTTGAAATCTATTTTCTTGCTCTTTGAATCACGTCTTACAGGAGAGTGACAGGAACTATAACTGTATTTTTGGCCGTTGATTGAGGAAAATATTTCAATAAAATTGATTCGAGGGTTATTGCTCTGTATGAATGGGTGTTTGGAAATTGTATCGATTTTGCTGGTAATTAAGTACTGTAAATCAAATAATTTGAAAAATAGAACATTTATGAATCTAGATAGATTTTTTTTCTATGGTCTGTACTCTGGTGAAAATGCCTGCTGTGTAAAAACATCTTGTGTGGATGTCACACTCTGTTGAACAACTTTCACGTTTGACCTAAAGCTTTGCGCACCTGTCATTTACACTACAACATCTTCTGTTTTATTTTGAAAGGGGTGGCACTAAAATAGGAAGTAATCGACGAACGTTTTTTACGATTGAATTTTGTACATGCAAAATAATTAAAGGCAATGTGTGCCAAGGGACTGGAGGATTCAGTCAGCTGTTTTTGGTTAAACGGGGCAGCATTTGCATGCTTTTGTCCTCGCTGAAGAGTGATATAAAATACAATTTAGGAAAGACAAAAAGAAGTGGTGATGTCCAAACTCTTACATACTGTTTCTTAATCCGGGCTGTTAATTCTTACCTATTTGCAAATCAATCGGTCTTAAACTACAATAATGCCAATTAAGCAACATTTTAATAAGTTACATTGCCATTTTACCCGCTGGAATGGTTATGTCATAAACATGGCACATTTGCATTGACACCAGTAACAGAATAACGACACCGGTATTACAAATCAAATCTCCTGAATAATTGTGGTAATTCACAACTTACACCTTCATGACCTTGTCAGCATCTTCATTCAAACTGTTGCAAATCTCCCTGTTGTCGCCTGCAATCATGCAAGGTGTTAATTGCAATGTCATTGCCTGTTTACCATGGTATTTGACAATTCACAACGTTGCACTTTTAATGTAAAATGACAAAAAAAAAGTGTGATTCATATATGAGTTTGACATGTCGTGGCTTGTCATACAAAAATACGCATTTACATCCAAAACGCCCAAGTGCTAAATAGCTTTAAAACAACTTTACCATTTTACATTTGGATATTAATATCGACCTTAGCACATTAAACAGCCTGCGGTTAAGTGATATTACCTTCCTAATTGGTCCATCACGAGCAATTCCCTGTCATAAAATAGCATTAAAGCTTGTCATTTGGTTTTACTGTGCTCTCCAAAGCAAGGGTGTGGATTAAGTTCGCCTCGTAAACTATGGGCCTACCATGCATTCGCAGCAGCGGCCCAGCAATTTAGATGTGGGAGCTGCTAAGACCTCAAATCGGTGTCGGTGCTCTGTGAGCAGTTCCTAGTTTTCCCTGGCTCATAATTCCTCTTTTCTTTTGAAAGGTCGCTGTCGCTCGGCTTCCTTTGAAGTGTGGCAAGGCTACAATGGCCAGAGACCTGGACGAGGTACAGTCGATAAAACTTGCCATCTTTTCCAAACACTAAAACAAACTGTTTAAAAATAGCCTGCTTGCTTATTTTAAATTGTGAAAACTGGAAAAATCTTACTGCAGCTACTGAAGAAATAAATTAGGCTAATAACAATAATAATAATAATAATAATAATAATAATAATAATAATAATAATAATAACAATAATAATAATAATTATGTTTAATATGTATAATGTTAGGCAATTTCATATATTGCACACAGCATGTCTAATAAATTATTTTATTTTCCCATATTAAGTAAATTCATAAATGTGAAAGAATTTAAAAATATACTTATTTCAACATTTCAAACATCTGATTATTTTAATATAAGGAGATTGTAACTTTGAAAATAAACTGAAGTGTCAGAAAGAATAAGAATTGCAGATGGTACAGAGATGCTATAATTCCATCCATTTAAGAAGCAGAGAACACTGAAACACAGAAAACAAAATGGAGTAACCTGAGTGTCCTGGTAGGAGCCTCAGACTGGCTAAGCAACCACTGGACCAATTGCTTCACACCTCCTTTATAACTAACCAATGATTCTAGTGCTATTTTTTCTGCTATGTGTTTTTATATGTTATGTGTGTTTTCTTGAATAAGCATTGGATGGCTGTGAATAGAAATACAATTATTGTTTGATTTTTTTTATTTATTCCAAAGCTCAACTTAGTGTCGGGTGATCACAGTGTTTAGCAGAGGTGGTTAGCAGAGAAGAATGTTGGAATGCTGAAATTACGGTTATATATTTACCCTTGCAAGTCCATCAGTTTTGTGTTTGCGGTATGACTTCCACTCTCTCCCTTGTGCTCAAAGTGCAAATTGAAAGCAGACATGAGCCCATCATGTCTTTGGCAGAGGAAGCATATTTGTCAGGGACAGAGTTTGTTTTTTCTCACTCTGTAATTGAGTTAATATCATTCTCTTCCATACAGATCAGCGGCCCCTTAATCTGGATATTATAATACTCACAGATGCATGTGCAAATGTGTGCTCACACAAGCATGCATGCAGACGTGCACACACACACACTTGCCCACTTGCACGCATGCAAGCACATACACACACACTTACTCACTCACACACACTCACTCACACACACACACACACACACACACACACACACACACACACACACACACACAGATATATACATATATATATATGGGTGTATACTAATATATATATATATATATATATATATATATATATATATATATATATATATATATATGTGTATATATATTAGTATAGACCCATAGATATATACATACACATACACAGAAAGAGTTGGTTTGTGGATAAATGTATGTTCTCAGACGGAATATATTCAGTGCATATGCTGTGTAGCAGAGTTTGAATGTGTATATGAGTGTGAGTTTATGGGTGTGTGTTTGTGTGCGTGCACATATGTGTGTGTCTGTGTCTGTGTCTGTGTATGTGTATGTAAGAGTGTTTGATGGCTATTTGTTAAGTGTATGCTTTTCTTTTCCCCAGTCTTTTACATGTGTGTGTGGGTGCGAGCTGAAGAGGCTTTTGGCTGCCCCTACTCGGCAGAGGCACAAAGAAATGGGTGGAGTGAAGGAGAAAGAGGGAGAGGACAGCGGAGGAGAGAGAGAGAGAGAGAGAGGCGTGAAAGGCAAAATGAGGAGAGGGGAGACAGCCTACACCGATCAAGTCCAGTTTCACAAAAGGGACTCATTACAAGACATTTAACAATGTCCTTTACTCTGAATGTTAGGGCAGGGCAGATATGTAGTTTTCACTTTGATTTTGACTGACACAGTTTCCACTGCTTGTCTGTTATCACATTACCTTTCCCTGTGAGTCTTTGGATAAGCAGTCAAAATCCCAAAAAGCGATGATGTTTGTTGTGTGAGTGCTGGTTTCAGGCTTATGCAGGCAGGGAGGAGCTGGGATATGTTAACTACTGACCCAGCTAATTAATGGGACCCCAGTGGTGGGAGGTGGGGGTAATCTCACCTGGGGAAGGGATGCTTACTCTGTTAATACCCCCCCAGTCTTGGTTCCACTGGCTACCTATGTCTTCATGCAGAGGGTTTGTCACCTTTGCGTGTGCGGCACGGGTGGTGGTTGATGTGCTGGCACTGACTGTAATCGTGTGGAGGGTGTTTGGGTGGGAAAGTGGCAGAGGTAAGGGGGTGTTACAGAGACAACCTGCAGGGCGCCGTGGCTGCAATATGTTACAGCTCATTCTGCAGACAAATATTATTGGTGCCGTTTCGTGCTTGTATGAGTACCTCTGCGATTTGCTGATTTTTGCAGTCTAAAGCAGTTACTTGCTTGGAGCCATGAAGATTTGAAACGCTTATTTTTTTTAAAGAAAAAAAGTTACATTTCTTTTTGCGTATTTTATAGTTAAAAATAATGTTTTAATGTGCACAATTCCATAACCAGAATTGGAATTAATTTGCAGTGGTTATGGCATTTAATAAACATTTGTCAGTGGTTTGTAGCAGTTCCCATTTAAAGTTGCTTTTAATATTCATGATTTAATTCTCTCTATCTCCCGATTTGCAAGTTGGTGTTGGAATATTAAGATGAAATGCTCACGAGTACTATCGATGCATTCTCTCATTGTGTATTTGGATTGAAGATGTGTATGAATGATTTCCCTGTTATGTCCTATTAGACATTGATATGATACATGATATATTACAGATCTTTCACTTTCTGCGTGTGAACCATGTTCTCTTCTGGATCTATGTTTTACTTTTACATTCATTTTAATGTATTTCTTTTAATTTCTGTTTCCCTTCAAACCCATTTTTATTATCAACATCATTCTTATATCTGCTCATAGTTTTGGATTTGTGGAATTGAGTTCCTCTTTTGTAAATTTATTTAGCAGAGTGAGAGAAACAGGAGGAAATAGAGATGAGGGTGAGAGAGACAGAGAGAGAGCGAGAGAGACACACACACAGAGTAAGAGAGAGAGAGAGAGCTCTTGCTGTTTTGCTGTGAGTGTGGAGAGTGGCCCCCAGTGTGTGGAGGATTGTTTCCCTGTTCCACAGAGCTGGAGCACTGCCAGGGTGGAGTGCAGGTTCCTTAACGCTGCTGGGGAAGGGGGGCAGGGACGAGAGGGTGGATTTTCACGGCAGGGGTGCACCCCACACACACCCCATTCCCTCTATCACCACCTAAACCCAACACACCTCTGAAGTTCACGCATATTGATCTGGTTTAAATTTTAGGCCCCTTCGTTCTCCCTTCATGCAGGTTTTTTTATTATTATTATTCCGCTAAGTGAGAGGGGGGGCCTTTATCGAAATAGAGCATGTGTCTGCTGGGGCTCGTGGTGAGGCTCTTGGTGGGCGTTGGGGTCTGTCTGTCCCCCTGGCTGTGCCGAGTCTGCTGATCAATAGCTGCCAAAGTGCACAAAACGTATGGGGTCGGAGCCCCCCCCCCTTCTGCCTGTCTTAAGGGGAGGACATGGCTGCATACATTTGATGCTGCAGTCTTGGAAGACATTTGTGCTATCACACTTTGTCAGGAGGGTCCAAATGGAGCCATTTTGTGTGTGTGTGTGTGTGTGTGCGCTTTTGCGTTTCTATTTGCTTGATTCTGTGTTTGTTCGTGTTTTTGTGTGCATAGAGCTTGTGGGTAGGCAGTGTTGTCCTTTTAATGCACGGGGCTGGTGGTTGCAGTGACAGTGGTGGCCACTGCGCTCGCCTCTCCCTCCCCTGTGAGAGCTTGCGTTCCATGGGCTCAGGCATGATAAAAATGTGCAACCATCTGCTCTGCTCTTATCAAGGGGGATGAGTGGTGAAAGGTAGCTGCTCTCGCTCAAGGCATCTCCCATGATTCACCCCCCAACCCCTTCCCCACCCTGCTGGCTCCCTCTGCCCAGCTCCCCCTGACCCAAGGGGCCAGACTAGGCACCTCCAGCTCTTAACACCCTCGCTACGGAACACACACTCAAACTGGCCCGTGGCCACACTAAACCGTTACCCATGTGTTTGCCTTGCATGCAGGGGACCAGCTTGTCTAAACACAACCACAACTCTTTAGATATGCCTTTCATACAGCAAGTCGTTCATGCCAGCTGTCAAAACTGTGAAATGGTTCAAAAGATACAATCTTGCTACTTGGTTCCTTTTGCCTCTTGTCATCATTTATGTCAATCACCTGAATCTATTTCCGTCACAATAGTGAAATGTGTTTTTAATTTTTACACATGAGTTATATCAAGATTGACAGGTTAAATGCTCATTTCAGTGTTATGAAATTTGATACAGTGTTTATTCTACAGAGATAATTTTACCTTGGACAAATAAATATAGCAAGATTAAAGTGCACCTCACTCAAGGAAGCTCAATAAAGCTTAACAATATCCTTAATGTTTGTCATTTGACAAAGCTTATTATATACATCTGTGACAGACAGATTTGTTTCTGATAATATTCCAATTAGCTTCAGGAAACTCACACAGATCCTTTGGAGAGGTCTCCACATTTGAGCCTGATAACATTTTGACTATCAACAGGTTACCTAAAATTAATTGAATATTGCTTTAATGCTACACCATAATAACAGCTGTTTTTAGAGCCATAGTGAAAATTGTCACCTTTCTTTGTTTTGTCTTGCACTTTCACGCTGAGTTCCAAATCACTCATTGTGTACATTTTTGAGAGCTAAATGACCCTGATCTTAGATAACGTAGCTATACAAATAAATACATGAAAAAAGGGAGCCAATTTCTTTCAAAAATCAGGAGCTTATTTTTCTTTCTTGGCTTTTTCTTTTCCTTCATTTTCTTTGGGCACTTTTTTCCTTTGACCTGAGGGGAAGTGCTGGTAAAAAGGGAAACTGCTGTTTCAATAGTTTGTGCGTCAGGATGTCACCACCCCTGGTGCGGGGGTAATGAGGGGACATTACCGCCATTCCGCTGCTTGTTAGAGCCCTGAGCTCCTGACGCGTCCGGAACACCGCAGCTGCCACCAAGGCTCGCCGCCTCCCCAAACACACCCCCCCATCCACCCACCACCTCATGTCACCACCGTGCTCGTGGGCATGTATCAGTCCTTTACATGCACATACATACACATGCATAAAAACACACGCGTGCACACACTCACATGTACATATATATATATATATATATATATATATATATATATATATATATATATATATATATATATATATATATATATATACATACACATGCACATTTATATATACACATTATCACTTTGCACTCACATACTTTAGACTTAACACCTTTCACTAAGTGTACTTGCCAAGGAACATGCCTTTCTTTTGCCCTAATGTGTAGTTGTTTATTGAATAAATGCCAAAGTACTATTTGATAGGTCTGTCCTGAAATATTTGTTGTATCAAAAGTATTTTAAAATATATATGTGTTGGTATAAAATTCCTCTTTTTTATCAGTTGCCAATTACTTGAGTGTGTTGAAAGCACTCTGTGATAGACAGAAAAATGTGCAAGGGGTTTACTTTATCAGCAGCAGCCAAATTATTTTCAAACATTTACACATACATGCATTTTTTACCACACATCAAAAAATAAATCCTCTTAAACAATAAAAAAAACTCCAAGGTTACAGTTTAATTTTACATACTGTTTGGAACATTAAACCATGAAATGGAGAATCGTGGAGACAGTTTCTTTTTCATCCTGTTTTTAGTTAAGTTTTGTTGCTGCTTTTTTGTTTGTTTTGGATGGGTGCCAACACCAGGGGCACATTGAAGGGGTACTATTTTTAACATGCACACTGGCCTACCTCACTTTTAAACAACCACTGCCCCAATTTGTTCTACCAAGCAGCAAAAACAGACAAGAAATCTCAGCAAACCAAGTTTCAGTATCTGCTGTGGATGATTTTGTTTTGAATATTTCATTCATTTGTCAGATGAATAACAGTGATTATTATAATTATTCCCACTCTTATGTTATTTATGATAAAACAGTCCTTTTTACTGTGCAGTGTGGATAGCTTCTTAGCCTAATGTTGACAGAGGTGATGTGAGATGGTTAAATCATGGTGAAAATTTTCTCACAGTTTTAATTGGATGCAGATTAATTATTTAAAGGAGTACTTTGCGACTGTAATAAATCTAAAAGGTGTGTGTGTGTGTGTGTGTGTGTCTGTCTGTCTGTCTGTCTGTCTGTCTGTCTGTCTGTCTGCCTGTCTGTCTCTGTGTGTTCTTCTATCTCCTCCTTCTTCTGTCTCTGAATTTTCTAAAAAAAAAAAAAACAGCAGTAAATGGAAGAGCTATGTCAATACGAGAAAACCTGTTTGTTTATCCAGATTTGTTGTGGTACAGTATACTGGCCAGTTTTTAGATTTCTGAAATTTTAATAGTGCGCGTGTGTGTTTGTGCATATGCGTGTGCGTGAGTGTGTGTCAGTGTATCACTTCAGCAGCAATTCACCCCTCTCCCCCCTCCCACTCTCTCATCTTCTGTGTCTGCTCACATCTGTAGTCTTCTTTTGCGAAACTTATTTCTGGAGTTTGGAGAGGCTTGAGGGGAGCTCTCTGGGCCCTTCGGGAGATGGGGGAAATGGCTCTGCCTGCAAGCAGGCTTGTGGCCAAGAGTCCTGTACAGCTCTGCAGCTCTGTAGCCTGTGCTGTCATGCTTTAAACAGCACCTGAATGGAGAATGAAGGACCGAGGGTCTAACTACTATTGTATTTATAACAAAAAAAGAGAGAGCAGAGCTAAGGACCAGCAAACGAAACTATGCCCACTGTTGGCGATGCTGGGCAAAACTGTGAGCACAGCTGCGCACATGCACAGGCGCACGCACACACACACACACACACACACACACACACACACACACACACACACACACACACACACACACACACACACACACACACACACACACACACACACACACACTTTTCTCTCTCAAAAATAGCAGAAATGGTGCAAGAATGAAGGAGAGAGCAGCTGTGTGAAAAGCTCTTTACCCACCATGTGCAAACATTTGTTTGCTCTAACCTTGCATGCTTAAACATGTTTGTGCAGTTAGATTAATTGCGTTTAATAGCCACTGTTAAATGCAGGCGTTTAGTGATTCCAGGATGTGTGTGCATGTGTGTTTGAACAGTTTATACTCAATGGTGTGTGTTCGCGCGTGTGTGTACGTGTAGCAGGGGATTAATATGTGTGCGCATATATGTGTGTGTGTGGCCTGTTCTAGAGAGACTATTTTTGCTGTCACTGAGATGAACCATTCCCTTACACCACTAGCACTAACCAGCAGGAGGTTTGTTTTAAAGACCAGCTTGCATTTCAAAGTGTGTGTAGTGTGTGTGAATGTGTTTGTGTGTGTGTGTGTGTGTGCGTGTGCGTGTGTGTGGGTGTGTGTATGTGTGTGTGTGTGCTCGCGCGCACATGTGTGTGTGTGTGTGTGTTTGTGCTTGGGTTGCACCCATTGAGTAACAGGGGAAAAGTTGTCCTTGCTTCTTCTGGAACATGATGCAGGCACATGGATGCAGGTGATAAATAATTACGGAATAGGGTCCAAATTAGTGGGAGACAGAGCAAACATCACATGAAAGGTCCAAGCCAAAGTACAGATATCCACAGTGACTCAGCTCAGGGTCACACACATGCTTGCATATACCTGTTCATCGCATCACACACACACACACACACACACACACACACATGCACACACACACCCACACATGCAAAGACAGAGACAGCGAGAGAGTGAGAGAGAGAGATAGAGAGATAGATAGGGAGAGAAAAGGATAGAGAGAGAGGTAGGAAGAGAGAGAGAGAGAGAGAGAGAATAAGAGAAAAAAAGAGACTTGTGAAGCATCAAAATCTTTTAGGATAATGTAAGGCTAAGTTTCTCATGGACTGGTCAACTTTGTGTTTGTGATGCTGAGTATTTAATTTGTCACTCTTTGGGACCACAGGCCACAGCCCTTCTTGGCTCTAATACCAAGAGCATGACATAATCTTGTGGAGCGATAGGCACAAATAGTGAGATATTTTTATTATGCCATTTTGTGTCATTGGAGTTCTAGTGGCAGAAGTCCATTACAGCAGCCATGGGAACTGCTGGTCAGAATGGAGCATGCACACATTCTTCAGATGGGCATACTGCAGTATAGTATGTCAGCAATACACAAGGACACACTTATAAGGGGAGGCCAGAGATTTGTCATAAAACCAGGATGGCATAAACATAGAATTTAACCTTGATTAACTGGTCTCGTAAATCTTTACATTATTTGTGTTTACATGGATGTTCCAATGCTAACAGACAAGATGCAGAAAATATGCTCAAATCATCTTTTAACAACTTTTGTGTTCCTGTTACTGTTCTTCTACCAATACCTTGTGACCTCAGTTAATTTAGCAGTCTTTGATTTCCAAAACTTTTAAACTGTCTAGAAATTTCCAGAATTATTATTATCAGAAATTTTTGTAACTGCAGAAGTGTTTTGTGATATAAAGTCATGTTCAGTTATTTCACAGCATTGGACTATTGACAAAACATTTTTCACAGCCACACTACAGCAGTGACTTTAGATGGTGTGAATGATAATTTGCCAGTAAAAGACTCAGTTTTTCATTGTATTTGCTCAACAGCAGTCGAACATGAGAAAGGCCCAGGGGAGAGAGTCTGGTCATGGATCACATATTGGACAGCCCCCACTCCCCCACCAATCCATAGTGTCAATTAAATCTCACACAACCTCATTTGCTCCTGTGATAGACTTGAAATGAACTGGCCATTGTCACCAGGGTAACTGGCAGGGGTCAGAGGTCATGGCCCTATGTGGGACAGCTTGACAGTGTCTTTGTAAAAAACATTCCTTGTTATGCCTATTGTGTCTCATTTAGCCTCTGTGAGTGCCTCAATTGTAGTTGCCAGAAGGAAAAAGTGAAGAATCTTGTTGAAAGGAATCACAGCACTTTCAGTTTTTTTCGTCATATGTTGTGTTTGTGTGTTTGTGTGTGTGAACATGCACGTGTGTGGTGGTGGTGGTGACTTGCACTTACAGTTGTTCTATGATGGTTTTCATTTATTCCACGAGTATAGTGTGACCATGCTTTTGGAATATGCACAGATCATCATGCATAAGTGCTTTGTTGGGACCTGAATATTTCATTGCATATAATCCATTTGCTGTGCCCCCCCACCATTACATGGTTTTCTTTTCAACCACTTTTGCAGGACATTGCTTTACACCTTGTTGCTCATTGGAGTCTAGCTGAAGAGAAGATTTATCGTGCCACTCCTTATGTGCACACGTGTGTGTAAGTGAGCGATAGTGTGTGCCTGTTTGCTTATGTGTCCGTTCAGAGCCATAAATTCCCCTCTGTCACTCTACGCCAGATATATGTTAGCAGAGTGCAGAGGACAGCCCTTCTATTCTTCCAGCTCTATTGATTGAGGTCCATTCACCAAATATGACACAATAAAACTGCATGGGGGGTAGATTTACTGGTAAAAGAGAAAGGGGGAGGCTTGTAATCACATATGAAATGAAACTCCCTCTCCTGAATAAATCAGTGCTTTTAAAACGACACTATCAGATGTTCAAGTCAATTGATAATAGAGGTAATTCACTGAGGGCCTAATAGACAGACAGGGTGTTGTAAATGCTGTCAGATCAGCTAAGAGAAGCCTAATTCCTCTCAGGTTGAGAGCACTAATACTGTCAGCTGTAACTTTATCCTCTATGAAATAGCAGTGGAAAAGACACCAGGACACAGACACGTGTGTGTGTGTGTGTGTGTGTGTGTGTGTGTGTGTGTGTGTGTGTGTGGGTGTGTGTGTTTGTGTTTGTGTGTGCGTGTATATGTGTGTGTGTATGCGTGGGTATATGTGTGTGTGTGTGTATGTGTGTCTTGTATAAAAGAGAGCAAGCACATATAAAGGAAAGAGCCCTGAGGTTGCTCCTGGCACTTTTCGGCCACCGGACCCCTGCCAGGGTGTAGGGAGAAAAGTGGACACGTGTGTGTGTGTGTGTGTGTGTGTGTGTGTGTGTGTGTGTGTGTATTGAAAGGGTGCCCCCCCCCCTGCTCAAATCTTGTCACGTAGGGCTAATTCATCCGCTCTCATTAGAGCAAGGAAGGGACCACAGGGCCCATGGTTTGGACCATACCACACACACACACACACACACACACACACACACACACAACACTCCCGGGGTAGGTTGGGGAATCGAAAATTGCTTTCTCTGGAAGGCCCCGGCCAATTAAGGACCTGACCATATTGAATGTCAAGTGTTAATTTAGGTTCTCTTCCTCCCCCTTCCAAGCAGCAGCTCAGAGCAGGGCTTCTGTGATGAGCAAATACATGTGAAGGAAAAGTTGATTGCCTGAAGGACCCCAGGTATTATGTGTCACAGACAAGTGGCAAATGTGTGCCCCTCTCCAGTGATTTGGGATATGTGTGTGTGTGTGTGTGTGTGTGTGTGTGTGTGTGTGTGTGTGTGTGTGTGTGTGTGTGTGTGTGTGTGTGTGTGTGTGTGCCCGCCCGCGCGCGCGCGCGTGTGTGTGTGTGTGTGTGTGTGTGTGTGTTTGTGTGTGTGTGTGGTGGGGGGATTAACTGTACCACACTGATAAGAGAGGGCGGTTTACGTAGGGGTACACAGGGGTGTAATCGCAGGCCCAGCACAGAAAAGACAGAGAGAGAGATGGAGAGGGTGAGCAGAGAACATGGCAAGAGGCTACTCAGTTTGTTCAGTGAGGGGGTGACTTTGTGTTCTGCTTCCACAAATAGATACAACAGATTTTACAGATTAGATTTTAAAATAATAATGTTAGTGTTCACTGAGGTATTTTAATAATTTACTAGAGAAATTTAGGACTTTATAAATCTATAAATAAAATTATTGTTTGGTGCGGAATTCAAATACACATCTTTAAAAAGTGAGTGTAACCAACCCAGCCTGAGGGGTAAGTGCTGCCTGTGCCTGTGCTGACTTCAGACAGATGCATTTCGCTACCACACACAGGAAACGACCATTGGCTGGAGGTGAAATGTAAGCATGCTGGTGATGGTGCTGGCAGTGGTGGTTGGTGTTTTTCCCCCTCCTTTCCTTTAACCCTAGTGATGGTAAATGTCCACCTACTTACCTACATGATCTAATAGACAGGCACTTAGTCTTAATGGCTGTATTATCTTCCTTTAGAACTGATGACTGCACTCTTTAAAGGTGCAATCTCTGCTCTGTCTCAGCAGGGCTCTGGCTTCGGCTGGCCTGAGGATGTGCAGCCGGACTGAGAGAGAGAGAGAGAGAGAGAGAGAGAGAGAGAGAGGCAGAGAGAGAGGGATAGAGAGAGAATAAGAATGAGCATGTCAGTAAAATAAATATTAATGCATTGTTGAGTTTCAGCCTCAGCTAATTCTCCGTCTTTCTTCCCTGTGTCTGAGACGCCCCTGCGGCTACGTTTGTTACACGAACGTGCCGTCTCACTGATCGCTCCAAACCGCGTGTGAAGAGGGAAGAGAGGT